>CAMZMU010000093.1:40067817-40128008 GCA_947311845.1 Poa pratensis | reverse complement strand
AGATGAAGGGTCATTGGTCTTATCTCCTTGTAGGATTTATTCTTGAGCAAGCCAAGTGCAATTGTCACTAGATGGACTTGTGGGCTGATCATCTTATGTGGGCTTGTTCATTCATATGGACTTGATAAATTCATGTGGCTTTAATGATTTAGATAGTGGCTTTGGAAATATGAGTAATGATGTTCAAATGGCTTGCAAATTGTCGGGGGGTTACTCCCGGTAGGGTAATGATGAGGTAAAGACATGAAAGAGTTAAGGCATAGAAGCTGTCCGAGGAACGATTGAGCAAGGACGCAGGAGCGTCATCCGACGTAAGGTGTACGTCCGAGGTATACTTTCCGAGGTATATCCTCCGAGGTATCAACCTCGGGCAGTCAGCTAGCTACCACAGAATAAGAGATCTCTACCGAGGTAAATGATCAGGAGTGTTATCCGAGGTTGGCAGCAAGGATCGAGGCATGTCAGGAGTCACGGTCCGCAGAGCTCGTAGCCCGAGGCTTCAGAGACGGCGAGGTCCTCCACGGGATTCCCGGAAGCTCGGGGCCTAGGAGCTGAATCGGCCATTTCGGGAAAGGTCTACAGCTAGACCTCGCAGCTACTGAAGTAACCAGAAGAGAAAGCTAGGCCTGGCTGGCCACATCCGGCCGTGGGCTGGCAGGAGGCAAGACTTGTCTCTACCTTTGGCCATGCCATTGTCAGTTGTAGGCAGGGGTAAAAATGTACTTCGGCCTGTGCATATATGCGGCATCTCTACCTCCAAGAGGAGACCAAAAACCCTAGCTCATTTCCCCCCTTCAAGTTTCATCTTCTATCTAAGCTCTCACCTTGGTAGCATCATACAGCTCGAGGAGCACCTTGTACCTGAACCACACTGATATATTGAGAGAGCAAGGCAGAGTAGGGTTTTACTTCCTCACGAAGGCCCCGAACCTGGTACATCGTGGTGTCTTTTGGTTCTTGGCTTTCTTGGTTTCTTGTTCATGTTCTTGTGGTTTCTTGCATGTTCTTGCTTGTGCACGTCTTGAGTGCATAAACCCTCCCCGGATTCCCCCAACGACCGTTCGGCCCCAACTAAGCCATACCCATGGCATCTGCCGTGATCCCACCACGACAGTTGGCGCCCACCGTGGGGCAGATTGAGGCGTTGGTGGAGTTTCCATCCGGACGGGCTCCTCTGGGTGTTCTTTCTGGCCTTGTTACCAAGATCGGCGAGTTCGCCTTTGTGAGCGACAATGCGGGTGCTTCGCCGGCAAGCCTTTCCCCACCGATGGTTTCCTCATGATGCTCGCAGCTTCCCCACTTACGTTGCTGTCGAGGTGGTTCGCGAGTACCCGGAGCAGGTGCTCGTGGACGACGAAACTCCTCTCCTGGCGGCTTTGGGTCGGCGTGTCACTCGCCCTCCGAGGTGTGTGGAGGTGATGATGGCTGGTACCAGGCCTGCAGCTAGCAAGGCAGATGCTGGCAAGCACGCTAGCCGAGGTGGAGGCGACGCCAACCGCGCTGCCTGAGAAATCAGGTCGGACGGCGAAGTTTCCGTATGAGAAACCTAGTCAGAATGAGCAGTTGGGCATGCCAAGGGAAGAAGTTCCCTTAGAAGCTATCGTTGATAGGTTAGCTCGGCCACTCGCAGTAGAGGCAAGTGTGGAGCATACGGTGGCCGGGTTAGAGGCAGAGCGCCAGAGGGTGCTGAGAGAAGCTCGGTTGCTGGCCGAGGCTAAGCAGCAGTTCGATATGGAGCAGAAGGAGTACAATGCTGCACATGGTATAGAGGATGGTTTTACTCCGGTTGTGCGGCGTAAGAAAGCTGCTCTGCTCAACCGAGGCAAGGACCTCTATGGGGAGATGGCTAGGGCCGCAGTCTCGGGCTCGAGTAAGGCAACAAGTAGCAGGTCGGCTACTGGTAGGCCGGTGTATAGTTCACCAGCTAAGAACCTTAGAGCAGCCGAAGCAGTAAGGGCCGGGCTATCGGAGTTGACCGGATGCATGGCGTGAGCAGCAGAAGCGGCTCAATGAGTTAGTGCATGTGGCCAGCAAGCAAAATGAAGCCCTCCGCAAGGCCGGGCTTGGCGGTTCGCAGGGTCCATTCGTTAGGCCAGTTAGCCAGGGGTCCAAGGGGCAAGCCTCGTCTCCACACGTCGGAGGAGCCGATCGTGCCCGGAGTGTCACTTCAGGTCGGAACAAGGAGATGCAGCTGCAAGTGTACGATCCGGTGTTAGCTGGGAAGCAAAAGGTCGGCAACGCTAGCCGAGCCAATGGAGACCCCGGCCCAGGTGATGCAAGCCGAGCTAAGGGCCGTTCAGCTCAGGGAAATCAGAACGGTGGGCAAGCAGCGTCGGCTGGCCGAGGTAAACCACCTCAGCCCCCGAGGCATCAGCAGCAACCCCGGCCGCAGGAGCAGTATCAGCAAGAGCCGGAGTATGTTCCGCAGCCGAAGAACGGTCGAGGTGGCGACCGATATGATGATGGAAATTCAGCCATGGAGCGGGCTGGATTCTATAGAGTGGATGGTGCATTGGGAGAGCGTATCGGAGCTCGGACGTTGCCTACAGGTGATGCGCGCTACAAGCTAGATCGGATTTACATGTCCGAGAGGTTGGAGGAGGAAGGCCCTCCTGGTCCGGCGTGTTTTGGACCTCGGATCATGAAGGAACCACCTCCACCGGTCTCAGTTTCAGTTGGGTCGGAGTACCAGGCCGTACAATGGGAGCACCAAGCCGCAAGATTGGCTAGCTGATTATGTTTCAGCAGTATACATTGCGGGGGGCAATCGCCGATGGGCGGTCCGGTATCTCCCGCACATGTTGGAAGGTCCTGCTCGGATCTGGCTGAACAATCTGCCGGAGAATAGCATCGATTGCTGGCTGGATTTAGAGGAGGCATTCAATAGCAACTTCGGAGGCCAAACCGACCTCAGCTTTTGCAGGCGTGCAAGCAGGACAATGAGACTGACCGAGAATTCTTGACTCGGTGGAGCAATGTTCGGAACTCCTGTGAGGGAGTTATCGAAGCACAGGCTATAGCGTGGTTTGCTGATGGATGTCGGTATGGTAGCATGTTGTGGCAGAGGCTCCAGAGAGATATGCCAAAGACTCTGGCCGAGACGATTCGGATAGCTGATTCCTATGCCCTTGGCGATCCGATGCAGCCTCTGCTGGATGGGAATGCCCGGAACAGGAGGAATCCGATGAACAACCGCAACAACGGACCGAGGTTTGATAACCGTCAAGAGTTCGGGCAGAAGAGGAGAGAACCAGATTTCCAAGTCAATGCTGTAAACCCAAGTCAGTCCGGACCTGGAGGCGCCCAGAAACCGAAGACTGAGGGTCAGGCGTGGACTCCGAACCAGAACCAGAATCAGGGAGGTGGTGCGAAGCAGTGGCAGGAGGCCGGACCACCTGTGACTTACGAGTCATTGGTGAATGGACCATGTATCTATCATGGCAGGAATGGCAGAACACCCAACCATACCACTCTGCAGTGTAGTTTTCATCACCGAACCGCTGCAGAAGGGGCAAACCGGAGTGGGCCACCGAACCAATGGCGTAGACCTCAATATCCGAACACGCAGCAGCAGCAAGCCGACCATAGCGGCGCAGAATCAGAGCTTAACCGGAGCAAATTCAACCCCGGTGCATGCGGCCCAAAATCAGAAGACGGTGCAGGCGAAACCGGTGAATGCAGTGAGTGCCCAGGGCAACAACAACAACGGTGGTGCCGGCCAAAGCCAAACGTGGTCCTTTGAGAATCAGAGGTATGAGAACCCCGGTAATGATTATAGGGAAGTACATCAGAGCTACGTGGTGTTTGTGACTGAGTCAACTGATAAGAAGAGTATGCTGAGGCGTGCCAAGGAGGTGAATGCAGTATCTCCGGCGGTGGTGAAATACATGAACTGGTCCGAGCAAGAGATCACTTGGAGCAGGCAAGATACACCTCGGATCATGCCGAGCCCTGGAAACTATGCACTGGTGGTGGATCCGACGTTTTGTGGGCCGACCAACAATGTGAGATTCACCCGAGTCTTGGTGGACAATGGGAGTGCCATAAATATCATGTACCGAGACACAATGGTCAAGCTGGGATACTCACCGAACCAGTTGCAGCCTAGCAGCTGTACATTTCACGGTATTGTGCCCGGGGTCTCTTGTGCACCTATGGGAAAGATTTGGGTCGACGTGGGTTTTGGTACCCGAGATAACAGCCGAGTTGAAAGTCTTGAGTTCGAGGTTGTGGACTTGCAGAGCCCTTACCATGCCTTGCTGGGAAGGCCAGCCTTGGCCAAGTTCATGATCTCCACTCATGTGGCTTACCTAAAGATGAAAATGCCGGGGCCCAAGGGAATAATAACCATTTCTGGTGACTACAAGAAGGCTATGCAATGTGCCTCGGCGGGATCCAGTTTAGCCGAGTCCTTGGTGATCGCGGCGGAGAAGAAGCAACTTCAGAAGGTGGTGGCAATGGCGCAGTCTACTCAGCTCGGCATGTCCGGACTAATTACTCCGGACATGAGCGCTTCATTCGAGGTGCCCAAGGAGACCAAGAAAATCCCGCTGGACTCGGAGAACCCGGAGCGTTTCGCCATCATTGGTACTGGCATGGACGAGAAATAGGAAAGCGCGCTCTGTCACTTCCTCCGTGAGAATCGGGACATTTTTGCATGGTCGGCTAAAGACCTGCCAGGTGTTCCGAGGGAGTTGGCAGAGCACTCTTTGTTTGTTCGGCCAGAGGTGAAACCAGTGCGTCAACCGACGCGGCGGCTCTCAGATGACCGAAGAAAGGTGGTACTCGAAGAACTGGCGAAGTTACTGGCTGCAGGCTTCATCATGGAGTGCTGCATCCGGACTGGATATCTAATCCAGTCCTCGTGGAGAAAAAGAAGGAC
This sequence comes from Poa pratensis, assembly GCA_947311845.1. NCBI lineage: Eukaryota > Viridiplantae > Streptophyta > Magnoliopsida > Poales > Poaceae > Poa > Poa pratensis. The sequence continues at coordinate 40,123,126 of CAMZMU010000093.1, read as the reverse complement.
GAACCGGCGGTAGTCAAGGTGTGGCGCATGTGCATTGACTTCACCAACCTGAACAAGGCGTGCCCGAAGGATCCCTTTCCTTTACCTCGGATTGATCAAGTGATCGATTCTACGGCTGGATGTGAGCTGTTGTCTTTTATTGATGCATATTCTGGTTTTCACCAGATCCCACTGAACACTGATGATCAAATAAAGACTGCCTTTATTACCCCGTACGGGGCGTATTGCTATCGTGTCATGTGTTTCGGTTTGAGAAATGCCGGGGCAACTTATCAAAGGTGTATGCAGAAGTGCTTACATTCTCAAATGGGCAAGAATGTGCAAGTGTATGTCGATGACATTGTTATCAAAACTAAAAAGAAGCATACTCTCATCGAAGACCTCGAAGAGACATTTGCAAATTTAAGAAAGTATCGGTTGAAACTTAACCCGGACAAGTGCACCTTTGGTGTCCCGGCTGGAAAATTGCTCGGTTTCCTCGTATCGAGCCGAGGTATAGAAGTTAACCCGGCTAAGATCCGAGCTATCGAAAGAATGAAGTTGCCGAACTGTTTAAAAGATGTGCAGAAGTTCACGGGATGCCTTGCATCTTTAAGTCGGTTTGTAAGTCGGCTAGGAGAAAAAGCCTTACCATTGTATCAACTTATGAAGAAAAGTACCAGTTTCACTTGGACCCCGCAGGCGGACGCGGCGTTCAATGAGCTGAAGAAGATGTTGTCCACTGCTCCGGTGTTGGCATCCCCTTTGCAGAATGAACCGATGTTGATATACATTGCGGCTACAAACCGGTCGTAAGTGTTGCAGTGGTGGTGGAGCGAGACGAAGGAGGCAAATCGGTGCAGAGACCAATCTACTACCTGAGTGAGGTGATATCCACGTCGAAGCAAAACTACCCCCACTACCAGAAGATGACGTACGGAGTATACCTGGCGGTTAAGAAACTGAAGCATTACTTCCAAGAGCATCCCATGACGGTGGTATGTGATGCTCCAATCTCGGAGATCATCGGATGCAAGGACGCAACTGGGCGAGTTGCCAAATGGGCGATCGAGGTATCTCCATACACTCCGCATTATGAAAGGCGAGATGCAATCAAGTCGCAGGCGTGCCGGACTTTTTATGCGATTGGGCCGAGATGCAATATGAGCCGCCCTTGCCGGACTATAATTATTGGAAGATGCACTTTGATGGGTCCAAGACCAAGGTCGGATTAGGTGCCGGCGTAGTCCTAACCTCGCCGAAGCAAGACCAGTTGAAGTATGTGCTGCAAATCCATTTCTCGGCGTCGAACAACGTGGCGGAGTATGAGGCCCTGATCCATGGGCTCAAGGTGGCAAAGGAGATAGGTGTCCGGCGTATAGAATGCTTCGGCGATTCAGCTTTGGTGGTGCATCAATCCACCGGCACTTGGGATGCGTTGGATGCGAACATGGAGTTGTATCGGTTTCATGTGCAAAAGGTGTCTGGGTTCTTCGAAGGATGTGAGTACAAGCACATACCTCGGGGGAGAATGAAGCCGCCGACGTATTGTCCAAGCTCGGTTCATCCAAAGAACCGGTGCCACCGGGGATAGCGCTGAACCATTTGAGAACTCCTTCAATCAAGCCCTCGCCTGACTCCGAGTCAATTTTCTTACCGCCAAGTTCGGAGTCTGAGCCTATTCCTATGGAGGTAGACGTCGGATGCGTTTGGCCGGACTCGGGGACTGCTTCGCAGTATCCGAGGACTGATGGAGCTTTTCCTATGGAGATAGATGATGGGAACTTCGGGTCTGACCCGGGGACTTCGCACCAACACTCGGGGACTGGCCGAGCAATGGTGGAGGAAATCATGAAGGAGATCATGGCGACCGAACCAATGGAGATAGATGAGAGGCTTTTTCCTCTGCATCCAGTGCCGGAATGGGCGGAGCAGATCATGAACTTCATAGCCGATGGAAGTTTGCCAAGTGATACAACCGAGGCAAGGAGAATCCAGAGGAGAGCTAAGGGATACACCATCATCAACAAGGAGCTATACAAGAGAAGTGTGACCGAGGTGTTGCAGAGGTGTGTCGAACCAGCTGAAGGCAAGGAGATGCTTTTAGAAATCCACCAAGGAGAATGTGGACATCATTGCAGCACAAGAGCTCTGGTGGCCAAGGTGTTCCGGCACGGGTTCTATTGGCCCACCGCCAATGCCGATGCAGAAGATATAGTTCGGAAATGTGAAGGGTGCCAAAGGTTCGCCAAGCAGCAGCACATGCCAGCTTCGGCGCTCAAGACCATTCCTATCACGTGGCCCTTTGCAGTTTGGTGTCTGGACATGGTGGGAGAATTCAAGCCAGCCCGAGGCAATATGACTCACATACTGGTGATGGTGGACAAATTCACTAAGTGGATCGAGGTGAAGCCAATCCGAAAAGTGGATGGTCATACGGCGGTGACCTTTTTGAAGGAAATAATCCTGAGATACGGATATCCTCATAGTATCATTACAGACAACGGCACGAACTTTGCTGTCGGAGAGTTTGCTCGGTTCTGCATGAGTAAGGGAATTCGACTTGACGTAGCCTCGGTGGCTCACCCACAGGCTAATGGGCAAGTAGAGAGGTCAAATGCATTGGTATTGGCCGGAATCAAAGCTCGGTTGGTAGAACCACTGTTGAAAACACCGGGGTGTTGGATCGATGAGATACCAGCAGTTCTGTGGGGTCTAAGGACCACACCGAACAGATCAACTGGCTATACGCCATTTTTCATGGTCTATGGGGCCGAGGCAATGCTGCCAACCGACATTGAATATGATGCGCCCAGAGTGGCAATGTACACAGAAGCCGAGGCTAAAGAAGCTCGGGAAGATGCTGTAGATTGCTCGAGGAAGCAAGAGAATTGGCCTTATCTCGGTCAGCAATATATCAGCAGGGTCTCCGACGTTATCAAAGTCGGCATGTAAAACCCCGAAAGTTTAATGAAGGAGATCTAGTGCTGAGGCTTGTTCAGCGCAGCAAAGGTCGGCACAAGTTGTCACCTCCATGGGAGGGACCATACATTGTGAGCCGAGCTTTGCACAATGATTCGTACTATCTTATAGATGCACAGGAGCCAAGGGGAGATGGGCTGGACAGACCCGATGGAGCTTCAGCGTCCATGGAATGTAGCTCTACTCCGACCCTTCTACTGTTGAAGGAAGTAATGTATGTACCTCGGCTGATCTTTAAATAAAAACTTCGGCACCTCGAGAGTGAGCTCGGGGACTGCCTCGCTCTTATGATTGCATGTTTCTTTTTGTTTGTACTCTTTCTTCGTTCGTATGCCGAACTATTTTGAACCTCGTCTCAAACTTCAAGTACTGTATGCTATGTAACTAATCTTGTGACTCGACTGACGAACGCCAGCATGGCAGTCAAGAGCAAAGACGAAAGAACATGGGAAACATGAAAATGAACTCGGGGACTCGGTCCAAAAAGACAGTTCGGCATATGTCGTTTACTAACCCCTGTTTTTACTTCTTTTTTATGTCGGATGACTTTGAAACATACCTCGGAATTTACCAAGTACTGTATGCTATGAACAACAATCTTGTGACTCGACTGTCGAACGCCAGAATGGCAGACAAGAGCAAAGAATGCCAAATATAGTAAACACGAAAGTAAACTCGAGCAATCATTCAAAAGGATTCGACATAAAGCTTAGAAAAGCATGGTTCGAATGAGCATGATAGTAATAGAGGTAGCAAAGGAACTACTTAAGTTTGATTACATCTGCGTCCCGGCATACCGGGGATTTAATGAAGTTTTTTGGCCAAGCATAAGTTCAGGTCGAGGCATCAGGAATTACGTCGGCAGCAGCCGATGTAGCAGGGATTTCGTCCGGAGCCGAGGTAGCCTGGGAAGTGCTGGCAACGTCGGCAGTAACCTCGGCACCAGGTTGTGGAGAAGCCTCGGTTTCTGCTTCGCGGGTTTCACCGCCGTCACCTTGCTCGGCCTCGACGTCGGATTCTGTTTCGTATTCCTCGTCTTCTGGCTCGTAATCCTCGGCGTCGGAGTAGGTGTCTCCTTCGCTCAAGTTCTTCGTGGTGGCATATCCAGCAAAGTAGTTGGCCATCTTTTGGCGGCGCGCGACAAGGATCGGGTCGGACGACCAAGGTGAGCCTCGCCGGAGAGTGTTCATCTTCTCGAGGTCGATCTTCTCGCACCAAGTCATGATAAACCTGAGAGCGGCATCAGCTCCAGCGCGAGCTGAAGATGAGCGCCACTCTCGCAATCTTCTTTCGGTGTCGCGAAGCTGGGCGGCGAGCTCGGGCGTAGATTTGGGAGCGTCGGCAAGAGGCCATAAGGCTCGGAAAGCAGACTCACCTGCATCAAGAAGTTCCGACCCAATGGTTTTCAAGGGATTGATCCGAGCCTTGATGGCCACGATGTGGTCCTCAACGGTCCAGACGGGGTTCGTCTCCTTACGCCTCTCCCTGTGCCGAGCAGTGATACTGCGGGCCGAGACTTGGGTGTAGGTGAAATGCTCTGCAGAAGGATAGCATGTTAATAATGAAAGAGATAGTTCGGCAAAGAGCCGGTATTGTTGAGGACAAAGCAAAGCTAAGGGGGCAAGAAACTTACCGTCCATCTCGCGGTTGATAGTTTGCAGCGTCGGGAGAAACTGGTTGACCTGCGCTTGCAGAGCTTCCAAAGCCTCTGTGGCCGAGGTGGCGCGGGTCTCGGCTAACTGGAGCGCTTCCTGGTGATCCTTGGCGGCATCCTCCCGAAGTTTCTTCTCTGTTTCGACAACACTGGCCTTTTCCGCCTGCAGCTGCTCTTTTTCAGACGTCCGCAGCTCAGTGATGCGCTTGAGCTCCTTTACCAGACGAGCTACTTCGGCTTTCTCTTGTTGTAGCTTCTCGTCCAAAGAGTTCTTTTCTGCAAGGACGGCCTTGTGCTCGTCGTGGAGTTTCTTGTGGTCAAACAAGAGGGTATGAAAGATATCCGTGCGGACGTTCATAGTATTCTGCAAGGAAGAAAAACATAGCTCGGTTAGAAAGGCTATACCTCGACAAGAGTCTCGGGGACTCGGAGTCAAATCATTGGGAAAATGTTGCCGGGGTATGCCTCGACAGGAGTCTCGGGGACTCGTACCCGAGGTGCATGCTAAAGTAAGATAAAATGGTTTGGATACGTCGGATGAAAATGGAAAGTTGAGATTCAAGCCAAACAATTTTAACTCCGGCGGAGCGTCAATAGTTTACCTCGAATCTCGGGGACTGGGAATGGTGGATATTAGATGAGATACTGCATGAAAGTAAAGAGAATAGGACTTACGTCGATGTTTTGAGCAGCACGCAGGGCAGCAGTTTGTAGATCATATACGCTTCGGCCGCAGGCGCTGTTTCCCGCAGGATGCTCAGCCACCGGAGCAGCTAGGGAGGCCGAGGAGACCTCGTCTGCAGAATTCCAGTCTGCATTGTAGTGTTCCAAGGAGCCGAGGCTCTGGTCACTGTCAGTGCGCAGAGGAGGAAATCCCCACGGTCCGCCCTGCTCGATGCCCCTAACCGAGGCCTCCAAGGCCAAAGCAGCCTCGGAGCTTGAAGCAGGCCGGTTATCCAATATAAGAGATGCCCTCCGAGCATATTCTTCGGCCGGAGGGGCAGTCTCATCAACGGGTGCGGCGAATGGAGGAATTCGGCGTGTCACCGGGGGAGGAGACCTCGGTTGCATCCTTGAAGGAGAAGAGATAGTCAGGGTGCCAGACCCAGATGTTGGTTTGGGGGTGACCTTAGACTTCACCGTCTCTTTCTCTTTCTCCTTGCCCTTCTCCAACGGCAAGGTAGTCTGGCGAACTGGTTTTTGGGGCTGTTGCTTGGGCTGTTGCTTCTGCTGTTGCTTCTGCTGATGCTTCTGCTGTTGCTGCTGTTGGTTGCGGGCAGTCTGGCTGCGGGGGGAGAGTCGAGGCTCCGGCAAGGCGGTAGCCGGAGTTCTGGCGCGATTGGTCCCCGCATCCGTTTGAGGACGCGGAGAAGTCTGACCTCGGGTGGGGGCAGATTTCCCCAAGGCCGGGCCAGACCTCGGTGGAGGAGATCCGGGGCGAGAGTTCGTCGGGGTGGTCGTGGCTTCAGAGGCACCAACGGGTGCAGTCATGGAGGATACCTCCTGATCCACGTCTATGGGGTCACTGCAACGAAAGAAGATGGTTAAGTGTTAATACCGAGTAATATGTTTAAGCAACAAACATTGTTGGCTATAGAAGCAAAGCATTACCCATCCGAGGTAGGAAACCTCTTGCCCCCTCGGGCATGAGGAGGATTTCCGGACTTCTTCAGCCGACGTCTCTTGACCGGAGCCTCAGTGGGTCCGGAGGCTCCAGTGGCGGATGGTTCGGCGGCCGAAGTTGCGGCACCAGCGCGTTTCCGGCTGGTTGCTGGAGTAAAGTTCGGAAGGTGAGGAAGGCAGGAGATAGGTACCGCGTTTATTGGTTCCATGACGAGAAACCCCTCCTCGTCATCCGAAATCTCTTGAACTGAAGCTTGTGCTTGAGGCTTACCCGCGGTGGTGATGCGGGCCGAGGCAATGGGCATATAATCCTCGTCGTCAGGGTCCACGTTGGATGGTGGGTCCTCGACAGGGAGATCCTTGCCGAAGTGGTCCGCAGGATGGACTCCATCCTCGGCGGTCTGGCGGGAGAACAGCTGTATGGCAGACATATGAAAAGGAGTTAGGAAGAAAATTGTCAAGATGAACGTCGGTAGCAAGACCTCGGTGGTAAAGGAGTACGAAGAAAACGTCGGAATAGCGTACCTGTTTCGCTGGCTTGGTCCGGTAGTGGGGTTCCCTTCCCCATGTCCAAGCGTCAGGGATCTTGGACTTGGTGATAGCTCGGACTCGCCGAGCTACCGCGGCGTTGTCCAGTGCAACGTGCGTATGGCGGGTGGGGTCATAAAGACCGCTCATGTGGCAGATCTTGTGAGACCTCGCCTGGAGAGGGGAGACCCTGCGCTTCACGAATGTGCAGGCCAGGTCATCAGCCGTCAGGACTTTCCCGTCGTTTCCGGGGTCCTCCGGGTCCTGCCATTTCGCAATACCATGGATGGACTTGAGTTCGCCGCTGTGAGGGGGAGTGTAGTCCCAGTTGAGCTGTTCTGTAGGAGGGCTGAGGTTAAACGCCGGCAGGTTGAGGAGGTCCTCTTCGCCGGAGTTCTTCACGTAAAACCACGTCCGGAGCCACTTGCGAACGGTGTCCGGAGTAGTGATACGTGGGAAGATGGAGTTTCGGCGAGGAGCTATGGTGGCAGCTCCGCAGGCGGTTAATTGCTTGGGCAGATCCTTGTTCTTTGGATCCGGGATCACTTGCCGCTTGAGTTGGAAGTAGCGAGAAAAGAGGTCTACCGTGGCTTTGAGGCCGAGGTATCCCTCAGAGAAGGAAACGATGCAGGAGAGAGTGGTGATGGCGTTGGCGGGGAGGTGATGAACCTGGAGTCCGAACTTGTCGAGGAAGCTCCGGAAGAAATCACTAACGGGCAGTCCGAAGCCGCGCTGGAAGTGCGCGACGAAGACCACCCGTTCCCCTTCTTGACTTGAGGCTCGAGTTCGCCCTCTGGCAGGCGACATCTACCCCGGCGGGAATCCGCCGAGTCGCCCTGAGCCACTGGATTTCGTCCGGAGTTACATCCGAACCTTCCCAGCCGGCTCGTTCTCCGACCTCCAGTTCGAGGTCTGGAACCTCGGTTTGTTCCGAAGTCTCAGGAGGAGACATCTCGGCAGAATCAATCTGCAGAGAATGCACAGAAGTTTAGCAAAGGAAAAAGTAAATCTGGAATCTAAGGCTATATCTGGCTAACTCAGGAGGAGTTGGACGGCTATCTAATGTACATAGAGGCACATATATGCTAGGCGAACGTCTGTCCGAGGTATGAAACTCATTTCTACCCAAAAAAGTATGCGAGTAAGATCTACCGGAGGAGGTAAATAGAATTTTATTCAAGAACATATGAAGAACCAAAGCGCGAAGAGGAAGAAACCTAGGCAATGCCTAGGGTATCAAGAAAGGGAGTACATACCGTGAAAACGAGGTGCTGAAGGGCGGCGCCGGTGACGCGGTCGCAGCGGCGACGAAGGAGCTGCTCGTCGGCGGCGGCGGAACGCGTTTCTTCTCAACCGGAAGCGGCGGCGCTGGTGCGATGGAGGCGAGACGGCGAGTGAATGAGGAAGAAGAGGGAAGCACTGCCCTGGGCCCGTATTTATAACCGCGGGCGGTAACTGCGCACTACCGCGCGGTTATCGGAGCGGCGAGTGGGATCGTTTGTGCACAATGGCCCACGTGGCACGAAGATAGCGGTGGGCGAGCAGGCCACAGGATCGGTTGCAGGAGGCAAACCGTCGTGCGGCGCGGTTACTGGAGCGCGAAGCGGCGCAAGCGGGAAACCTCCGCTGACGTGGGCCGCGTGGTGGAAAGCACTCGAGTGCTTTGACTATCGTGGACCAGGAAGTGACGGATGGGACACGTGAACAGTGTTCTCTGACCGAAGTCAGTAAGGATGCAGAAATCGAGGGGTTGACGTCCGAGATCTCGGCGGATACTTCGGAAAAGCAGCGTGGCCCGAGGAACAGACCGATGGATTTCTCGGGTATTGGTTCGGTACCTGCAAAACATCGTAGCGCATGTGGTTTCGGGTTGAACCTGATGCGGCCTTTCATCCGAGGCTGCGAGACCACATCAGCTTCGGGGACTACTGTCGGGGGGTTACCCCCGGGTAGGGTAATGATGAGGTAAAGACATGTAAGGTTAAGGCAGTAAGCTGTCCGAGGGAACGATTGAGCAAGGACGCAGGAGGCGTCATCCGACGTAAGGTGTACGTCCGAGGTATACTTTCCGAGGTATCATCCTCGGGGCAGTCAGCTAGCTACCACAGGAATAAGATATTCTCTACCGAGGTATATGATCAGGAGTGTTATCCGAGGTTGGCAGCAAGGATCGAGGCATGTCAGAGAGGTCACGGGTGCCGCAGAGCTCGTAGCCCGAGGCTTCAGAGGACGGCGAGGTCCGTCCACGGGTTTCCCGGAAGCTCGGGGGCCTAGGAGCTGACTCGGCTATTTCGGGAAAGGTCTACAGGCTAGACCTCGGCAGGCTACTGAAGTATGACCAGAAGAGGAAAGCTAGGCCTGGCTGGCCTGACAGTCCGGCCGTTGGGCTGGCAGGAGGCAGAGGCTTGTCTTCTACCTTTTGGCCATGCCATTGTCAGTTGTAGGCAGGGGTAAAAATGTACTTCGGCCTGTGTATATATGCGGCATCTCTACCTCCAGAGAGGAGGAGGCAAAACCCTAGCTCATTTCCCCCTTCGTAGTTTCATCTACCTCGAGCTCTCACTTTGGTAGCAACATACAGCTCGAGGAGCACCTTGTACCTGAGAACCACACTGATATATTGAGAGAGGCAAGGCAGGAGTAGGGGTTTTACTTCCTCACGAAGGCCCCGAACCTGGGTACATCGTGGTGTCTTTTGTGTTCTTGGCTTTCTTGGTTTCTTGTTCATGTTCTTGTGGTTTCTTGCATGTTCTTGCTTGTGCACGTCTTGAGTGCATAAACCCTCCCCGGATTCCCCCAACGACCGTTCGGCCCCAACTAAGCCATACCCATGGCATCTGCCGTGATCCCACCACGACACAAATTCAATTGTGTGGCCTTTATTAATTGATTTTAATCATCAAACATTCCTTTTAGTAAACATGGATGAATTAGATGATGTTCAATTGCTTTATGCTTAGAAAAAAGAATTTGTTAACAAGGTAGCTAATCTTGTTACCAAACTACTTTCACATAACACCAAGCTTTCGAATTTCACGCAATTGGTTTCTAGATAAGCTGATAAAATAATTTGGCTTCCAAATTCTCAAAGCTGATCTTGCGTATTACTTCTACACAAATCTGAGAGAAATGCTTCTCCAAACTCTCCTTGTTGCATCTCTTGCTTTCTTGTGTTGTTTGTCTTGCAGCAAAGAAGAATAAGAAGTTGGAAGTAAGAAAATCAAGATCAGATGAGAAAATCAAGCTTAAGATTTAGTTTAGCTTTTATTTTCCTTGTTTGTAATTCCATTTTTCTTATGGATGAGATATGTACATATTCTATAAATGTTGTAACATGATTTATTATTTCAACTTCAACTTGTGAAGTTTGTATAAATGTCCCATTTGTAATGGTTGTATCTTATTGTATTTTGGACATTCGAATTGTAACTTGTATTTGAGATGTGTAAAATGAGATGATAGAATAGGTGCAACATTAATTATTCCTTCAAGTTCATCTTGTAAATCTCTACTATATAATATGCCTACAGGTGATGGTTGGTATGTTTTTTAAATTTCCAATTTTACCCTTGCATACCATCTAATATTACATAGTGTGCCACCGCAAAGTGATTTGACCGTTTTTCTATTCTATTTCTATTTACCAGAAATCCGTCCTCGCGGTGGTCCAACCCAGCCTCGCGCTCACCGCCGCCGCCCATGGCGCGCCTCTCCAGCTCCCACGCCGGCGACGCATGCCCCCGTCCTCGCATGTCCACCACCGCGCGACCCCGCCGCCGCCGCCGCGCGGGGGTGTCCTCGCTGGACCGGCAGGAGATGCTGGTGCTCATCGAGGGCAAGCGCGTGGTCGAGGTCCGCCGCGGCGGGCGGGGCGGCGCTGGAGCCCTAGTGGGCCGCGGTCGCCGAGTACTGCCTCGAATTACAGTATTGTCGTTGTTCGCCGGACGACCGCCGCCACCCCCGCCCCCGCCGCATCCCCCTCCGCCGCTGGCCGCCGCCGCCCCCGCGGACTCTGCCCTTCGTCGACGCCGCCAGCCCAGCGCCGGCCTGGTTCCTCTCCCGTCGCCGCCCACCTCCAGCCTGCTTCCTCCGCCGCTCTTCGCCTCTGCCGGTCGTTTGTTGCTAGCATGCTGCTTGGCTGCATACGAAAACGATTCGGAGGCCAATAGTTGCCCGGCGGCAACAACGATCTGGTGGCGGCCACGGCAACGCCCGCGCACGACGACGACCTGGCGCTACCAACGTCACGACAGCAGCGCGCTTCCCGCATCAAGGGCGACCTGGCGGCGGCTTCCGTGGCAGCTCTCCGAGATGGCCCTCTTCATCCACTTCAGGCCCAACACCTTCACGGACTCCGAGTGGGGCACCGGCCACGCCGACCCCGCCGTGTTCGCGCCGTCCGCGCTCGACGCCGGCCAGTGGGCGCGTCTCGCGGTGGAGGGAGGATTCAGGCGCGTGGTGCTCACGGCCAAGCACCACGACGGCTTCTGCCTCTCGCCGTCGGCGCTGACCAACTACTCGGTGGCGGCCTCGCCGTGGCGGGATGGGGCCGGGACGTCGTCGGCGAGCTCTCTGCCGCCCTGCGCGCGGAGGGGGTCAGGCTTGGGCTGTACCTCGCCGTGGGACCGGCACGAGCCCGTGGCCCCGTGTACGGCGACACCCTCGCGTACAATGACATTACATGGGCCAGATGACGGAATTGCTCACCAGGTGTGTTCATCCGTGCGCAACGAATTACAGTATTGTCGTTGTTAGTTTTTTATTTGCAGTTTCTTGAAGGCAAACTACTGAATTTTTAACATGCAGATACAGGTCATGGAAACCTTCGATGTTGATGTGAAAATTTAGAAAGTTAGCCTTTATGCTTGTTCCTTTGCAGAAAGTTGTAGTATCGTTCTTGGAATTGGGGTATTTTGTGCTTATTGTGGACTGTGATGCCTGATGAAAAAGAAAGTTAACCTCTTGTGGTGTTTCCTTGGTGAAAGTCACTGAGCACTTTATCTCTCGGATGATTGAATATTTGGTGCTTATGCCTTTAGTTCTTTCTTCTTGCATTGCTCTGGATTCAAGGAATACAGGCTCCATTTCCCCTAATTTATTACCTGTATTACAGAGTGTGTGGATTCTATCCATATGTTTTTGTGGTGAATATAGTCTTAACTGTATATTCTACTCTCCTTATAGATTCTGCCTTTGCATGTTCAGGTATGGAGATGTGGAGGAAGTTTGGCTTGATGGTGCAAAGGGCGATGACAGGGAGATGAATTATATGTTCGATGCCTGGTTTGCACTTATCCATCAGCTCCAGCCAAGGGTTGTTATATTCTCATATGATGGACCAGATACTAGATGGGTCGGAGACGAAGCAGGGATTGCGGGTCGTACTTCCTGGTCTACTTTCAACAAGAGTGACATGACAATTGGGGGCAACGTAACTGAGTAAGTGATTTAGTCTTGCGCTACTGGAAAAGGTGTGAAGATTTACGGTTAATTGTATACCACTATATTGGATTCATTTGTACATAAAATAGTATTTAGTCAATACACATGTACCGCGTTAGATTTATCACCCAGCTTACAATCACAGAGGTCATGTCATTTAGATGACTTGAAATTTTATAGCCTTGAGAGTGATTCGATTTCGAGTTCTCGACAAAGTAGCTAAATACCCTGCTTCTAACCAAAATCATGGTGCATTGTCTTCCTATTTGGTAATCTATAAAATCTAATTTAACCTTAATGGTGCTTCCAACTTTTCTTTGTTTCACGTGATGAGAAAATACAATACCGTGGTGGAAATATTGATTGGAATGAGACGGATGGGCATAATATTTATTTGCTTCAGCGCTCCTTTAGTGTAGCTTATCTATACGAATGTGGAATTTACTATTGTTATGCCTGAATCAATGTGTAACTTTTTTCTTGTACAGAATCTGATGTAATTCTTGGATTCTAGCTTTTCTTTATTTTTTCTAAATAAATGTGGCAGTCTATATTGAATCGGCCGTGAGATAATCAGATAAATCAAATTATATTGTGATCATACATGCAAAAATAGCATAAACGAACTCAAAATTTGTTAAGTCTGAGCATAAATCTATTAAAACGGCGTTACAGACTTTTCATCATACAATTGAGAAGACAGTGGAAGCCCAAAAAAATCAAATTATTTGGTTAATTGAGGTAATTAAGTTATTCACATATTATAATTTCACTATTTTGGCTCCCGTACAATGCACAATATAATACATAGATTTTCTAAGCTTTTCAAAGAATGGAAGAAATGATGCAACAAGTGGTAGATTGGAGAAGATGACATAAACCATTGTGTGTGTGATTTTGTAAGCATTATTTCACGAACTAAAATATGTTCAGTCGCCCGTAGCAACGCACGGCACTTTTGCTAGTAGTTGTATAATTCCCTTGGTTGTATAGCAGTGGACTTGAGACATTGAATTTCAATTCATTCCTAAAATGTGTAAAATGATGAATTGGTAAGATGGTAATTTAAGATGATAGATATAGATGTGTGGAATGATTATGAAATGAAGACTCAATAATTTATATCCTTGTATGATCTTGGATGTGTAGATGATATGGATAAGAAATGATGTTGTTCTAATGATGTATTCATTTGATTTGAATTATAATTTGTCATATTATTTAGTTGTGTTCAAAATGTTTAAAATATGTAAAGGTCATGTCGAAGTTCATAGCACTCAACAAGATGATCTATACCCTAATTCATCGAGTCGAGAGAAACATCGATCCCTTCACCTCGTTTCTTAAGCGCGCCAAAATTTCCGCATTTTTAGATGTATGCTATGCAAATGCACAAATTCTATTTCTACCCTTTCAACTCTCTAAACTCTGGGGTATTACATCCTCTCCCCCTTAAACTAAACTTCGTCCCGAAGTTTCGACTCCTCTCGCGTAGAGTAGAAAAGAAAGAACTTCCACAGATATTGATTCTCTCAAATTCTTTTCTGACGTGGTAATAGATCAAGATGATTCCTTGTCCAAGTTACTTTTTGTACGTCCTCCATTGATCCATACTATCCATCTGTCAACTTTCATCAATTATTAGATTAGATAAATTCCAGTGATTTACTACTCCATGTCTCTCGAATCATCCAATTCAGACTTCTTGCTCTACCCTGACATTATAGCCTATGTCGAAGATCCTCTTCTACTTTCCTTAATGATCTTCTAATATGATCGTTGGTACATCTCCTTATAATCAAGAGACTAAGAAGACGTTATTTCTGATGGTAAGCTCATCACCTTTGCTCCATAACCTCTGAGATATCTCTCATTTACAGGCTATATAGAACATAATTCTTCCTTAGTGATTTGCTTCCTCCAGAAGGGTTAGACACACTTGTCTATCCAACAATGATTACTCTGTATCCTCCTTAAGTGCATCACACACTTGTAATCATGATTAAAAGTCCTTCTGGTATCGATCCCCTCGGATCCTGATACTCATACGGTAGACTTCCGCATCCTTGAAGTACAGTCTCTTTTATCCAATCTTCTTTAGATCCTCTAGTTATAGCTCCGTTGACCAGTAGATTCCTTGTGATTTTTACCTCCAAATCTCGACTGCCTCTTCAACTTCAGTATCTTATAAAGATTTTTGACAATGCTCATCTCTCTCACAGAACTTCAAGAGCATTAGTAATCAGTTTAGCACTATCTCAGTAAAGGCATTCCTTCTAAACTTCGCGTTATCTTTTTCAGGGTACTATCCATTACACTTGTTCACTCTCCCCCTTTGGAATTCCCTAAGACTTCCTTCGTTCTGATCTTATGTCACTCAAGTTTCACTTAGTTAGCTCCATTCAGTCAACTTCCTTCGTTCTGATACTTCCACTATATTGGACTCTTGGTCTCACGAAGAACACGTGGTATATCCACCATGTTGTGAATACCCAGTATTGTCCTCCGGTAGAATATGTATTAATTACTACTTTATATCCAACAGTTCCCGAAAAATACGTGGTATATCCACCATATTGTGAACAACCAAGATGATTCTCCGATAAATTGGATTCCTACTATAGCTAGAATTCCAGTTGGCTTATCCGATGGTCTCAAGGAAAGAAATGCACACATTAACTTGTGCATTGGATGCTATCTTAACTTCAAACTTGAATAGGATGTTGGTCATCACTATAAATTCTGCTGACGTATCATTTCCTTTAGGTCTGGTACTGCAGACTGATTCTATAAGTCATGACTTGTTTAACCATGTGACTCAGCAATCTCGCCTTGATGTGTCCTCCATCTGAGTGGTTAGCTCTAAGATGTCAATCCTTTGATAATGCATCTTTCTCTACAGTTGCTCGAGATACAAATTGTGACTTTAGTACCTTGGCATCATATATTTGAGGTACTTTTATCCAAATTGGTCCATCTTCTTGAGTTGTCGACAATTCACGACAAAATGAACTCTTCTCACATTATCCTAACGTTTTCTTGTACATTGGACTCTGTAATTGCACTTCTTGACATGGTTGATATGTCATCTCTGTGATATCAATGTGCTTCCATCCAACTACTTCACTTCCTTCATCCTTTAGTGACTTATCATCATTTGTCGGATGACTTTCTCATCAACTCCTTGTAATCTGTTTGTGTATCCAACACAAGCTTATTTTCTTATAAATGTGTGATCTATAATCATGAACTCTTACTTGACGTTTAATGTCTCCACTTATGTGTCTATAATGCCTCGGAATAGACGATCAACTTCCCCTTTATTCTTTCAGAACTGGAAATATCCATGTTCTTGAAATCTTCAGACTCCCTTATCTTCAACCTTATAATACTCTTAGACACATTAGTGTTACTAAACATCTTCTAGAACTTCATCTAAGTAGTATCAATATCTCCTTATTATTCTAACAATAACTTATTCCACCAAGTTACGACAACTCTATTTGTATCCTCCATATTGTCCTTCTTCATCCCTTGATTTTGAACTTCCACTGAAATGCAAAAACTTCATAACTTTCCTTCTTGGACATATCTCCTCATGTGATTTTCCTGGCATCATCTTTGAGAGATCTTTGTCCAACTTGTGGTGATACTTTTTACCAAACTTACTTCGTTCCTCCCTTCCATGGACTGGTGAAATATGTCTCCAGAATCCAAATATAATGTCGAATATGGTCCATCCTCATCAGTGGATTCATTGACTTCTGTCATTTGGACTTCCTTCTCTTCCTAAGCTCTCTTTGGTGCTTCATCTTGCTAGTAACTCGTCTCTTCCTTACACGAATACTATCTACCTCTAGATCAGTAACATCAAGAAAAGACTCAATGTGACAATCATGCCGTTGTACATCAAATCCTAACTTCATGTACCAACCTAGCCAATCAAAAATCCAATAAGATCCAATAAAATCCGAATGCAGTTATATATCAAACATGCAACATAAGCCCGAAAAGTAAATAGTACTTTGAGTAAAAACATCTCAAGTACCCAGGCTTAGATGCTATACACTACAAGATAGGTTTATATCACCTTATAGTCCTATTCTAACAACTCTTTGACTTAGTAGTTACCCCAATTGCCCATTTGCAATGGAATAAACTAAGACAAAGTACTCAGAGAGTAGTTGTGGTCTGACTTGGTTACGTGCAGAACTAAACTCCATGTAAATTGAATCCTCCGTCTGGCTAGAACGAACATCTCTTGACATCTTCAAATCCTTCATGTCGGTGATGATTGTACATCAGACTTAGTACTGTACCTTCCTTCAATGTTTATGCCATCTCCTAATTTATTAAGAACCTATTCTAGACACTAGTCAATCCCTTTAGGATGGATCCTTATGGTATTTCCATACCTTCCATAGTTGCCATACTTGATTATCTCTAACTCTTCACCTTCAGCAAACATCTCCTGACTTCATACTTCACAAACTTACGATAGGGTACTACTTCAGCTCATATCTTCATAGGATGGTTTATCAATGATACCATATAGGTAACGCTGACTTGGTTTAAATCTATTGGATTACCAGCTGGTAGAAATAATTTCAAACTTGTCATACCAAGTTGGAAAAGAAATATGGTAGATAAGTACTATACTTATATAAGAATAGATAAGAAGATTTACTCTAGTTGAGCAAGAAAATTCTATACAAGTATGATAGTATTATTCTCAAGTGAATAAACATCATCGTTGTAGAAAGATATGATTTAGATAAGATAAATTCCTATAGTATTTACCAACCTACAAGTCTTCTACAAGGGTTTTAATCCTAAGGTCGTTTTGCTCTGATACCATCTGCGGTGACCCAGCACACCACTGCATGTTGTAGTGTACAAGTCGTTGATATAACACTCACGGAAGGACCTATCCGTAAATATTACATCCCTCAGAGTAGTACAACAGAAACATAGCTGGTCCAAGGTAACACTATAGGATTACAGCACTATTCAATACAAAATCCCGAGAACCTTCTTTACAAATAGAAGTAGGTCTCGTGCAAATGAAACTCCAAAAAGATCCAAGTCGTAGTACTAAGCTGGATATCAGCTCTATTTCTAATTCCTATTCCACTACTGCTGTTGTCACAGCCCTACTCTATTCCATCTTGAATATCTTTATCCAGATTTGTACTCCTCCTTCCAATAGATGTCGTCTCCTTCATTGATAACGTGGTTGTTGTGTATGCCATCGACAATATTGTCGTTGGTCCTCCATTGGCACTATTGTCGTCGTTCTTCTGTTGACGCAGTTGCAGTTGACTCCTTCAAGCTTCACCAGATAGACTTGATTGCTTCTTGAAGACCTCCTCGACGTCATCATGGATAACTATCAACTCCATCGTTGGCTCCAAAAGTCTAAGTAGGGGGTCAACGGGGAAAGGGTGAGCAACACGAGCGTTACTCAGCAAGTTCATATTATAGGAGATAAGGTGTTTTATGCACTAGCTACCATCTAGACCAAAAGGTCATAGATGTAGATGCAAGTTTTGAAAAACATTTTTAGGAAAAGTCCATTTATTTTGGAAAACTATGCCCCCAGCCTCCACGGGTTTATAGTCATCACTTGGGATGCCTTTCCCGCTGCGGTCTGTAGTCCCCTCCTGGAACAAGGATGTGACAGTCACAATTTCTTTGTTTAACTCTGCAGAGCTGCACCACTTTACCCAACAGCAGCCTGGCTCTTATGCTTTCTCAGCACACCATGTGTGCTATAGCCAGAACTCAGGGCAACAAGTCATGTGGAGTCGCTTCCCCGCACAACGCATATCCGCCCATTTGTGACGCGGCTGGTAACTAAGACCACTGGCCCGCCACCCCTCCCAAGCTTCTATTCCAGTCACCCCGTCAGGTGGGAAGGTCACGCGCTTCCACGCAGTTGGCCGCCGCAACGGACGCAACCAGGTAATAGCCTGCCGAGGATATGCGAACGAGGGAAGAATGTTTCGATACGGCGCAAGGATCACTGGGCCATGGGTTATTAACCCTAGGTAATACTTTCCCGTACAATGGAACCTCCACCACAACATCAAACCGTGGTTCCATTGCCAGCCAACAATATATATAGCAATTCACATCATTCGAAAATAGGTTTTTCTTTTTCATGCAATGATAAACCATAGTACTTTGTAATTACTTTGATAAAAATAATCAAGTAGGACATGACAGAGTGAACTTGCCTGAGATAGAAATGGCAGTTCAAACCCTTCGGGGTTCTAGGGTTTGCGATAAAACCCCGAGCTCTGCAAATAGCAATGTAATCCTGATAAGGACCACTGAAAATTCTAGCAGCATGCTATTATGCATAGTCATGAGATGCATCGTCTTTACCCCAAAAATACCCCAAGCTCACAAGTGTAAGCTCCGTCTTATGCGATACTTTGGTAATTTACTTGACTTGGGATTTTAGGATTGTTTATGATTTATTTGTTTTCAATCACTTTGAATTGTTATAACTTTATTACTTAGATGTTCTTCATTATATTTAAGGATAAAGTATTATCATAGTTAAGAACAATATTTAAGTGAAATTTAATATTTCAATTATTTAACTTAATCACATAATAATGCTTAAAGATGTTTTATATTCACTTTAAAACATTTATAATTACTCCTTTAAAGAAAATATCAATAATTTTATTTTATGAAATACTTTCAAGGAAGAATATTTCAATTTAAATCATTAATTTGAATGCCTGTAAGAAAACATTTTTATTAAAATCATGAAGTAATAATTCCATGTATTTTACTTAAATTTTAAAAAGATGTATTTGGGCAACATAAATACCTCAAAAATCATATTTGTACTTATCACATAAAATCGCACTCTAAGGTTATTTTCATCTCGTTTTTATAAATAGTTTCAGTTTGAATTAAATTCCCTAAAGAATTATTTGTGAATCATTTTTACAAGGAAATAAAAATTAGTTGATTAATTAATTGGGCTGAATGAATTATTGTGCTAATAGTAGAACACACGTACACTAGCCTAAATGGTTTGGGCCAAACCTATCTACGTGCACAACACAGGCACGCACACGACGCACGCACGAGCTCTCAGCTCGATCCCCCTCCTCGTTTCTCTCGTTCCCGTCCGGGCGATGCGCCGCCGCCCGGCTGCCCCGGCCGTCGCCGGCCATTCCCGGCGCCGCCGCCGGCTGATGCCGCTCCGGCTCCCTCCTGCCTACCGATTCCACGCCGCCGCCGCGCTCGTGCGAGCCCCAGCGACCCTAGTCGCTCCGCCCTCCGCCCGGCGATTCGCCACTGCCGCCACGCCCTGCTCCGACCAGCTCCGGTCTCCGACGCCGCCACCTTCTGGCGCTGCTCTGCCAAGGTATCCACCTCTGGTTCCTCGCCGTGACGCCTCCTTCCTCTCGGGCACACCTGGCTAACCCTAACCTCGCCGCCTGCTGGTTCTGCTCGATCTTCACTGCCAGCTCCTCATCATCGCTGCCTCTGCTGGCTCTTGCCACGACCACGGATCCTCCACTCCCTCGAGCTCCCGGCCGTCGGCCCCAGCACCCTCGAGCCCTTGCTCGACCACGCCTCCGGCTGCTTCCGCGGTCTGGTCCGGTGTGACCTTACCATGGTGGTGTGACTGCTGCTGCTGCGGCTACGACGACTCCGGCACCGGCGGGATGGCAGTGCCGCGACTGCAACCCCGGCGTCGTCTCCCTCGACTACTACCCCAACGTCACCTCCTCCAAGCTCTGCCTCGGCTATAGAATATTTGAGGTGAGCATACTTCTGTGACCGGCCATGCCGATGAACTATGGTGATCGTGCTCCTATAGTTCTGTAATGTAGTGATGCTCTATTTGGATGATTCAATCATCACTGGCATGTGAAGCTGTTTATGCTCTCACTCTGACGAAACTGAATGTGTCCAAAGTTGTTAATTGAAAATTCGATTACATCCTGTTGGATTCGATTTGGACATGTGTAGGTGCTGTGCAGAAATGTGCTAGCTGATGAGTTGCTGCAATATTACTTGCAGGCATAATTTGTGTGCATTTTGAATAAAATAGATACACTATAAGCTTGTATTTGCTGTTTATAGGTGCCTTTAGTTCCTGACTACTGCTAGTGAGCAACAGATCATGTTATAATACAACCTCCGATCCATATTAATGGTCTCAACTTTATCTAGATACGGATGTATCTAGTTAAGTGTTTAGACTAGATGCATCCGTATCTAGACAATGTTGAGACCATTAATATGGATCGGAGGGAGTAATAATTTTGGTAGATTTACTTGCTGTCCTGGGTATTCCAGATCCAGTACTTGATAAAATAGCTTGGATTAGCATGTTTACTTGCTGTTTTAAGTGATATAGATGATTTTCTTGTCTGCTCTCAAGCTGTAGATGAACAAGAATTAGATAGATGTGTTATACTTGCATACTTCGATGATTTAATGGTTTCTGGACAGCACCAAATAGTTGTCCAGCAACAGACGCTAGGCTTGTCGATTTCTTAGTGTTTTAAATGTGTTGAAGGGTACCAAAGATGTATTTCTGGACAGAGTACAGCTGCTGTCCAGATTTGATTGGTATTGCCTAGATATTAAACTTATAAGAACGGATCTGCTGCCTTCTCTCTTTTCCCTTGTTTCCCTCTCTCTCAACTAAAGACATGAACTAATGCTGCACAAGATTTGGTTCCTAGGTATCAACCTGCTGCTGAAGAGAAGCTTGGTCTTCTGGAATATGATGATAACCGGCGTCTTGTGGCTAGCCTGCTCCTCCTCGCTGCTTGACCTATTTCCTAGTTGATCTAAAGATTTAGCAAGATTTGGTAGTGTTCTAGGTGTTCTTGAGATGTGCTAGCTGATCTGGGAAGATAATTTAGTTGCTGCATTAGCTGCTGCTATAGTTGTGCTGATGTGAGAAAAATATGGTGTTAGATAGATGATTTGGCTGCTGTCAAGAACATGTGGTACGGCTGGCTGTTCTTGTGTTCTTGCTAATATGGGAATATATTATTTGGTCCAAATTCGTTGGTCACTTAAAACCATGGTGTGTAGAGATCAAAGGGCTGCCATGGGGTCTCTTTTATATGGCCTTAGGTTCCCTCACAAGTTGACACCTCAAGTGGTGACTCTTGCTTTGTATAGGTGAGTAAGGTGCTTGGTTGTCAAGCCCTTATGCATAGGCATTTCTTGAGGTCCAAGTTTAGTTAGATATTTTGCTTATGGATAGAGATGAATGGTCATTGGTCTTATCTCCTTGTAGGATTTATTCTTGAGCAAGCCAAGTGGCAATTGTCACTAGATGGACTTGTGGGCTGATCATCTTATGTGGGCTTGTTCATTCATATGGACTTGAGAATAAATTCATGTGGCTTTAATGATTTAGATAGTGGGCTTTGGAAATATGAGTAATGATGTTCAAATGGCTTTGCAAATTCAATTGTGTGGCCTTTATTAATTGATTTAATCATCAGAACATTCCTTTTAGTAAACATGGATGAATTAGATGATGTTCAATTGCTTTATGCTTAGAAAAAGAATTTGTTAACAAGGTAGATAATCTTGTTACCAAACTACTTTCACATAACACCAAGCTTTCGAATTTCACACAATTGGTTTCTAGATAAGTTGATAAAATAGATTTGGCTTCCAAATTCTCAAAGCTGATCTTGCGTATTACTTCTACACAAATCTAAGAGAAATGCTTCTCCAAACTCTCCTTGTTGCATCTCTTGCTTTCTTGTGTTGTTTGTCTTGCAGCAAAAGAAGAATAAGAAGGTTTGGAAGGTAAGAAAATCAAGATCAGATGAGAAGATCAAGATCAGATGAGAAAATCAAGCTTAAGATTTAGTTTAGGCTTTTATTTTCCTTGTTTGTAATTCCATTTTTCTTATGGATGAGATATGTACATATTCTATAAATGTTGTAACATGATTTATTATTTCAACTTCAACTTGTGAAGTTTGTATAAATGTCCCATTTGTAATAGTTGTATCTTATTGTATTTTGGACATTCGAATTGTAACTTGTATTTGAGATGTGTAAAATGAGATGATAGAATAGGTGCAACATTAATTATTCCTTCAAGTTCATCTTGGAAATAGTTGTATAATTCCCTTGGTTGTATAACAGTGGACTTGAGACATTGAATTTCAATTCATTCCTAATATGTGTAAAATGATGAATTGGTAAGATGGTAATTTAAGATGATAAGATATAGATGTGTGGAATGATTATGAAATGAAGACTCAATAATTTATATCCTTGTATGATCTTGGATGTGTAGTTGATATGGATAAGAAATGATGTTGTTCTAATGATGTATTCATTTGATTTGAATTATAATTTGTCATATTATTTAGTTGTGTTCAAAATGTTTTAAAATATGTAAAGGTCATGTCGAAGTTCATAGCACTCAACAAGATGATCTATACCCTAATTCATCGAGTCGAGAGAAACATCGATCCATTCACCTCGTTTCTTAAGCGCGCCAAAATTTCCCGCATTTTTAGATGTATGCTATGCAAATGCACAAATTCTATTTCTACCCTTTCAACTCTCTAAACTCTGGGGTATTACATCTACCAAGAATGGAGGACTCGCGTCGAGAGGCTTCTCGACTTCGTCGATGGTGGTCCATGGGTCGAACCCACTCAAGCTCCCACCGTCGACGATCCCGGAGCAGCACAAGACAAGACACGTGATCCGCGAGGCCAGCCTCGTGGTGAACGTCAAGCCAAGACGGCGCCTCCTCGCACCGCACCACCGATGGCTGACCAGCTAAACCGTGACCACGGCGAGGCCATCTCCATCGGGTCGTCTACCTCGCGCAACCCAGATCTTCGTGACGAGCTCAACAGCCGTCAGAACGAGGATATGCGCACCCGCATCGAGCGTCGCCGAGAACGTCACCGCCGGGAAGATCGGGGCATCGACCTCGCCGAAGGCTGCCTCGCCCTCGCCCTCGAGTTCCGCCACTTCAACTGGCCCAAGAAATTCAAGATCGACGTTCTCCGCTACGACGGCACCACGAACCCCCGACTTTCTGCAGATCTACTCTCTTGCTGCGATGGTTGCCGGGGCCGACGAGGTCATGATGGCCAACTGGTTCCCATTGGCCCTGAAGGGAGACGCCCAGACTTGGCTTCTCAACCTTCCCAAGTGCTCCATCCGTTCCTGGCGGGCACTGAAGGAGCAGTTTCTGGGGGCTTTCCAAGGCGGGTACGAGCGCCCGGGGGCTCCCAGTGATCTCCACGACTTCAAGCAGCTGCCGGGTGAAACTCTCCGCAAGTTCATCCAGCGCTTCACCCAGAAGATGAACACCATCCCGTGCATCAAGGAGTTGGTGATCCAGTCCTTCCACGCCAACGTCCGCAACCCCAAGATGCGCGAGAAGCTGAGCATCCATCGCGTCGAGTCTGCTCGTAAGCTCTGGGAGCTTGCAGATCGGTGCGCTCGAGCTGAAGAAGGAGCCAAGTTCCCCGGGGAGGATGAACCCGAGGACAAGGTCGCTCCAGCCAAGAACAAGAAGCGGGACCCTGGACCCGACAAGCGGATCTTCGTCACCGAGCCTCTTCCGAAGAAGACCAAGCCCGCGCCGACTTCCGAGGAAGAAGGTGAAGGTGATCCCTGGTGCCACATCCATCCAGAAGGCAACCACTTGCTCAAGGACTGCCGCATGCTCAAGAACCTCGCCATCCGGGAGCAACGCCGAGCTGATGGGGTCAGTCAAGACGGTTGCTACAACTGCGGCACTGCCGGGCACATCGCTCGTGACTGTCCCACGGGTCGCCAAGGCGGAGGCGGCCGTGGATGGAACCGAGGCGGTGGCCGCGGGGGCCGTGGAGGAGGACGCGGCGGTCAAGGTGGTCGCGGGTACAACACTCCGGAGGCCGCCCACGGCGGCAACGGGGAAGCTCCGGCTCCCCAAGGAGGCAACGGCGGCAAGTATCAAGAAGTCACTGGAGTTGTCGGGTGCATCCACGGAGGGTCTTCTCTGCCTCCCTCCAACGGCGCCTGCAAGAGACTTGTCCGGGAGCTGAACGCGGTTGCTTCTGCTCCGTCCAAGCCCCTGGACTGGTCTAGTCAAGTCATCACCTTCGACCCAGAAGACCACCCTGCCAACACTGCCGGGGTCGGGACCCTGCCGCTGATCGTGTCGCCCGTCATCCACAACTACAAGGTCACCAAGATGCTGGTCGACGGAGGCTCCAGCCTCAACTTGCTGACGGCGAAGGTCCTGGCTATCCTTCAAATTCCCCTGTCTCGCCTGCAAGACACCGGGGTGTTCCAAGGCGTGAACGGAAGTGTTACTCGACCCCTCGGGAAGATCACCCTTCCGGTCACCTTCGGCGACTCCAAGAACTTCCGCACCGAGGAAATCGTCTTCGACATCGCCGACACTCCGCTACCGTACAACGGCATACTTGGCAGACCTGCTCTGGCCAAGTTCATGGCCGTCTCCCACTTCGCCTACAACATGCTGAAGATTCCGGCGCCGTGGGGCGTGATCAAAGTCAAGGCCGACATCGACGATGCTATCTACTGCGTTCACCAGCTGAACCAACGGTGGCAATCATGGCGGATGTCCCTCAAGGTGTACAGGAGGATGATGATGGGGCTCTCCCCGGGGGCGAAGGGCACCCTGGGGGCTCCACATCTACTCCCCCAAGAAGGCGCCATTCCATGGCGATCCGCAGCTGACCAAGAAGGTGGCGCTAACCAGCGACGGAGTTCGCTCCATCACCATCGGCGCCCGCCTCACCGACAAATAGGAAAGCGCGCTCGTCGCCTTCCTTCGGGAAAACTCTGACGTCTTCGCGTGGGAGGCGTCAGGTTTACCCGGCGTTCCAAGGGAGGTGATCGAGCACAAACTGGCGGTCAATCCGGGGGCTCGCCCCGTGAAGCAGGTTCTCCGGAACCAAAGCAAGGAAAAGCTGGAATTCATCATCGCCGAGGTGGACAAGTTGATAGAAGCTGGTGTCATCCGGTCGGTTCCCCATCCAAGCTGGGTGGCCAACCCCGTGGTGGTACCGAAGCCCATGACCTTCAAGTGGAGACTCTGCATCGACTTCACAGACCTGAATAAGGCCTGTCCCAAGGACCCTTTCCCCCTGCCGCGGATCGACATGATCGTGGACTCCACGGCCGGGTGAGCTGCTGTGTTTCTTGGACGCCTTCTCCGGGTACCACCAGATCATGATGTCGCTCGAGGACCAAGAGAAGACGGCCTTCATCACTCCCAAGGGCTGCTACTGCTACACCCGGATGCCTTTTGGCCTCCGGAACGCCGGCGCTACCTTCCAGCGCGCAATGCAAGCATGCCTTGGGCCACAGCTGGGCCGCAACGTTGAAGCGTACATCGACGACATCGTGGTCAAGACCCGGTACAAGGACTCCCTCATCCAAGACCTGCACGAGACCTTCGAGAACCTCCGCCGGGTCAACTTCAAGCTCAACCCCGACAAGTGCGTGTTCGGGGTCCCCTCCGGCAAGCTGCTGGGTTTCCTGGTCTCTCACCGAGGGATCGAGGCGAATCCGGACAAAATCAAGGCAATCGAGCGCATGGAGGCGCCCCGGCGGGTCAAGGACGTACAGCGCCTCAACGGGTGCATCACTGCACTCGGGCGCTTCATCTCAAGGCTTGGGGAGCGGGCCTTACCGTTCTTCAGGCTGCTCAAGAAATCAGGCCCCGTGGAGTGGACCTCCGAGGCCGAGGAAGCCCTGCAGTCCCTCAAGCGCTACCTCGCCTCGCCACCAATCCTCGTGGCACCAGAAGAAAAGGAGCCCCTACTACTGTACATTGCTGCCACCAACCAGGTGATCAGCGCTGTGCTTGTGGTAGAGCGTGACGCTCCTCCGAAGAAGTCAAGCAAGATCAAGGGCAAGCGACCCGGGAACTCTCTCCCGAGACAACCGTGCAAGAAAAGGCTGCCGGGTGACCAGGGGTCTCGCGATCCTGACGTCACTACACCTTACCAGATGGTGCGGAGCCCGTCAGGAGTGGAGAATCTCCCTCCGACGAGACTTCGCCGGGGGCTACCTCATCCCCACCCCAAGACGTCGACGCGGAGGAAGACGAGCCCTCTCAGGACTCGGCGACCCGCAAGGTGCAGCACCCGGTCTACTTCGTCAGCCCAGTGCTGCGCGACGCCCGGGAGCGGTACCCCATGATGCAGAAGCTGCTGCTGGCAATCCTCATTGCCTCCCGCAAGATGAGGCCGTACTTCCAAAGCCATCCCATCACGGTGGTATCCAAGTACAACCTAAGAAGCCCCCTGGAGAACCCACTTGCCACTGGTCGCATATCATGGTGGGCCATGGAGCTTCAAGGTTTCGGCCTCAAGTTCGAGCACACGGACAACATCAAGAGTCAGGCGCTGGCGGACTTCACGGCCGAGTGGACCGAGACGGCGTTCGACGACCCGGAAGAGGAAACCTGCCTCCCCGGGAAGGAAGATCCTAGCGCCTGGACCATGCACTTCGACGGCTCCTACACCAAGGGGAAAGGAGGTGCTGGGGTTGTCCTAACCTCACCAACCGGGGACCGGCTGAAGTATGTCGTCCAGATGCACTACCAAGGGAACATCTCCAACAACACGGCGGAGTACGAGGGCCTGCTCGCAGGACTTCGTGCTGCCATCGGCCTCGGCATCAACAAGATCGTCGTCAAGGGTGACTCTCAGTTAGTCATCAAACAAGTGAACAAGGAGAACGCGTGCCCTCAGATGGCACCATACGTTGAAGAGGTCAGGAAGCTGCAGCGGCGCTTCGACAACTTCCGGGCTGTGTACGTCCCATGGGGAGAAAACACGGCCGCGGATGAGCTATCGCAGGTGGCGTCCAAGCAAGAACCAGTGCCTCCCGGGATCTACATCGAGGTCCTCAGGCGACCTTCGATTCCACCCGAGAGGCTCGCGGCAAGATCTGCGCCGGGGGCTGGCGACCCTTCTACCTCGACAACACGGGTAGCCAGCCCAGAAGCTCAAGACCCGGCAGCCCCCTGGCGGAGGAAGCTATGCTTTCTTTCCGTCGGATGGTGCTACCGTGGAATGAACCCACCCACCCTGGGCCCGGGACATTGCTAGCGCTAAGTTGACGAGGGAATATCTCCCCGGCAACAGCACCAGAAACAATGCTTGTACGTCACACGTCAGTTGGGAACCCCAAGAGGAAGGTATGATGAGTGCAGCAGCAAGTTTTCCCTCAGTATGAAACCAAGGTTTAATCGAACCAGTAGGAAAACGAGGTTGCTTCGAAGGTGTTGGTGAAGGAGTGTAGTGCGGCGCAACACCAGGGATTCCGGTGCCAACGTGGAACCTGCACAACACAATCAAATTACTTTGCCCCAACTTAACAGTGAGGTTGTCAATCTCACCGGCTTGCTGAAAACAAAGGGTTAAACGTATCGAATGGAAAATGATGTTTGTTTGCATAAAACAGTAGAGAACAATGATTGCAGTAGATTGTATTTCAGATGTAAAAGAATGGACCGGGGTCCACAGTTCACTAGTGGTGTCTCTCCAATAAGATAACTAACATGCTGGGTAAACAAATTACAGCTGGGCAATTGACAATTGATAAGTGCATATAACATGCATGTGTGAGTGTGGTGTCTACTATGAGATTCATTTGGGCATTACGACAAAGTACATAGACCGCTATCCAGCATGCATCTATGCCTAAATAGTCCACTTTCCGGTTAACATCCGTACCCCTTCCAGTATTAAGTTGCAAGCAACAGACAATTGCATTAAGTAATGTGCGTAATGTAAACAATACATTCATCCTTGAATAAAGCATTGCTGTTTTACCCCTAGTGGCAACAACACATCTACAACCTTAGAACTTGCTGTCACTATCCCAGGTTAAATAGAGGTTGAACCCAACTATCATGCATAAATACCCCCTCTTGGAGTCACAAGTATTCACTTGGCCAAGGCTTCAACAAGTAACGGAGAGCATGCAAGATCACAAATGACATAGACATGATAATATAATATTCAGCTCCACATAGGTATCAATATAAGTCAGATCCCAGCAAACACAACATGTAGCATTACAATAAGATGATCTTGATCATGATAGGCAGCTCACAAGATCTAAACATGATGGCACAAGTGGAGAAGACAACCATCTAGCTACTGCTATGGACCCATAGTCCAAGGATGAACTACTCACGCATCACTCCGGAGGCGGGCATGGCGATGTAGAGCCCTCCGGTGATGATTCCCCTCTCCGGCAGGGTGCCGGGAAGAGCTTCAGAACCCCCCGAGTTAGGGTTGACGACGGCGGCGGCAGCGAATATGTTCTGGATGAAAGGCTCGGTGTTTTAGGGTTTTCACGTCTCGGGGAATAAATAGGCGAAGGGGCGATGTCGGCGGACCCCCGAGGGGCCCAAACCACAGGCGGCGCGGTGGGCCCGCGCCGCCAGGTGGTTTGGCCACCTCGTGGCTCTCTTCGTCTCTCCTTCGGACTCCGTGTACGTGCTGGAAAAATAGGGACTTGGCCTTTTGTTTCGTGCAATTCCGAGAATATTTCCAGAAGTAACTTTCTGAAACCAAAAACAGCAGAAAACAGGGAACTGGCACTGTGGCATCTTGTTAATAGGTTAGTCCCAGAAAATGCATAAAAGTGATATGAAGTGTATATAAAACATGTAGCAAATGGTATAATATAAGCATGGAACAGCAGAAATTATGGATACGTTGGAGACGTATCAAGCATCCCCAAGCTTAGTTCTACTCGTCCTCGAGTAGGTAAAACGATAACAACAAATAATTTCTGAGGAGACATGCTTTCACACAATCTTGATCAATATATTGCAAGGCTCATGTCATGAATGAAGTGACTCAAAGCAATGATCTATAGTTTGCTAACAAATAGATAAAGAGTAAACAATGAATCA
This sequence comes from Poa pratensis, assembly GCA_947311845.1. NCBI lineage: Eukaryota > Viridiplantae > Streptophyta > Magnoliopsida > Poales > Poaceae > Poa > Poa pratensis. The sequence continues at coordinate 40,093,982 of CAMZMU010000093.1, read as the reverse complement.
TATAAGCAAAAACTTTTCATGAATAGTACTTTCAAGACAAGCATCAAAAAGTTTTGCATAAGAGGTAACTCATAAAGCAATAGATTCAAAGTAAAAGGCATTGAAGCAACACAAAGGATGATTAAGTTTCAGCATTGCTTTCAACTTGTAACATGTATATCTCATGGATAGTTGTCAACATAAAGCAATATAACAAGTGCAATAAGTAAACATGTAAGAATCAATGCACACAAAGTTGACACAAGTGTTTGCTTCTAAGATAGAAAGGAGTAGGTAAACTGACTCAACATAAAGTAAAAGATAGGCCCTTCGCAGAGGGAAGCAGGGATTAAATCATGTGCTAGAGCTTTTTAAGTTTTCGAAAGCATATAGAGAGCACAAAATAAGTATTTGAGAGGTGTTTGTTGTTGTCAACGAATGGTAGTGGGCACTCTAACCCCCTTGTCAACCAGACTTTCAAGAGCGGCTCCCATGAAGGACGTTATCTCTACCAGCAAGGTAGATCATCCCTCTTCTCTTTTGTTTACACATGTATTTTAGTTTCTTTATAGATGACACTCCTCCCAACCTTTTGCTTACACAAGCCATGGCTAACCGAATCCTCGGGTGCCTTCCAACATTCACATACCATGGAGGAGTGTCTATTTGCAAATTAAGTTGCTTACTGATAAATCAGGGCAAAACATGTGAAGAGAATTATTAATGAAAGTTGTAATTAATTGGGGCTGGGCACCCCGTTGCCAGCTCTTTTTGCAAATTATTGGATAAGCGGATGTATATGCCACTAGTCCATTGGTGAAAGTCTGTCAGAAGTAAATGACAAGATTGAAAGATAAAACACCACATACTTCCTCATGAGCTATAAAACATTGACACAAATAAGGAGTAATAAAGTTTTGAATAGTTTAAAGGTAGCACATGAAATATTTACTTGGAATGGCAGGAAATACCACATAGTAGGTAGGTATGGTGGACACAAATGGCATGGGTTTTGGCTCAAGTTTTGGATGCACGAGAAGCATTCCCTCTCAGTACAGAGTTTAGGCTAGCAAGGTTGTTTGAAGCAAACACAAGTATAAACCGGTACAGCAAGAATCACATAAAAACATATTGCAAGTATTATAAGACTCTACACTGTCTTCCTTGTTGCTCAAACATTTTACCAGAAAATATCTAGACCTTAGAGAGAACAAATATGCATCCCAAGTCTCAACAAGCTCTACGGTAGTTCTCCACTACTAGGCTTTAACTACATGATGCAAGAGCTTAAACATGATCTACTTGAGAGCTCAAAACAATTGCAAAGCATCAAATCGAAACAAGACAATGATCTACAAGAATGCATATGTCTTTTCCAATACCAACTACTACATGTAGCATTTTCTTTCTTCCAAACAAACACCAATCAATTTATTTAAACATAAACTCTCCAAATGATAATATAATGCAGCAAGAGAGTATTTATAAACAAGTGCTAACAGCTCGAAGAGATGCATGAAAAACAGGAGCTAAAAGCACTGCAGTAGCTAGTTAAGAATACTCAACAAATATAAGTGAAGAACATGAGTATTCACATGAAAAAGCGGAGCGTGTCTCTCTCCCACACAAGGATTGCTAGGATCCGAATTTATTCAAACAAAAACAAAAATAAAAACACACAGACGCTCCAAGTAAAGCGCATAAGATGTGAAAGAATTAAAATATAGTTTCACTAGAGATGACCTGATAAGTTTGTTGATGAAGAAGGGGATGCCTTGGGCATCCCCAAGCTTAGACGCTTGAGTCTCTCTGAATATGGTTGGGATGAACCACGGGGGCATCCCCAAGCTTAGGCTTTTCACTCTTCTTGATCACATAATATCACCCTTCTCGCTTGATCCTTGAAAACTTCCTTCACACCAAACTCAAGACAGTTCTCATTAGAGGGTTAGTGCATAATCAAAAATTCTCATATTCTGTAATGATACAATCAATCCCAAAGCTTCTGGACATTAGCTACAGCCACCAATGCTTTGTGGAGCAAAGAAATCCACACAAACACAGTAAAAGAGCGAATGCAAAACAAAAGGCAGAATCTGTCAAAAACAGAACAGTCTGGAATGACGAATTTTTTCGAGGCACTTAAGTTGCTCAGATGGATCTGGCCTAAAATAATGAAAGTTGCGTACATATCTCAGGAATATGCGTGATTTTTTCAGAATTTTTTGAATTTTCTACAGGGAGATAAGCTCAAATCCGTGACAGCTAAAAATCTGTCACTGCGCAGAAATCCAAATCTTGCATCAACTTTCAATATAGAACTTTACTTGGCACAACATTGCGATAAAATAAAGATACAAAGGAGTTGCTACAGAAGTAACAAAACTCCTTGACTCAAAGAAAACAAAAATAACAGCAAATAAAAACGATGGGTTGTCTCCCATAAGCGCTTTTCTTTAACGCCTTTCAGCTAGGCGCAGAAAGTGAAAATCAAGTGTTGTCAAGTGGCAAATCATTCAAATCATCAAAAGCTTCTTCCAACACACAGCTTGTAACAATGGGTATCTTAGATGTTCCTGGAGGTGTTTCATTACCTTTAACCGTACTAAAAGTTTTATCAATTTTAAGCTCATAATGAGTCTTTGGTTTTGGCACTTTAGGAACATACATAAACTTTTGCTCTCTACCCACATAAACTTTCTCCTTTTTAGACTTAAGAGAAGTAAAGGTTGAACTTAAGGTTTCAATAGCTTCCTCTAACTCATCAATTCTATGATTTTGGGTGTCATGGATATTATTATCCTCAAGAACAGTGATTCTTTCATTGATGGTGGCTATTGATTCATTAGTCTTACCAATACAATCAAGAAAATTTGGAAAAAAATTCTCCATAGAGTCTAACTTATTTATAACATCCTCCAAGGTGATCTCAATTTTAATATCTTTAGTGGGTGGTGTTCCTACCAAACTTTCAATAATATTACAGGCTTCTAAAGCAGGAGTACCCAAGAAATTTCCACCTGTAAGAGTGTCTAGAACATACCTATACCAACTAGAGATACCAACATAAAAGTTCCTAAGGAGGATAGTGGTAGAGTGTTTCTTAGTACATCTATGATGAGCATCACTAATTCTATACCAAGCATCTTTCAAATTTTCACCTCCTAGTTGCCTAAAAGAACGAACTTCAACTTCAGGAGCATTCATTTTGAAAAACAAAATCAAACGAATTAAACAAGTAACTAATTTTTTTGTGTTTTTGATAAAGAGAGCAAACAAGACTAAATAAAAATAAACTAAGCAAGACAAATAACAAAGTAAAGAGATTGGGTGTGAGAGACTCCCCTTGCAGAAGCAATTCGGTTTTCCCCGGCAACGGCGCCAGAAAACGTGTTGCTAGCGCTAAGTTGACGAGGGAATATCTCCCCGGCAACAGCCAGAAACAATGCTTGTACGTCACACGTCAGTTGGGAACCCCAAGAGGAAGGTATGATGAGTGCAGCAGCAAGTTTTCCCTCAGTATGAAACCAAGGTTTAATCGAACCAGTAGGAAAACGAGGTTGCTTCGAAGGTGTTGGTGAAGGAGTGTAGTGCGGCGCAACACCAGGGATTCCGGTGCCAACGTGGAACCTGCACAACACAATCAAATTACTTTGCCCCAACTTAACAGTGAGGTTGTCAATCTCACCGGCTTGCTGAAAACAAAGGGTTAAACGTATCGAATGGAAAATGATGTTTGTTTGCATAAAACAGTAGAGAACAATGATTGCAGTAGATTGTATTTCAGATGTAAAAGAATGGACCGGGGTCCACAGTTCACTAGTGGTGTCTCTCCAATAAGATAACTAACATGCTGGGTAAACAAATTACAGCTGGGCAATTGACAATTGATAAGTGCATATAACATGCATGTGTGAGTTGTGGTGTCTACTATGAGATTCATTTGGGCATTACGACAAAGTACATAGACCGCTATCCAGCATGCATCTATGCCTAAATAGTCCACTTTCCGGTTAACATCCGTACCCCTTCCAGTATTAAGTTGCAAGCAACAGACAATTGCATTAAGTAATGTGCGTAATGTAAACAATACATTCATCCTTGAATAAAGCATTGCTGTTTTACCCCTAGTGGCAACAACACATCTACAACCTTAGAACTTGCTGTCACTATCCCAGGTTAAATAGAGGTTGAACCCAACTATCATGCATAAATACCCCCTCTTGGAGTCACAAGTATTCACTTGGCCAAGGCTTCAACAAGTAACGGAGAGCATGCAAGATCACAAATGACATAGACATGATAATATAATATTCAGCTCCACATAGGTATCAATATAAGTCAGATCCCAGCAAACACAACATGTAGCATTACAATAAGATGATCTTGATCATGATAGGCAGCTCACAAGATCTAAACATGATGGCACAAGTGGAGAAGACAACCATCTAGCTACTGCTATGGACCCATAGTCCAAGGATGAACTACTCACGCATCACTCCGGAGGCGGGCATGGCGATGTAGAGCCCTCCGGTGATGATTCCCCTCTCCGGCAGGGTGCCGGGAAGAGCTTCAGAACCCCCCGAGTTAGGGTTGACGACGGCGGCGGCAGCGAATATGTTCTGGATGAAAGGCTCGGTGTTTTAGGGTTTTCACGTCTCGGGGAATAAATAGGCGAAGGGGCGATGTCGGCGGACCCCCGAGGGGCCCAAACCACAGGCGGCGCGGCGGTGGGCCCGCGCCGCCAGGTGGTTTGGCCACCTCGTGGCTCTCTTCGTCTCTCCTTCGGACTCCGTGTACGTGTTGGAAAAATAGGGACTTGGCCTTTTGTTTCGTGCAATTCCGAGAATATTTCCAGAAGTAACTTTCTGAAACCAAAAACAGCAGAAAACAGGGAACTGGCACTGTGGCATCTTGTTAATAGGTTAGTCCCAGAAAATGCATAAAAGTGATATGAAGTGTATATAAAACATGTAGCAAATGGTATAATATAAGCATGGAACAGCAGAAATTATGGATACGTTGGAGACGTATCAGACATCGTCAAGTACATCATGGAGCACGCCCTCCCAGAGGATGATCACGACGCCGAGCGGGTGGCTCGTCAAGCCAAGCTCTACGTCATGATCGACGGCGAGCTCTACCGACGACGGGACAACGGAGTCAAGCTCCGCTGCATTCCTCAAGAACAAGGCCAAGTATTGCTACGGGACATCCACGAGGGCACATGTTCAAGTCATGTTGCATCAAGATCACTGGCGGGTAAAGTTTTTCGTCACGGGTTCTACTGGCCAACAGTCCTCAGTGATGCCGAGCAGCTAGTCAAGACCTGTGAAGCCTGCCAATACTATGCGAAGAACATACATCAGCCGGCGCAAGCTCTGCAGCCAATTCCAATCTCCTGGCCGTTCGCGGTCTGGGGGCTGGACATCGTGGGGAAGATACCGAAGTCTGTCGGGGGCCATGAATACCTTTTCGTGGCCATCGACAAGTTCACAAAGTGGGTGGAAGTGATGCCAGTACCAAGACAGACAGCTCAAGCAGCCATCAAGTTCATTGAAGGGATCGTGTACCGCTTCGGAGTACCCAACAGAATCATAACGGACAATGGCTCTCAGTTCACAAGCCGATCCTTCCTCAACTTCTGTGAAGAGCTGGGAATCAAGGTGTGTTTTGCCTCGGTGTCCTACCCAAGGTGCAATGGGCAAGTGGAGCGAGCCAATGCGGAGGTCCTAAAGGGTTTGAAGACCAAGGCCTTTGACAAGTTAGAAGACAAGGGCAAGAACTGGATTGAGCATCTACCAAGTGTCTTGTGGTCCCTCAGAACCACACCAAGCAGAGCCACTCAAGAAACACATTCTTCCTTGTCTATGGAGCCGAAGCCGTCTTGCCAACAGAGCTCAGGCATGGATCCCCCCGGGTACTTGCCTATGATGAAGACGCACAAGCTGAGAGGAGGATTGATGACATCAACTTCCTGGAAGAGGTGCGGTGTCGAGCCTCTTTACGATCTGCTCGATACCAGCAAGGGCTCCGCCGCTATCATGATCGCCATATCCGTTCACGGGTACTGGAACCGGAGACCTGGTTCTCCGCAAGAAGCAGAAGCTTGATAACATGAACAAGCTGTCGTCCAAGTGGGAAGGACCTTATCGGGTGACGCATACCCAGAGACCCGGAGCTGTTTATCTGGAGGAAGAGAAAGGCAGGCCGGAGGGCAACGCCTGGAACATCGAGAATCTCCGGAAATTCTACCCCTGAATACGAACATGAATCGCAGATAGTTCGAGTCAACTAAGCACGCCCAAGGGGCTAGTGTTCTGTATAAGGGTGTAAGAATCGTCGCCAAGGAATAAAAGATAAGTTTTTCAATTCCGTGAGCCTCTCTTGTTGTCGTGAAGTGTGTTATCCGTAACAACCCCCAAGCAGGGGGCTGACATGGTGCCGGTGGCTGACAGGTCGAGCGCGAGTAGCCTATCAGTAGGCGCTGCCACCTGATCGTGCCGTACTGCCGCGGTAAGAAGTGGAACGGGCAGTGCTGTGTTTTAAAGAACATAAACACAGAAATGCACATTCAACTTTGCTTGCGGGTTGCTCCGGATGAAACACTTTCACGACATGTAAGGGAGGGTCCATTCTTTTCCTACTGAAAGTGTGTTATGTGTAGCGCCTCTCCCGGGACAGGAATGGATGCTGAAGAGCGGCTCAGGAGCTGGGTACCCGGGAAGGACAGAGCAGATCAAGCACGGCAAAAACCAGCTAAGTCTTTGCATGTGCATCTTGCATTCTAGGCATAATATCTCGCTCGGAGTCAATATACCACCAACCTGCGCATGCTTGACAGTTGATGAGAACCTTTGCGGGGGTAATGCGTCCTCCCCGGCGAACGGTCAGATTTCCCTTCTGGCCTAGTACCCGTGGCTGTGGAGTGGACTCCCGGAAGGCATAGTGCTCTTAGGGGTGCTGCTACGGTACAGGCGGTTAGAGTACTTGTCACCTAAGAGATCTCCTCTGAAAACTTGACGGCGCGTTAGTGCAAGGGGAGGTTTGGGAAATGACCCCGGGAGTTGAGCCCTAGGATTGCATTCATCTGAACTTACATTCTGAATTTACAATTCTGAGTTACATTCAGTCGAAGCTTTCCCTGGATACATATCTAGCCTATGCTACTAAGGCCAGCTCAGAGCTCCTGGCTGCAGATCTGTCTTCTGTTTTATTGCCTGCCGGGTGCATTCTTTTCTTCCGGGGACGCCTGGATGAAAAGATAACACGCGTGCAGGATCTTGTCAGGCGCGTCGAAGAGCTCGACCCCCTTCTGCCGACCAGGGCGCTCCAGGGCCAAAGAGACGGAAGATTCCGTCCGCCAGTTCGCCTACGGACTGACTCTCGGCCTACAAAAGCAGTCCAGGTCAAGATCGAGGTCATCCATGAAAAAAGGCGGAAAAACAGAGAAGAGCAAAGTGAACCTGTTCGATGGCCTCGAGCTCAGCCACAACCAAGGACAGCTCCGGAATACCGGCAGTCCTTTCCTTCAGGATGGACCACAGGTGCGCCCTCCTCACTGCCCTAATCCTTGCCTCTTCTTGGGCAACAGACCGGAGACAGCCGCCAGGCGAGCGACATTCTGGGCAGCAGAAGAACGGGACGCAACCTCGCCATCAGTGGCTCGGGCTCCAGCTTCGCTGGGTGCCTCCGCCGCTCCTCGGAAGACGGACTCCGCCGTCGACACGTCGGACAAGGCCCTCTCTGCTTCGCCAGACATTGTTCTGCGGGGCGTGGAGAGGCAAGGGAAGAAGAGGAGCGGAACAAGGCGAGAAGATGTGTCAAGGGAGTTGGAGTCTGGAGGGTCTTTTATAGGCCTCCCACGCTCCACCTACCCCTTGGCGCTACGGCTGCTGCAGTAATGGGAGCGCGTTTTGCAAAAAACTCGTTCTCATTCTCACGGACGCGACACGGAGACAAGGAGGAAACAAGATCTTCTTCATTTACAAGGACTACAAGGGGACGATCTTTTTTACAACAAAAAGGTTGGCTCCCATCGAGCAAGGAGCACCGCCGTACAATGGAAGGCGCTACTTCCAGAAGTACGTCGTCAAGGCCGCCGGGGAGGAGGTCAACGAGATCTCCATGGCGCCCGTCCGAAGCTCCTCGCCTTCAGGAAGACGAGCTCCCCTCGACCTTGATGTCAGATGAGTTTTCCTCATCTTCATCCTCGTCGTAGGAGCTCGAGCTGCCGCTGCTGCTCTCCATGCAGCACTCCACGTCCGCCATCGACACCGAAGATCTTCACGGAGAGCGTCGCATCTCCATCGTACCGGAACGCCAAGCATTGCCCCCGGGACAGGCGGCGGGCACGGAGAACGACTTCCACCCCGGACCCAGAAGCATGGCGCCTTCAGTGGTGCGCTCCGCCATGGCCCAGGAGGGGCCATTGGGGCAGCCATCCACTTGCAGCCAGAAGCCGGAGGGTCCGATGTCCTCCGTCGCCATCGCGAAGGAATCCGGCAGGAGAAGCCAGCTGCGAAGCCTGTGGTTCAGATCCACGATGAACTCGAATGGCGCGAAGATGGTATGAACCATGCTCCTAGGAGGGGGAGCAGCGGTGCCGCGGCCTCCACGGCCGCCGCGACCGCGAATCCCACGACCTCGCGGAACAGCTCGACCACGAGTGGAGGGGCCACTCTCCGCAGCAGCTGAAGAAGAACGAGGGCGCCCAACTCCTCTCCTCGCTCTCGCCATTGGCGCTGGCAGCTTGTGGGGAGGCCTGGAGTTGGACTGAGGAAGAAGATGAACAAGAGAGCCAGGGGTGCGCCTCGCTTTTATAGCCGCGGCGGTACCTCTGTCAGGTGTCTCCTCGGTTCTTCCGTTACTGGGAATCGAGGGGGCCATCGCAGTTACTCCCCCAGCGGAGTAACTCCAAGACCTTCAAGGCTATCAACGAAGCAGAGCAAGGAAGACCAGGTGCCCGGGGACCCACTTTGACCTATCTTTAGGCCATGGCCCCGGCAGCTGGAGCAAGAGCCGCCGGGACCATGCCCGGGGGCTACTGTCGCAGCAGTGGAACATGGGGTTCCCTAGTGCTGCCAAAGTGGGTCCACCCCATGTGGGCCCAAGATGAAGATGGACAAGACCAAGACTCAAGTCAAGCTGGCGGGTTCACCGTCAGGACACGCAAGGCCTACGTCGACAAAGGGCTCTGGTCCTGGGGGCCTGCCGGGTCCCCGAACCAAGCAAGAAGGCAGGAAGGACCCGAGAGCCCGAGTGCCCGGCAGGAGGCCAGGCTCCCTCTCGGGTACTTCCCCACGTCCCTGTGGATAAGCTCTCCACCTCACCGCGGAAGACTTGGGAAGCAAGGCGAAGGCAGCGCGGGCGGGAAGCACAGCCCGTGGTGGTGTCAGCTCCTGTCCACCCCAAGGCGGACGCTCCCACCTAACCCAAAGGAGACGCTAGGCTGAGGAGAGGCCACGTCTCCTCCTAAACTAGATGAGGAGGGTCTTTCACCCCGAAGGTCCCTCATGCCCCTCACGTGACCCTGTGGCAACCCCTTAGCCTATAAAAGGAGGACCAAGGCACAGAGGAGGGGGAGGTCGGAAGGGAAAAGAAGACAAGGTCGAACCAAGGCACTAGTTCAACCAGAGCAAGACTAGACTAGGGCTGCGAAGGTAGAGGGGAAAGTGATCTCCTCCGGGTCAGGATCTGTCCTTCTTCTACCTCCAGCCAAAACCCTTCCGGGTACCCCATCCGGGAGGTTCCATTGTAAGCTACACTATGAAGAACCCATCAATCCAGACATGCAGGAGTAGGGCTTTTAGCCTCCGGGTGGCCTGAACCTGGGTAGCTCCTTGTGTCCCTTTGGTTGCATGCTTTGATCGTGGAGAGGAGAGCTTGATCTAGACTCCGCCCGAGAAGACGATTCTCAGCCTCCTTCGCGCCCCGTGCCGAACCTAAAAGGGGGTATCCTATACTCCCGTGTCCGTGCATCGAGACACGACAGAAGGTACGCCCATGTCGTAATCGAATTGCTGACCATATAGAACACCTGCGAGAAATTGGTAGTTCCAACCTTGTTAAAAACGATATTATTCCTACAGTTCCAAATAGCCCAACACAAAGCTGAAATCCCAATACGGATTCTAGCATGTGTCTTTTTTCTACTCTGTTCAACCAGTTACCAAACATATTAGTAATATTAGTTGGCGGAGGTAAATCAAAAGAGAATTGAACTATACGCCAGACCATTTTAGCAAAAGGACATTGTAAAAAAAATGTTCAACGGACTCCTCTGAATCACAAAACAACATTTCTTTGACCCTGTCCAATTCTTTTTCGCTAAATTATCCTTTGTAAGTACCACCTTCCTGTAAAGGAACCACATAAAAATCTTAATTTTTAGAGGTATCTTTAGCTTCCAAAGATATTTTTCGAAAAAAGTGTGTGTCCATTCATCATATCGGCATACATTGATTTGATCGAGAAAAATCTCAGAGTCAGTTAACTTCCATACAAAGCTATCTGGCTCATCTGATAATTGAACTGTCATTATATGTTAACATAAGTGAACCCAAGCATCCCACTTATTACCAACTAAAGCCCGTCGAAACTCTAAATTCGGATGAGCATGCAACAAAACAGTAGCAACCGAAACATTCTTTCGGTCAACTATATTATATAATGACTGGTATTGCTGAGTAAGAGGCGTATCCCCTAACCAAACGTCCTCCCAGAATCTAGTAACTTGACCATTACCAACTCTGAAAAAACCCATATTAAAGAACTCATCTTTAACAGCCATTAGGCCCTTCCAAAATTGAGAATCGGTAGGTCTCGCCTGCACCTGAGCAAGTGTTTTACCATTGAAATACTTAGTGCGCAACATCTCCTGCCACACACCATCCTCATTTAACAACTTAAAAAGCCATTTGCTCAGCAAGCACTTGTTTTTAGCTCTAGCACCTCAATGCCTAGTCCTCCTTGATCCTTAGGACGACAAACAATATTCCACTTCGTCAACCTATATTTACTTTTTGTTTTGTCACTTTGCCAGAAAAATCTTGATCTTAAAAATCAAGATGTTTCCTTACCCCTTTAAGTATTTCTAAGAACGATAACATGAACACGGGCAGACTTGTGAGAATGGAATTGATAAGAACAAGTTGGTCTCCATATGAGAGTAACTTGCCCTTCCAACACCCCAGCTTTCCTTCGAAGCGCTATTCTACAGGGTGCCACTCCGATTTTTTTAATCTTCTGTGATGGATAGGTATCCCCATATACCTAAAAGGCAAAGAACCTGACTCACACCAAAAAATCTGTATATATAGGTGTTTCTCCTCCAACGCCTTTCCAAAACAGTATATCTCACTCTTGTGAAAATTAATCTTTCAACTAGACAACTGCTCAAAGATTGATAAAATCAACTTCATATTAACTGCCTTGGCTAAATCATGTTCCATAAAAAGAATTGTATCATCAACATATTGCAAAATAGAGATACCTCCCTCAACTAAATGAGGAACGAGACCTCCAACCTGCCCATCCTCCTTTGTGCGCGCAATAAGGATAGCAAGCATAACCGCAACAATATTAAAAAGAATAGGAGAAAGAGGATCTCCTTGTCTCAAACCTTTTCTAGTGTGGAAATAGTGTCCAATATCATTATTAACCTTTATTCCCACACTCCCTCCTTGCACATAATTTTTTATGTGGTCACACCACTTAGGTGAAAAACCTTTCATACGCAGAGCTTGTTGCAAAAAAGGCCATTTAAGTTTATCATAAGCCTTCTCAAAGTCAATCTTAAGGATGAACCCATCCATCTTCTTCCCATGAAGTTCATGAATGGTCTCGTGTAGAACAACCACCCCCTCCAGGATGTGTCTACCAGGCATAAAAGTTGTCTGAGTAGGCCTAATCACCTTATCCTCAATCTACGTAATGCGATTAGTGTTGGAGATATGCCCTAGAGGCAATTAATAAAGATATTTTATTTGTCATATCTCAATTGTTCATAATAAGTTTTGTACCATGCTATAACTGTATTAAGCGGAAACATTAATACACGTGTGGTATGTAAACAACCAGGTCCCTAGTAGCCTCTATTTAACTAGTCCGTTGGGTAACAGATGATAAAGGTTTCCTGATCATGGACAATTACGTCAGTTGACAACGGAGTCATGTCATTGGGTGAATGACGTGGTGGACATACCCAAACGATATAGAAACGTAGTGCTCATACCTTCGACTGTGAGATCATATCAAATCACTGCTTTTGGAAGGTGCTTTGATCGCATCAAACGGCATGTCTTATATAGCGTGACAATAAAGGTGACACTTTCGGGTATCCGAAGGAAGCGGTGGAGGCGAGTGATCAAGAGAGGGATTTGCCAATCCACATAGCAGGATAGATACTCTGGGCCCACTCGGTGAGATTACATCAATGAGCTTGCAAGCATGTGACTAGGTCACGGGGATATAATATCACAGACGAGTAAAGATAGATTTGTCAATGACGAGATCATGCTCGGTAATCGTGATACCAGAGAACGATGCACGGACAATCTAAGTACCGCTAGGCAAAAGGATGAAACTGGACGTCTAAAGGTTCAAACGATAAAAAGACATTCGTGGACACACAGGGGCTATCATGGATATCCAGATCCCACTGTTAGTCATTGATCGGAGAGCGTGTCTTGATCATGTCTGGAGTGATCCCAAACCGCAGGGTAACACACTTAAGGGTAGGTGACGTTTTAATTAGATTGGATATGAGAGAAAGAAACCGGAGAACTCCGAAAGCGTTCCGGGACATGTCCGATGTTGATCGGAGGGCTACAAAATATGTTTCGAAGCTTGAATGAATTAAATAATATGTATTTAATATTAATAAGTGTTATTAATGATTAAATATATTTTTATTTAATTAATTTCGATTTTTTTAAAGGCATTAAACCTAAATGGGCCTTAGAGGCCCATTAGGGAAAAACCCCAAAAGGGAAAAAGGAAAAAAAAAGAGGGGAGGGCCAGCCGGCCTGGCTGGGCCGAATGGGGCCCAACCAGGGACGGCGCACCCCCCATGGCCGGCCGAGCCATGTGGCAATAGTCCCACATGGCTTAGCCAGCGGGGTGGGCAGCCCTCCTCCTTTAAATAGGGGAACCCCTTTGCCTTTGGAAATCCATCTCCTTCTTCTTCTTCTTCCTTGAGCGTGGTTCCGTTTTCGGAGCTACGTATGAGGAGGGAAGTCTCTCCACTATATGTACACCGCCGTGCTACTAGATCCAATCTTCCGCTTCTGTTGCTCTGCTGGATCTGGAGCCCGGAGGTCGTCATCTACACCGTACGTGTGTGGAACTACGATGTGCTACACGGGTGGCACTGGAAGTTGTCTTCTTCCTCTACACGACCTTGAGGTCGGCTTCATCGACAACGTTTGTGCGGGAATGTAATCCCGCTTTCGGTCTACAAGGGTATGTACTCCGTTCTCCTCCGTATAGTATATCTGCATAGTTATAGATCTTGGCTAGTTTCTGGTTATCGTCGGTAGGAAATTTTTTGTTTTCTGTCTACGATCCCCTACAGTGGTATCAGAGCCGGTCTATGTGTAGATATAGCTGTATGGTTAGAACACATGTTGAATGTGGGCATCGATTCTATAATTGTTACCCTCTCGCGTGTACTTGTTCATATCGCGGTATTGTTCGATGAAGCGGCCCGGACCGACTTTACGCGTACTCTTACGCGAGACTGGTTCCGCAACTGACATATGGCTTGTACCATATATGCGGCTGGCGGGTGTCTGTCTCTCTTACAATAGTTGATATTGCATTTACAATGGAGGGCCCTGAAAGGGGTGTAATAGAGACAATTATTTAATCGTTGTTGTGGTTGTATATTCGTAGGTAAGAACGTTTCTTTTACGAAAGCCTAGCAGCCACGTAAAACATGCAAAAGATAAAGTAGAAAGCGTCTAACTTTATTTTGCAGGGGCAATATGATATGGTCACGGTAAGTTTTATGAATTGTTTATAAACTGTCAGCGCAAAGGAAACCATTGGCGCAAGGACCATATCATGTCGCATTACATCTGATGTTATGTTATTGTGTGCGCATCATATATTGTGTGTATATATATGTTATATATTAGTTACACGACGGTAGTAATATAAGATGATCCCTCCAAAATACCAAATAGTGTTCTCCCTTTAGCGTGCACCACCGAAAGTTCTCCGATACGAGGCAGGCCGTGACGATCGGGTGTCAGACGTATCTGCGTTTGCATAACGTGGGTGTAAGCCACGTTGCACAAGCAATACGCTATAGGTTATTTTGGCGAGCCTAGCATGTACAGACATGGCCTCGGAACACAGTAACCGAAAGGTTAAGCATGAGTCACATAGTTGTTGTGATTGACATATCGATGTCTACCTTTGAAGCTATGCTATCGCCGTGACGATCGGGGATAGTGTATCGGATGAGGATCGTGTAATCACTAAAACGAAGCAGGGATGTTCGTTTTGAGTGGGAGTTCTGATAGTTTTATTTTATTAAAACTTGAACCCATATTTTATTATGAACAAAGTCTTTATGGTTTGCAAAACCTTTTGTAGATAATAACCTGTTTGATAGACCTTTTAAATTTAGGTGCATTCCTACGATTGAGAAAATTAAAAGGTGGGTCCAAACTTTATAGTTTTATACCGTAGCTTGAGGATACTCCTTGTTTCATACCTTTTAGCTCTATATGATACAAAACCGCTAGGAGATAAAACCGGAGATTCCGCTAACAAAAGAATAATTTGGATTATCAAGTTTTGTGCGGATAATTTCATCATAGTCCAGTGTATGCTATGATCTCTCTCATAGAGAATGAACTGTGGGTGCGTGTTGACAGATCGCGAACATTTGAAATGGTCGCTGAGACTGATGATCTGTATCCACCGTAAATCAGGTTTTCTTCTCAACCAAGATGGAAGAGAACACTCGCATGAAATGAGCATGCGGCAGTCATACTTGATGACATTGGTCATACTTGATGACACTGAGACGCCTCGCTCAGCTCGATCACTGGATGACAAAAAACCGTTGCCAGATGCAAATGTTTTGTCATAGACTATGTCATGCAAGGGGAATCATTCACCTTCATGAATTCTTGGTTGTGTTGGAAAAACCAAGAAGATGAAACGAATCACCGGGAAGTCATCAATGATGATAGTATATATATTATATACGAGTTATGAATGTTTTACCTAAACAAGTACTTGCAGCAGTGACTAAGTTTTGAAACTAGTCATGTTCTATGAAAACAAGATTTCCTGCATGAGTAGCTTGGAAGGATGAGGAGACAATGTGTGTTGATGATGGCAGGCAAAATGTTGTGATGGCCATAGACACTCTCTCTCTGCATCTACCGCTTTGGATTAATTTGGATTTGAACAAATTCCTTTTAATCACTTGTTAACATGATCGTTATAAGTGTGTCTTGCCTTGAGCGAGACAATTATTCATATATGTTAGTGAAAAAATTGTTGTCCTACATTTATGAGTGATATCTTTAATGATCATACACCGATTATGAATGGAGTGTTCTTATATGAATCCAGATGGTAGTAGCTCCCACATTTATAACATTAATGCCAAAGGATACAAACTTAATAATGACACCACATTATTGTGGCACTAACGTTTTAATTCATGTCAATGTTATATGCATTAACAAGCTCCATTCGGATGGACCTCCAAGTCCTTAGATTTTGATCTTTTGACACTTGCAAAATAACTAAGACACCGTTTTCTGGAAACGGACATTTAACTTATTGATAATCATACATAATGATGTGTGTGTGGATCAATGAAGTACGTTAACGTGTAGTGGGAATCATTATTTTGTAAACTTCACCAATGATTTGAGTAGATATATGGATATCCACTTAATGAAGTGCTGGTCTGAAAAGTTTGATTAGTTCAAACAAGTTTGGAGTGAAGTAGGAAAAATAAACTTAACAAGAAAATCAAATTCCTACGATACAGATCGAGGAAACAAGGATTTGAGTTATGAGTTTGGTATATCATTGGAAGATTTGTGAGAAGAGTTCCACAAATTACGCCGCATGGAACACCGCAATGATATGGTGTGTTAGGACGTCGTAATCACACTCTATTGGATAGTGTGTGGTGAATAAAATCTCTTATCGAATTATTGTGATCATTGAAGTCATATGGTAGAAACAAAACATTCACGTTAGATAATAGGGAAACCATCTAAATCCGTGGAGGCAATACCATATGAGTGATGGCATGGCTTTTAGCCTAGATTGTCGTTTCGATATTTTAGTGTTCGATACGATCAAACCTAAAATGGATAAATCTTTGTAGTGTATCTAAAAAATTAGTTGGGTACATGTCTCACAACAAAAAGGAAAAATTGTTGCCGGAATATACCTCACTCAAGAAATAGTTTCTTGTCCGAAGATATAAGTGGGAAAGAAAGTAGAGCAAGACGGAGTTAATGAACTTCCTCTCCAGACATCAGAGTGACGCAACAGAAACTATTCCGATACCGGAAATTGTTCGATATCGTCCTCCACAGATGAAAGAAAGCTAATGATAATGATCATGACGCTATAAGCTCGTACTAAGATCGTAGGCATACGAGAATGGTTTCCGCACTATGTGCTATGACTATCTTGTTATGAAACGTCATGTTAATGGAACATGAAAATACCTACGAAATACAAAGAAGCGATGGTGGACCTAAGTCCGAGAAATGGCTATGAGCCATATATAATCCGAGATAAAATCCATGTACAAAGGCTA
The DNA here is from genome assembly GCA_947311845.1 of Poa pratensis. Lineage (NCBI taxonomy): Eukaryota > Viridiplantae > Streptophyta > Magnoliopsida > Poales > Poaceae > Poa > Poa pratensis. Next base: position 40,077,193 of record CAMZMU010000093.1, on the reverse strand, counting down.
AGTAATGACTTGGGTAAATCTTCTTGATGGCCTCCAGGCCGTTGAGAGTAAATGGATTTTATGACAAAATAGACGCTGACGGAAAGGCAACCGTCTATAAGGATCGATTTGTCATAAAACAGTTTCGACAAATTCAAAAGTTGACCACAACGAGATTTTGTCTCAAGTGGCGATGCCTAAGTCTGTTTAGGATTGTTCTAGCAATTATTTTCAAACTGAGAAATTGATAGATGGATAAAGAAACCGTGTTCCCTAATGGCAACATTAAGAAAGAGTTGTAATTGGTACAACGAATAGGTTTGGTTGATCCTAAGGATGCTAGACATGTATGCAAACTTCAGTTGTCCGTTCATGGGCTGAAGCAAGCATATCGGAGCTGGAATCTTCACTTTGATAATGTGATCAAAGGATTTTGGAGTCGTCCAAAATAGTTGAAGAAACCTGCATTTACAAAGAAGTGAGTGGGAGCTAAGTAGCTTTCTTGATCTTATATGTGAATGGCGTATTTGAGTCGGAGCTAAAAGAAAATTCCATGGACTTATATGCGGAAGGCATATTTGAGTGGGAGCTAGGTGTCATTCCAAACTTTATATGTAATGACATATTGAGAATGATACAGATCCTCTAATAAAGTATAAATGATTATTTAAGTGATTAAGTTTTCTATAAATGAAGTTTAGAGTATTAGGCTTTAGATCTGCAATTTGTATAGATCAAGAGGGCTTAATAACATTAGGTCGGAATATTTTTCTAGGTCAAGATTCTGAAATGTTTCAGAATAGAACAAACGAAGAAAAGGTTCTTATTTGTATGACTAGGTAAAATATTAAGATTATCTTGGCATTTCAGCGATAGTTATTGAAAAAAAGGATGTCCGACATCCTCTATGCCTCAGCCATAGAGATTCTATCATACTGAAAGCTCGACTTGGTGTGACCCAAGTTCTTGGTAGAAGAACGGGTTCTAGAGTGATCCCTGGATGGATCAATGAGCAAATGTTAAGTATACCCTTCAGTGTCTAACGAGAACTGAAGGTATGTTTCTTGTACGGGTGAGAGTGAAGAGACAACTTGCCGTAAAAGGGTTACGAGATGATGCAAGTTATGACACTGACCCATACGACTAGAAATCTCATACAGGAGAAGTCCTTTGTTTAGAAAAAGACATGGTTAGCTTGCGAAGTTGCATATGACACTAGTACAGAACGACACATCGGATACCCCTCTATGGAAACGGCACGAGTTAGGCGACGGAGAATCGCGCTTTCCGCGTGAGAAAACCCGCCCCGCCAGGCAAGCTGGGCCGCATCCCGTCCTTCATAGGCAACGGTCGCGAATTATTAACCGTTGCCGATATGTTGGTAACGGAGTTTCTTGTGACTCCGTGTGCGATATGTTCTACAATGGCATCGGACATTTGTATACAACCGTTGGCGAGGTTGCGTATATAAAATTCCTTTTTTAGCACTATCTTGGATATTATAAAAGACTGTCGATTCGCCCTTGTTCCTCTGCTCTAGCTTGTTTTTACTCCGCACTCGTGTCCTCCATGGCCAAGAGCATGAGCTCGTCGGGGAGATCGAATGCGTCCTCCTCCTGTGCCGCCGGGGCCGGGTTAGATCTGCTGCTTGTTTAGTGCGTTTGCTGCCGCTGTCGGAACGCGATTCGTCGAGTGTCGCGTTCGGATCTGAACCCAGGCCGGATCTACTTCAAGTGTCCAAATCACAGGGTTAGTTCGACGCTTCGACCAGTTTGATTGATTCTATTCTATGTGTGATGCTGATTTGTGATATAGCCCAACCTAGGACCATCACCATGTCAAGCACTCCAACACTCCACAAGTCACCATGGACATCAAAGGTGAACTCCTTCCTTTATGTGAACCTCGATATGACACTTTGGAATGGTATACTACTTGACCATCGTCACTTTCTATTGCTAGTCATAACTAGTACGACTCCACGGGAAGATGGCCAAGGCGCACGAGGAATGGAGTCCGACAAGACGGTGGCTTGGAAGAGACGAAGGAAGAGGGAAAAGACCCAGGCGGCGGTAGTACCGCTGGGTTAGGCGGTACTACCGCCAGGACCGCTACCGCCACCACTACCGCCAGGGCTACCGCTGGAATGCCCCTTCGGACCGCATGCCCGGTACCGACCGGTACCGCTACCGGTACCGCTGGAGGTACCGCCGAGGTGGAAGATGCGAAGACAGCCCGCACCAGCGGTACTACCGCTGGGTTAAGCGGTAGTACCGCCGCTGCGGGAATCTGCACGGGTTGGAGGCCCATGTAACCTCCCCCACCTACCCCCTTGTTGGTCAACACTATAAATAGGAGTCCCCCATCTCAGATCTAGACAGACTATGTTTTGAGATTAGAGTAGAGCTAGGCTCCCCACCTCAAGACGGTCTCCTTCCTCCCCTTGCGGGGATGGTTCCTCCTCTTGTGGAGAAGATCCCTTCGTGGATTCAAGACCTCTACTTGTAGTTTGACTACTCGCCAATCTTTCATCCTCGGGTGACTTTATTGGAGCGGCTTGGTTGGCCGTTGGAGAAACAACCATCCAAGATCCCTTCTTGTATCTACTTGCCGATCTCCCACCTTCGTGTGGATTCTATTGGACCGGTTGGACCGACCGGTAAGGGAAACGGTTCTTGTATCTTGTGTGTGTTCTTGTGTTCGGGGCGTTCTCCTTGGTGTTCTTCGTGTTCCTCGTGTTCTTGCGTGCGTTCGTCCACATCCTCCGTTAATCCGTGAAGATCGGGCCAACCTAGAGGTCCCATTCCTCATCATTTGGTATCAGAGCATGGTTGCCACGGATTTGACTTTGTTTCCCCCACAAATCCCCCAAATTTTTCTTTGATTTTGAGAAATTCGAAAATTTCCACCAAAAATAGCCCCAATTTGCTTTTGGATCGATCTGAGATTTGAGTGCGTTTTTGCAAGTTTTGATCCATAGATCTATTGCTATACGAGTTGATCTAACTTCCTTTGCGTTCCCATGGCCTAATTCCATCATTTGCCCCTTCGATTTGAGGTTTTTCGGCGAGAATTTCCGCCAAAATCGCGAATTTTCGCGTTCTCGGGCGCGTTCTGCGACCCGCAGCGGTACTACCGCTTATTCTAGCGGTACTACCGCCCGCTACAGTGCTACCGCCAATCGGTACCGCCGAAAACGGCTTTCTGGACCCCCGAGCGGTACCTCGAGCGGTACTACCGCTGGGTTGATTGAGGGTTGCTCCGTGATGACGAATAAGCAACCCAGCCCAATCCTTGCTTTCATAGAAAAAGGTGCATTTACTCGAATATTCGTTCAATGACTCAATATTGAGTAATCAAATCATGCGTTTGTTAGATCATTTAGTGAGAAATAAAACGAGAATAAAGAGAGAGTCCTCACCTCAATATCGACAACAATGACCTGGCAAGTGAAGTAAAGTAAAAGCAAAGTAGAGCCCGGTTGATGTCAAACGTTTTCAAATCTTACCCACCATATCCATTCATGCACGTTACTAGATGAAAAGTCAAAAAGAAAGCAGGTTTTTATCAGAGCCACTTTACAACCGGTTTAGCAACTTCTTCATGCCCCTACGAACGAAATATTTGGAGTTTGACAACTGGTTGACGCCGGTTGATACTCGAATGAATATATCGCCGGTAGATACTTGCTTTTCTAATGAGGTAGACACTTTTTCATGTTAAGGTTTCCAACTTCAAACCATCCAGATTTACACTTCAATTTGTCGTTGTTGACACGGTTGACATTTGACTTCATTCAAACTGACACTTATGTATCTATCTAGGCGGCGGGCACTTAACCAAACTCAGGTTGACACAAACTATACAAAAGTCTTAATTAGGGTGTACAGACAACCCGATCAACCCGCAACTCCGAACAGAACCGACCCTGACTAGACCTTTTCCCAAGCAACTCCGAATACTAGAAAATCTGAATGAAATTCGATAAGAGAAATCAGAGCATGTGTATCAATTTGTGATAACTACTTATTTATGAGTGAGAAATGCTTCATGCGAGCACCCTTGGCGGCCTGCTTTTGAGACAGGGAGGCCATGCTCGTATCTATGCTTTTCATCATTGGTCTGGTCTACTCGTACCCCACCCCACAAGGTACATCTTCGACTACCGTGCTTCTTATCTTGACGCTATACATTCAGTTCAGTCAGTCCCAGAGACTTATCCTTCATAAAAAGGTAATCCACCCATATCGGACTTTTCTTCACCTGGCCCGCGGATTCAATACCGAAAGACTTCTCTTCGCATACCGACCTGCTAATTCCGGGATTTGCTATTCTCAATGACTGGTGGATGCCTCTTTTCAACCTTAGAAATCGTTTTTTTTATGTACCTTCTCCCTCTCTACACCTTTTTTCCGCCTCGCCGCCCAGAAAGACCTATAGAAGAAGGAAGAATTCAATCCGTATACTCCAAGCGCCGTAACTATCGCACTTTCCAAGCAACCCGTAAATGAAGAAAGTGCAATTGAAACAATCAAGAACGGAAAAATAATTAGACTCCCTCGTCAATTGTTTGGATTGGAATTAGGCTCCTCTACTCTAGTCGTCCTCTTCTATTTCGGGCAGTAGCTCAGCCCGTTCCGGGCCTTCCTTTACTGAATCTATTAGTAGTGGAACTTTTCGACATATGCCTTTATTTAGGCATTGGTTGTAGGCATCCCCTTCTCTTCAAGGAATTTCTGCGCCCGGTTCCTGATCAAGTGTTGGAAAAACCGGAATATGATGCCTTCTACTTCAGCAGTAGGGTTGGCCTGAAGCCAGCCCATAGAATAGATACGGGCGTGTTCTACACAGGAGTTCTTGTAGAACATGTTCCAATCAAACCTCTTTCCCTTCGTCTCCGGTTTTCAATACGAACAAGTGTCATCCTCTTCTCCCATCGTTTGGATGGAATACCCACGTGGAGCTGACCTTCACTTTTAAGAGACAGGGGCAAGCCGAGAATTTGTAGCCTCCCCGGTTGACTTAACTTAAGGTCTTGCCATGACCCAATACGAGGATCAATATGTTTAGATGATAATCTGCGATTCTGTCACAACGCGAAATAAGAAACAGAACGATGAAACAAACAAAGAAACGAAAGAAATAACGAAACAAGTAGAAAAAAGAAAACCATGGACAGAGAACAAAACAAACAAAGCGTGAAATGTCGCTGCGGCGAACCCAACGGACGATATAGATAAAAGAAACGACGTCAACACGAATGCGCGTAACCAAGAAGGAAATTCGTTCTTTTTTCTCGTGTTCAGCTTATCATCCAAGAAAAGGAAATGAAGCTTCCGACGAGACACGGAAATACTGCGCGCAACGACGACCGGAGCAGCCCCCAATCAACCCGACGACCGCAAATGGGTCGGTCGATCCGGCGGCACGAACCAATTCATCTTAAGTAGTCCCTAGTAGGAAGGAGTAGGCCATTTCAGGATAGGAGCCAGCTTCTTTGCATCTGTAGACACCCCATGTTCACCAATGATGTATCCCAAATAGGCCAACTGGTTTTGAGCAAAAGAACATTTAGATTTATTCACCTTTAGCTGATGTTGGTTCCAAGGTATCAAACACCAGCTTCAAATGCTTAAGATGATCTGACGGAGTAGCGCTGTATATAAAAATATCACCGACGAAGACCAAGACAAATTTGCGCAAGTATGGAGCCAGAATGCTGTTCATTGTACTCTGAAAGGTAGCAGGTGCGCCAGTAAGACCATACGGCATAACTTTGTACTCGAAGTGGCCATGGTGAGTTTATTGAGACCGTTTCTATCGGAAAAGAAGAAGTTCCAAAAGGCCCCTTGGTACCCATTGTTAGAGATTAGGAGCTATGATCGAACCAACAGGAGTCTACACTAGCGAGAGGGAACTGACACAAGCAGCATGACTTCCCCTTGCTCCGCCGTCTTCTTTACCCCCATGAATTCAGCTAGAGCAGTAAGCATTCACTCGTTTCTAAGGGTTCGGTTCGGGGTTTCGTACGTTCAAGTTCCAAGCCAAGGGGCTTAAGTGTCACCGCAGGATTCAGCCATATCTCTTATTCTCTCGGATCTCTTTGGATCCGCTAGTCTCACTAAGGCTTTCTGTTGCCGCCAATAGATCTTCCCGAACAGAGCACGGAGAATAGGTTCGTTTCCTTCACCGAAGCCACCTACTCTTGTTGGATCTTATTATAAATGAACACCTGGGCCGAGGTATGCGTTCGCAATACCGGGGGTTGGCACGCTAGAGAGAGATATAGACAAAGGTAGCAGAATTAATCTTATAAGTAAACAGGAAGGCAAACCTTATAGGTCTAGTGGAATGTGACGTTTTTTCACCACAAACAAAGGATAATACGACAGCAATGGAAAGCGTGGACCACCTCGAAAAGGACGGCAGACAGACCCAAAAAGAGGCTTTACAACGCGTTCTCCCCTTTCTTATTTTTTAAACTATGCCCAACGCCTTCGAAATGACGGAGGAAGAGGGCTGTCAACTATTCAAAAAGGGTCCATGTGTACCATGTCTCTAGGTCAGTCGGACCCATCAATTGGTCAGGAATAAACTTGTACTTGTACTTTCCAAAATACCTGACCCTGGATTTGAAGATAGTACGGTTAAGGTTGAGTTAGTCCGGAGAAGCATTGAACGAATTCGCTTAAAATCTGCGATTTTCTCGCTCTGTCTGTATTAAGTATGACGGCTCTGCCGCTACTAATGGGCTTTAGACTTTGGTTTGGCGATATCGAATGGGTTAATCCGCCATTTCAGCTACAGCGTGCAGGCATTGATTTATGTTAAATAGCATACTTGCCATCTGCAGCATCCAGTGTATCCGCTCCTGCTATATCTTTCCTTCCTCATATCCTTGCTTCAGCTTCCACTTTTGGGTAAAAATAAGGATACCGAACTCATGTGATGCTACTTCAAAAAAAGATATCCTATCGTTGGCCCGGACGAGTAGCCAGACCCATCTCAACATGGGGATCCAATACACACTATATACTAAATAAATCCTGCAAGTGTTGACAGTCTCAGCATCTCCAGTAAGAAAGAGCTCGATCGGCGGTCGGGTATTGAAAATCAGATTTAGGTATAGCAGTTGGCGCATCTGTTCTGGTTGCTGTAATCGATGGTGTTTTCGTTGAGCCTTTTTTTTTCTATCTCAGTAAAAGAAAGGGGATCCTGCTCTTTTGGGCTGTAGTGCGAGAAGGGATCCGCACGCACCGGCCATGTGTGAGAAATTCTTCTTATTTTACTTTTTAAGTAAACCATTTAAATCAATTGCATGATTGAGCACCTATTATGGATTCACCGATTCGTACGTACTAATAGCTCTAGCTTGCCTACGCATCTGAACAACACCAAGAAACGACTGCTCACTTGAAAAAGTCCAATAGGAACTTCTTGCTGCTGCTCTGCTCACTGACACTTTAGTTGGTCTAGGCGATATTCAATAAAGAAACCTGCCATCTGATTGTTCAATTCGCGCTTCTTTCTGATCTTGTTGGTAGTTGAGGCAACTCGTTGCTCTTTTTTATCACAGGGAGTCTGAGCGGTGCTGGCAAATGGTGGCTTCAAATCTTCTGTCTTTAGACTCCGTTATACGTGCTGATCTCTATCTACGTAATTCTTCCTCTTTCCATTATGGGGGGGCGTTGCTATCAGAACGAATTCCAACTACCCACCCGGGCAGGCCTATGCTTTATTGTTTCTTGCGGGTCGCTTCATTATTTTTTCGAGAAAGGTCCAATTCAATGAAGAGAGATCCCCCTGGATCGCTCTTTATCTTGAGCCGAGCCTAGGATCCTGCAACTATGCTTTACCCGCACGAAAGAGAAGAAATCTGTCGAAATTCTTAGCTCAAACAAGCGATTCTGACCTGTATTTAGTAAGTACATACCGCTCTTCTGAGGAACTACCCGCGGATCCTATTTCTTCTTAATGACGCTTACCCCTCGCCGTGGGTGGTACAATATTCTAGGATGGCTGAAGACGGAAAGCAAGCCCTTTTCTCGCTTCCTTTTTTTTTTTAGTCATGTTCATATAGCAGTCAAAGTTGCCTTTTGATCGTCTCCCTCATAAATGCCTCTATTTCGAGCTTGATTTTCGGATAAGTTCCTTATCCCCTATGCCCTAAAGTTACTCTTTTTCAATTACGCTTGTAAAGTGCAGGCCAGTTTAACGCCTTTTTTTAAGCAAGAGTCCTATCTATCCGCCATAGATTCCTTATTACTAGATTAAATGAATGTTGAATCTCTATACCAAGAAGACTGCCGCTACCCCCTTGTATAGGGAAGGATTGAACGAATTGAATAGAATCGCTTTGCTCACTGATTCCCTATACTTCACGTACTGGAAAAGACAGTTGGCTCCCTACGGGGTGGAACTCCAGTTGAACGCCCTTCGGGAAAAGGAAGCGAAAAGGAATGAAAGGCTGCAGCACCCACAGAGTCTGTTCAACTAAATAGTAAAAAGCGGGCCCCGGATTCCGAAGTACCAGTACCTTTTGTCAATTCCCTTGTTTCTTAAGAATGGGCACTGGATGCGAAGGCTTCCTGTTGTTGACTCCGCCAACCTATGCAGTGCTTCCGGGCCAAGAGACTTACTGAGGAATGCAATCGGGTGTTGGTATCGCAAGCAAGAACCAAGGAAGGGCAAAGTCAACAGTATCTGCTGGTCCCTCAGAATTGGAAGAAGCAGTATGAGGTGTAGACCTATCTTACTTAAGGCACCTAGTATAGGAGTTCTCATGAAATTATCCATGAGATTACCCTTTTTTTTTGAATCCTGCTTGTGATCCTTTTCCAGGGCGGCCGCCTCTTTAATGTTTAGTTACTCGCACCGCGGCTATTCAATAAAACGAAAAGGTGACTAATAACATGTGCTTATATAGCCCTATTGACTAGGGCACATAGCATTTAAGTGTCTATAACATCATTATTTAGAATAGTATTTCCAGGTCCTAAAATGGGGAAAAATGGGGAATAGTATAAAGATTTTATTGAGTTTTGATCCAACGAAGACATATTTTCGTATAGATTAGCTCTTGTTCAAGCTAAGGCACAGGTAACATAATGGGTCGTATCTCCATGGCTTTCCTTTACTGAGTTCCCTTTTCAATTCACATTCCTTTGCGCCAGGTAGAGTTTCCAACTCACAGACCTATGTAGGGGGCAGAACTAGCCTGTAACAGTGAGAAAGAGGCAACTTTCCATATAGAATTGACCCTCTTTCTCCATAGGAAGGTACAATGGCTCAAATTCGATTCGTTTTCCCAAAGTAGTTTTTCCAAGGCCTGAGAAATAGCGTAGTTTATCTTGTCGAGCAAAGCAAAAAGAACTCCACCGAAAGGGTAGATATCGTT
>CAMZMU010000093.1:40050317-40060317 GCA_947311845.1 Poa pratensis | reverse complement strand
CCTACGCGCTATTGTGTGTGTGTGAGGATGCAGCCACGTTTCTACCTGGGATGCCTGCGGAGGGCTTCTGGTAGTGCTTAGTAAAAAAGCCATTCCGATATACTACTTTGGGTAAAGAGAGTTCGAACCTGTGGACACCAACGGATCTCCAAAATGGTTGATGACTCCCAGCATTCCCGTGAAATTGTTTTGGGACAATTCCAGTTTTACTAGCGGTAGCTCAGCCAAGTAATCTGGTATCTCACCATTAAGACGGTTACCTAGCAAGTTCAGCTCTGTGAGGTTCTTGCATCCTTTAAATGAATGTCTCTATAATACTCCAAGTCAGATTGTTATTGTGCAATATGAGTGACTGCAGAGAGTTGGCTTGACATATCTCGGCTGGGATAGAACCTGAGAGCTGGTTGGTTTCTGCAGAGAAACTAACAAGATGCTGCAATGGCAGCACTGGCAGAGGCCCACTGAACATGTTTTCTGCAAGAGATATGGATCGCCCTGTTCCGTATCCAATCTGGAATATGACCCGAAAGTCCTTCAACGAAAAATGTGGCAATAGCTTCTAAATCTGCAAGTTCTTCAGGGATAGAGCCTGTGAAGGCATTGAAGGACAGATTTATGAGCGTAAGCTTCTTGCAGTTACTAAGCTCTTTTGGTATGCTCCCACTGAGCCCAGCACCTTTGCAAACAGCCGAGTTAGATTGCCCAGCTCACCGACAGATGTTGGCAGTTCAGCATTGAAGTTGTTCTCTGATATATCAAGTTCCTTCAAACTTTTGAGACCACCAATTGACCAAGGGGTGGTGCCTGTGAACTTGCATCCGGGGAGTTGAAGAACTTTTTGCAGCTTCAGGTTACCAATCTCTTCTGGAATGCTTCCACTAAGACCATTCTGTCTCTAAATTAGCAATTCCTGATTTTCCAGTTGACCAATCTCCCTAGGTATTGGCCCCACCAAACTGTTTGATGAGAGATCAAGTGTCAACTGGTTCACCAACGCTGTTATTCCTGGGAATATTGATCCAGTGAGGTTATTCTGGCTTGCATCAAGGTGCTAGAGCCGAGACTGGTTACCAAAAGCTGCTGGTATCGACCCGTTGAATGTGTTCATGTGAAGGTCCAGGATCTCCTCGAGGATGAAGGCCAGATCACGCCCAATTCGATCCTTGAAAGACCCATTGCACTACAGCGGCAGCTCGGGCTCGAGCAACGGCGGGAGATAAGTCTTCTCTTCATTCAGCATTCAGTCTATCTTCGGAAAGCTGCAATAATTGATGCACGCAGACGATGTGAAATGCTTTCTTGATTTACTAATAGGTGGTGCCTAGACGCTAGGAAAAAGTGAGGATTATAGCTTCTGCCCCATAGACCATTCGGAAATGAGAGGAATTTCACTCCCATTTCCGAATGGTCTATTGATTCTCCGCTACCCACCAAGGTAGAAGACTGCTTGATCCGCAAAAGAAGTATGCTTTATTTGCTTATAGAACAAAAGTATACGCTTTTTCGGGGAAAGATAGACAGTCTATCATATGGAATAGGGCATTCAGCAGTTTGAAGAGGTAGCCTTTTTCAGTAGCAGTCTTGTAAGCAAGCGCCGTACGTTCAATCTATACTGGCAGATTCTTTCCTCTTAGAATACAAAGCCTGAGCGCGTTGCATGACTTAATGCCAGCTCTTTATCATACATCTTCTGTAGAACCAATAAATATAAGGGATATGTGTTAGCACATCTTGTTCGTGCTCTGCACCACGTTTTTCCTGTATACCGGCAGCTAGCATCCCATCAGTAACCTACGGGCGAGATTTCTTGAGGGGGCTGGCCATGGTTTTTTAACCCACCCTTTCATTCACTTAAGACCCAAAGCAGAAAAGGTTTGCAATCCATATACTGGAATTTGGTTCCTGTTAGTAAAAGTAGTGATTCCCTACTACAGTTTATTTCACTTTTCTCAAAATACACAGTTCTTTCTTAATACAATAGCACTTTCCTAACTAACAGGAACATAAAGACCACATTCGAAGTTCCTTTGGCAACTAAGCTAGAACTATCATTTTTCTAATAAGAAGATTGATCTTTGTGAGTGTAGAGGAGCTAGTCAAAGGCAAGGAAAGTAGGAGATCGATGACAGGGTCAAAGGCCTTATTAGAACTTATACCATTCTGAGTGGTACTTCAAAAACCGTAGAGTCTACAGACTTTGTATTTATGGGTGGCTCTTCTATGCGACCACTTATAGAGAGACCGCAAGTCCATGAACCTGGAGATTGCCTCACGCCTAGGAAACAATGAGCTTATTCGGTGGGTCTCGCCCTACCAACCATTGTTAGCCACCTTAGTAACCTTACTTAGGAGCTATTCTTTATATCCAACGCCTGAAATGAATTCAAAAAAATACTCTCTTCGGCGACTTAGACTTACTCATTTTGGCGATGTCTGGCACCCGCGCTGGAAGGGATGAATTGTCTGAATGTCGTTCACTCTGTGAGATAATGGATCTAACGTTAGGACTTAGTTACTCCATCTCTCTTGCCGGCAACGCCGAACTACTTGAACCCGAGTAATTAGCTTCCTTAAGCCATGTCCATACTTTAAGAGCTAAATCGGATGGTAACTAGATTCATTCCGTAGCATGGGATTCTGTAAGAGCATCTCTAAATAATAGCTAGGCATCAGTTTGAGTTCGAGATTGAAAAGTCCTCTCAAGTTGACTATTTATGGAAAAAAGGGTCCTGTCAAACTGTTGTGACTGGCATCAAAATACGATTGTTAGATTACCAATACTATGTTAGCATTATCAAGACTGCAATCTATCACTATTTTTAGAAGCTCTATAATTAGAAATACCAAGAAAACATGATTATCTGTAAATTTAGGACTTGGTCCAGAAGTGAGAAAATAGGTGTGAAATTCCAGGCTAGGGTTAGCAAGGAATTGTTTGGGCTGATTGAGGATATAGAGCTGATGGAGCTACCTTTGCAAGGGCGCAAATTCACTTGGAACAATGCTGTGTCAGCTGCTAAGTTAGACAGATTCCTTTTTACAATAGACTGGGGATTCAATGTTGTATACCCATGCTGTGGTGACTGCCCTTCCTAGATATGGTTCAGACCATGTTCCTTTGTTGCTGGAGTGTGAGACTGAACTGTTCCAAGGGTTTTCAAGTTTGAAAGATCATGGTTTCAACAAGAATACTTTATTCAGAGGATGGAGTTTTGGTGGCATGCACAGTTGTTAACAGGAGAATTGGGGAAGCCTTTTGAGTACATTTACAACAGATGAAAAAGTGTTTTAGGGGGTGGAGTGCAAATGTGAATGGAGAGATTAGGAGAACAAAGGAAGAATTGTTGACCAGTCTGGATAAGTTGGAGCTTTTGCAGGAAAGAGAGGGAATTGGAGCAAGAGGAGTGGGAGTGCGTTGATTACTGATTTCACTGGGGTTCCCCGACCGTCCAGAGAGAGTTGTCGCCAGGTCCTCGAAAAAAGAAACCGTGGGAGGAAGAACATTGTGCAACCCGTGCAGCCTGTGAAATCCAACTCACCTAACCTGTAGAAAAAACAGCTTACATGCCATCATACAACCAATCAAGAGGCGCAAGAGCAAAACCCAATATCCCCAACGTGCCAAAGAGAAAGGAAAACCAATACTGAACCACACAGAAAATGAGGAGTACTCGGGTGCAAAAGCAGGTGGATAGATTTCTGGGTTTTATCACCACACCTACTAAACCTAAATCCAAACACAAAGGCCAAGCTAGTTCTATTCGCTAAGCCTTGAGAGAAGCCGACCTCTTGTCACCCTGCACCGCGTCCGACACCTTGACAAAACCACTTGATGATGAAACGGCTAACAAGATTGAACAATGCTGTGGACTTCAGCACCAACTAAAGAACTAACAAGGACTAACCAAATGCTTGCTGCACCTAGCCAAGCCAATGCAGGTCAAGCAAGTCTTGGCAATGCACATGCCCAACCTAACACTGCGTCACGCGAAGAACACCAACATGGATAGTATGACGCAATCGTGGAAGATGACTTTCTTATGACCTAAGAGAATTTGGATTACGAGGCGGAAAAAATCTTGGGACTCGATGACATCCTTGACGAAGACTTGTTGGACGACTATTATCACCTTCCCTATCCCGATGCCGCGATGGCAGACAAGATGAAGATGGACAAACAAGCACGGGGCTGACAACTAGCCCGCACGACCGAAGTATCAATGGTTACGTAGTTTAGGAGTCTCCTAGGTTTAGGTGCACTTTTGTGTGAGATGACTTTTGGGTATTTTGAGTACTTTGCTTTTATTTATTTCAGATGTTAACAAATTGAACTATTTTTTCTTGGGATGATGAAAAATGCAAAGTTGTCAAAGAATCCCTCATAGAAGCGCGATGCGCTATTGTATGTTCAGAAGAGATAAAATGGAACACCCATTTCCTTTTTCGTTTAAGGAAAGTTTGTCCAGATTATTACGAAAATCCCTCTTTTAATGACGCTAACAACTCCGCGGGTGGTACGTTAATAGCTTGGAACCCCGCCCACACGACAACGTACCAAAGTTCCCAAACCTTCACTAACACCGTCATCCTAACCAACTCTTCGGGCTTTACTTTTATGCTAACCAATGCATATAGGCCAATTGACTCCGACAAAAAACTGGACTTTCTCGTTAGGAGTATAAATGACCTACCATGGATTCTTTTAGGAGAATTTCACCTCTTGCTTGCGATCCCCATCAAAAGCTACGGGTGAATTCAGGCCCATACATCACACCATCCTCTGAAATAACATGATTCAAGAACTGCAATTGAATGAGGTACCCCTACTAGGCCGACTCTTCACCTACTCGAACAAACGTCCCAGCCCAACACTTTCCAAATTAGACAGGATCTTGTTTTGTTGTCACACCACAGGTACGACGAACAGTTCTTCTCCTTTATAGCCCAGTTATCTGACCTACCGAAAATGAAGATGGGGAAGAAGATTGAAGTTGTGTAAAGCAGCACTTGCAGGCTAGAGTTGCGTAGTGGTCGAATCCTCTTCCTCCATGATGTCCTATTGGAACATGATGCTCAACGGAACTTGGTCTTTGCTTTAGTCCGGCCTATAATTTGGAATCCGTATCTACTTTTTTTCAGCTTTCTCTTCTTTCAGCTTCCAAAATAGATGGTCTTAACTCCTCTAACCGTCGATCTCGAGCAAACAAAGCAAAGAAAACTCTTTCGAGAGCCAAGTAGACAAATAAGACGAACTTGTGCTAGGGATGACCCTACCCAACGAACGACATGCGTCCGGACGTCAGATACCCTTCTTGGAAGATCTTCCTATATATATTAGTTGGTAGTCAAATCAGAAGTAGTGGAATGCGCCCGGGCACACACTATAGACCCCAAGCTTATATCTTTCTCTTCAAACTCTATGTCTTCATTAGAAAGTTCTCCGATTACCAGATCTGTTTTTGGTAGAGGTTTGTCTTGAGAGGTACCGATACCAACTTTATCACTCAAATTGGTCCGTCCGGATTAGCAAGGAAAAATGGGAGTTCCGATACGGATCCTTGCTAATTTACCTTGGACTTATTCCCTTATTGGGAAGGGATCATCATAGATGGGATAGGTTTGAACTCTCAAACTAGATAGAAAGCACACTCTCTTCTCGATGCTATACAACAAAGGTCCACAAAAGACGTAAAAAAGACTGACATAGTCTGACAGCAAAGTGAGGAAGATCGGACGAATGAGGTGCCTTGGATGGAAGAGAAAAGGAGGGTGGCCCGAAGCAAATAACTCTCCGTTGATGATGACATGAAAGCTTTAATGCATACTGATGTATGCTGCCAATCTACTTAACTGGAGTAACTTTTCGACTTCTACTTATCTGCTTTGCTTATGAACTGAACTTGCCTACTTCACAAGCAAGCCAACCAAGGGAGGATGAGTGGATAAGTGATTCTCTTTTCAAAAGAATGAATGACGAGCCCTTTACTGACGTGTCTCTTTCCCCCCCTTTTTTCCTCCCCTTTATTTTTTAGATGCTTCTTTTCTGCTCTAAGGCATGGCATATTCAAGAATGAGGACCCTTCGGCATATGACTCTGACTGAGCAACTGTCCAATCTCGGGCAAGGAAGGGCTCAACGTGGGAAAAGAAAAACCCACATTGAAGAAAGATATCATCGAGTCTCTTACCACAATCTAGGTGGTTCTCCCGTAGCGTCTCCGGTGGCTACTTAACAAGTTTCAGCTTTGTCTGCCTATCCTAGGTGACCATCTTCGTATACTACAACGAGGGGTGTGTGACATAGAGTTTGTCAAAGGTTTGACCAGTTCCACAAAGGGACAGATGGAATGCTTCTTACTAAAGTAAGCAGATGACCGGAAAAAAACTTGTATATAAAAGATATGATGTCAAAAAGAAGAGAGATTTGATTCAACAGGCAGTTGGTAAGCTGACGCTTCCAATGCAATTCAGAGAATAGATAAGGTGCGGCGCGTATTAAAATGTATTGCTGGGTTCACCTCTCGTTGTGATATTTTTTTGAATCTCAGTCATATGTCAAGCCATGAGTCCATAGGGTTATGCGAGTTCCATTTCGATTTATACCAGTCCTTTTCTCACTCACATTTTTTTCTTAACCAACATAAGCAAGCTGACCTTAATCAAGGAATTAGGAGAATATAGATACACCTAGCGCTCATAGACCAACAATTACTTTCGGCAAGGATGTTTTCATCGCTCAACTTCCTTACCAACCGGATAGATTATGACAGCATCGGATCCAACCCCAGCCAGTCCAAACATCCATTCAGGCCCCCACAAGTGACCCAGTCTGTAGCGATCGTGTATACAACCGACGGTCTTGAAAGGTGATAACTCTCGTTGTTGACCGTTTTCACTCGCATTGCCAGAGATATTCTATCCAATACCCCTGCCGAGGTATTCTATTCCTCTGTTCCCTATTCTCTATACAGAAACCAAAGGGGAACACAATAGGACTCTATATATATTTCTATATTCTAACTTAGCAGTATGTCTTTTATGTATCAATAGGTTACTAGGTATTTACGTTTCTTTAACTGAGCTATACAAAAAGAATTCGAAAAGGTATGCAAGAAAGCCTCCTAATGCAAAATCTGCCTTCCCACTGACATCTGGCTTATCCCTTTGATCCAAGACTGTGATCTATTGATTCAACCTTGACCCCAGGGGTCTCCTCTCCCCAACTACACTAGGCTCAAGGTGGAATAACGAAAGGAGGGTGCGTGCGATAGCTATGACAGAAGGGGCTTCTTGTTCTCACTTCTATTTGTCTCTGATTTATATCCTAAAGAAAGTCCTTGTTCCCTCAATGAAGTTCAATTGCTTTTACGAGTGAGTCTGATATCCAGAATTTACAAGCGGATTATACGTATGTAAACAGCCTTCCCGCCTGGTTTGAATGAGGAGAGGAAGGATCCGACCTCTAGCTCTTTACTTTTACTGCCTGTGCAGCTAAGGAAAGACAACTACACTTCCAAGTCCTAAGAGAATACTAGTATACGATCTGTTATATAAATAGGTAAATGTTCCTTTCCATTATGAATCGCGATTGTATGGCCAACCATTTTGGGTAGAATGCTAGATGCCCGAGACCACGTTACTATTGTTTCTTTCTCCTCCTTCATCTTGACCCTTTTCTATTTTTTTTTCATTTTAAAGAGTGGCATTCTATGTCCAATATCTCGATCGAAGTATGGAGGTCAGAATAAATAGAATAATGATGAATGGAAAAAAGAGAAAAATCCTTTAGCTGGATAAGGGGCGGATGTAGCCAAGTGGATCAAGGCAGTGGATTGTGAATCCACCATGCGCGGGTTCAATTCCCGTCGTTCGCCCATCGCATTATTGCAAATTCCAAAAATGCAATTTTCCATATTCCTAGTTACGTATTTACTTACGGCGACGAAGAATAAAACTATCGCTATATTTTTCCTTTTCCTAGTTCTTCTTCCAAGCGCAGGATAACCCCAAGGGGTTGTGGGTTTTTTTTCTACCAATGGGGGCTTTCCCTTCACCGCCCCCATGGGGGTGGTCCACAGGGTTCATAACTACCCCTCTTACTACGGGGCGTTTACCTAGCCAACACTTAGATCCGGCTCTACCCAAACTTTTTTCACACCCAACATTACCCACTTGTCCGACTGTTGCTAAGCAGTTTTGGGATACTAAACGGACCTCAGATGGTAATCTTAAAGTGGCCGATTTACCCTCTTTTGCAATCAGTTTCGCTACAGCACCTGCTGCTCTAGCTAATTGCCCACCCCTTCCACGTGTGATTTCTATGTTATGCATGGCCGTGCCTAAGGGCATATCGGTTGAAGTAGATTCTTCTTTTCTCTCAAAAAACCCCTTCCCAAACTGTACAAGCTTCTTCCAAAGCATACGGCTTTCTAGATGTATATGATGATCTCTAGACAGATGGATCTTATATGAATCATATGATGAAGTACCACATGAGTGGATATATAGGAAAGGAATCCAAATCTGCTGAATCGCTCATGTTATGATCTTCTACATCCTAGGTCTCCGCGTTCCGTCATCTGGCTTATGTTCTTCATGTAGCATTCAGATCGAATGACTCTATGAAATTACGTCGATACTTCCACATATTATGGGTAACGTAGGAGACATCCCTATTTTCCCCCGGGGGTCTTAATTACCACTGCTTAGCTTTCAATTTGCCTCTGACCATAAAATGAAATGTGAATAACCCGTCCTCCTCTCTTTGAAACAAGGGGCGCTTCCGGTTCTGTGCGTGCTTCAAACAATTTTGTCTTCTCCATATTACCATATCTCTAGAGTAAATAATTTTATACGAGGAACTACTGAACTCAATCACTTGCTGCCGTTACTCAACAGTTTTCTGTTGAGGTCTATCCCGTAGAGGTAGTCAAATTGGATCAGTGATCGATTTCTAGGTTTCGTCGTAAACCTAATTGGTTACTTCCAATTACGTAAATAAATAGTGCAAACCGCACTCAAAGGTAGGGCATTTCCCATTGATATAGGAACTTTTGTACCAGAAACAATAGTATCTCCAATTATAGCCCCTCTGGGATGTAAAATATATCTATTCTCACCATCCCCATAGTGTATGAGACAAATGTATGCATTTCGATTAGGGTCGTATTCTATGGTTACGATTTGACCAGATATGTCTTTTTGATTCCGTCTAAAATCGATTTTACGGTATAGGCGCTTATGACCTCCCCCTCTATGCCTTGCGGTAATGATTCCTCTGGAATTACGACCTTTACCACAACGGTGCCGTCCATGGATCAAATTATTTCGTGGATTGGATTTCACTTGCCTGTCTACGGTTCCCTTGCGTGTGCTCGGTTTTGTATAAATGTTTCGCCGTATTATTCTCCTTTAGTTTTTTTCTCTATCTAGAAGTGGAATAGAATAACCCGGTGGAAGGGTAATGATGATACGTCTGTAATGCATTGTATGTCCCAGAATAGGTCCCATTCTTCTACCCTTTCCTACATTGATCGTTCTTTGCTTATCCCTTTCTCTAGACTAAATGCGCTTTCCAGCTTTTCAGGCATCTCGAACCCTCATCCCACTCTGTCCTTCTTCTTGGATTCTGGTTTCTTTTACCGATATTGGGGCAAGCACTCCGAGGAATCATGCTTCCAGATTCCCTATCATTCATTACAACAAAGGTACCTTAAAAAAGCAAGTAGCAGCACTCTCTCCTTTGGCGCCCGGAGTAGAGCCAGGATAATAGAATCCAGTTGAGGAGAAAACATAAAAAGCAAGCGAATGGAAAGAATGATCCATCGATTGAGATCCCAATCGATGTGCTAGTCTGCAATAGAAGCCACAATGGTCGCCCGGAAAACAGGTAGGTACCTGAATGAAAGTATGCGATCGAAG
This sequence comes from Poa pratensis, assembly GCA_947311845.1. Classification (NCBI taxonomy): domain Eukaryota; kingdom Viridiplantae; phylum Streptophyta; class Magnoliopsida; order Poales; family Poaceae; genus Poa; species Poa pratensis. The sequence goes on along the minus strand of CAMZMU010000093.1, from coordinate 40,050,397 downwards.
CAGAAAGAGACGCACAATCGTGCGGTTAAAGCGGATTCAAAGTAGGCGATCGATGGGCCATAAAAAGTAGATCAAATCCT
>CAMZMU010000093.1:39700680-40045680 GCA_947311845.1 Poa pratensis | reverse complement strand
TCACCAACGCTGTTATTCCTGGGAATATTGATCCAGTGAGGTTATTCTGGCTTGCATCAAGGTGCTAGAGCCGAGACTGGTTACCAAAAGCTGCTGGTATCGACCCGTTGAATGTGTTCATGTGAAGGTCCAGGATCTCCTCGAGGATGAAGGCCAGATCACGCCCAATTCGATCCTTGAAAGACCCATTGCACTACAGCGGCAGCTCGGGCTCGAGCAACGGCGGGAGATAAGTCTTCTCTTCATTCAGCATTCAGTCTATCTTCGGAAAGCTGCAATAATTGATGCACGCAGACGATGTGAAATGCTTTCTTGATTTACTAATAGGTGGTGCCTAGACGCTAGGAAAAAGTGAGGATTATAGCTTCTGCCCCATAGACCATTCGGAAATGAGAGGAATTTCACTCCCATTTCCGAATGGTCTATTGATTCTCCGCTACCCACCAAGGTAGAAGACTGCTTGATCCGCAAAAGAAGTATGCTTTATTTGCTTATAGAACAAAAGTATACGCTTTTTCGGGGAAAGATAGACAGTCTATCATATGGAATAGGGCATTCAGCAGTTTGAAGAGGTAGCCTTTTTCAGTAGCAGTCTTGTAAGCAAGCGCCGTACGTTCAATCTATACTGGCGAGATTCTTTCCTCTTAGAATACAAAGCCTGAGCGCGTTGCATGACTTAATGCCAGCTCTTTATCATACATCTTCTGTAGAACCAATAAATATAAGGGATATGTGTTAGCACATCTTGTTCGTGCTCTGCACCACGTTTTTCCTGTATACCGGCAGCTAGCATCCCATCAGTAACCTACGGGCGAGATTTCTTGAGGGGGGCTGGCCATGGTTTTTTAACCCACCCTTTCATTCACTTAAGACCCAAAGCAGAAAAGGTTTGCAATCCATATACTGGAATTTGGTTCCTGTTAGTAAAAGTAGTGATTCCCTACTACAGTTTATTTCACTTTTCTCAAAATACACAGTTCTTTCTTAATACAATAGCACTTTCCTAACTAACAGGAACATAAAGACCACATTCGAAGTTCCTTTGGCAACTAAGCTAGAACTATCATTTTTCTAATAAGAAGATTGATCTTTGTGAGTGTAGAGGAGCTAGTCAAAGGCAAGGAAAGTAGGAGATCGATGACAGGGTCAAAGGCCTTATTAGAACTTATACCATTCTGAGTGGTACTTCAAAAACCGTAGAGTCTACAGACTTTGTATTTATGGGTGGCTCTTCTATGCGACCACTTATAGAGAGACCGCAAGTCCATGAACCTGGAGATTGCCTCACGCCTAGGAAACAATGAGCTTATTCGGTGGGTCTCGCCCTACCAACCATTGTTAGCCACCTTAGTAACCTTACTTAGGAGCTATTCTTTATATCCAACGCCTGAAATGAATTCAAAAAATACTCTCTTCGGCGACTTAGACTTACTCATTTTGGCGATGTCTGGCACCCGCGCTGGAAGGGATGAATTGTCTGAATGTCGTTCACTCTGTGAGATAATGGATCTAACGTTAGGACTTAGTTACTCCATCTCTCTTGCCGGCAACGCCGAACTACTTGAACCCGAGTAATTAGCTTCCTTAAGCCATGTCCATACTTTAAGAGCTAAATCGGATGGTAACTAGATTCATTCCGTAGCATGGGATTCTGTAAGAGCATCTCTAAATAATAGCTAGGCATCAGTTTGAGTTCGAGATTGAAAAGTCCTCTCAAGTTGACTATTTATGGAAAAAAGGGTCCTGTCAAACTGTTGTGACTGGCATCAAAATACGATTGTTAGATTACCAATACTATGTTAGCATTATCAAGACTGCAATCTATCACTATTTTTAGAAGCTCTATAATTAGAAATACCAAGAAAACATGATTATCTGTAAATTTAGGACTTGGTCCAGAAGTGAGAAAATAGGTGTGAAATTCCAGGCTAGGGTTAGCAAGGAATTGTTTGGGCTGATTGAGGATATAGAGCTGATGGAGCTACCTTTGCAAGGGCGCAAATTCACTTGGAACAATGCTGTGTCAGCTGCTAAGTTAGACAGATTCCTTTTTACAATAGACTGGGGATTCAATGTTGTATACCCATGCTGTGGTGACTGCCCTTCCTAGATATGGTTCAGACCATGTTCCTTTGTTGCTGGAGTGTGAGACTGAACTGTTCCAAGGGTTTTCAAGTTTGAAAGATCATGGTTTCAACAAGAATACTTTATTCAGAGGATGGAGTTTTGGTGGCATGCACAGTTGTTAACAGGAGAATTGGGGAAGCCTTTTGAGTACATTTACAACAGATGAAAAAGTGTTTTAGGGGGTGGAGTGCAAATGTGAATGGAGAGATTAGGAGAACAAAGGAAGAATTGTTGACCAGTCTGGATAAGTTGGAGCTTTTGCAGGAAAGAGAGGGAATTGGAGCAAGAGGAGTGGGAGTGCGTTGATTACTGATTTCACTGGGGTTCCCCGACCGTCCAGAGAGAGTTGTCGCCAGGTCCTCGAAAAAAGAAACCGTGGGAGGAAGAACATTGTGCAACCCGTGCAGCCTGTGAAATCCAACTCACCTAACCTGTAGAAAAAACAGCTTACATGCCATCATACAACCAATCAAGAGGCGCAAGAGCAAAACCCAATATCCCCAACGTGCCAAAGAGAAAGGAAAACCAATACTGAACCACACAGAAAATGAGGAGTACTCGGGTGCAAAAGCAGGTGGATAGATTTCTGGGTTTTATCACCACACCTACTAAACCTAAATCCAAACACAAAGGCCAAGCTAGTTCTATTCGCTAAGCCTTGAGAGAAGCCGACCTCTTGTCACCCTGCACCGCGTCCGACACCTTGACAAAACCACTTGATGATGAAACGGCTAACAAGATTGAACAATGCTGTGGACTTCAGCACCAACTAAAGAACTAACAAGGACTAACCAAATGCTTGCTGCACCTAGCCAAGCCAATGCAGGTCAAGCAAGTCTTGGCAATGCACATGCCCAACCTAACACTGCGTCACGCGAAGAACACCAACATGGATAGTATGACGCAATCGTGGAAGATGACTTTCTTATGACCTAAGAGAATTTGGATTACGAGGCGGAAAAAATCTTGGGACTCGATGACATCCTTGACGAAGACTTGTTGGACGACTATTATCACCTTCCCTATCCCGATGCCGCGATGGCAGACAAGATGAAGATGGACAAACAAGCACGGGGCTGACAACTAGCCCGCACGACCGAAGTATCAATGGTTACGTAGTTTAGGAGTCTCCTAGGTTTAGGTGCACTTTTGTGTGAGATGACTTTTGGGTATTTTGAGTACTTTGCTTTTATTTATTTCAGATGTTAACAAATTGAACTATTTTTTCTTGGGATGATGAAAAATGCAAAGTTGTCAAAGAATCCCTCATAGAAGCGCGATGCGCTATTGTATGTTCAGAAGAGATAAAATGGAACACCCATTTCCTTTTTCGTTTAAGGAAAGTTTGTCCAGATTATTACGAAAATCCCTCTTTTAATGACGCTAACAACTCCGCGGGTGGTACGTTAATAGCTTGGAACCCCGCCCACACGACAACGTACCAAAGTTCCCAAACCTTCACTAACACCGTCATCCTAACCAACTCTTCGGGCTTTACTTTTATGCTAACCAATGCATATAGGCCAATTGACTCCGACAAAAAACTGGACTTTCTCGTTAGGAGTATAAATGACCTACCATGGATTCTTTTAGGAGAATTTCACCTCTTGCTTGCGATCCCCATCAAAAGCTACGGGTGAATTCAGGCCCATACATCACACCATCCTCTGAAATAACATGATTCAAGAACTGCAATTGAATGAGGTACCCCTACTAGGCCGACTCTTCACCTACTCGAACAAACGTCCCAGCCCAACACTTTCCAAATTAGACAGGATCTTGTTTTGTTGTCACACCACAGGTACGACGAACAGTTCTTCTCCTTTATAGCCCAGTTATCTGACCTACCGAAAATGAAGATGGGGAAGAAGATTGAAGTTGTGTAAAGCAGCACTTGCAGGCTAGAGTTGCGTAGTGGTCGAATCCTCTTCCTCCATGATGTCCTATTGGAACATGATGCTCAACGGAACTTGGTCTTTGCTTTAGTCCGGCCTATAATTTGGAATCCGTATCTACTTTTTTTCAGCTTTCTCTTCTTTCAGCTTCCAAAATAGATGGTCTTAACTCCTCTAACCGTCGATCTCGAGCAAACAAAGCAAAGAAAACTCTTTCGAGAGCCAAGTAGACAAATAAGACGAACTTGTGCTAGGGATGACCCTACCCAACGAACGACATGCGTCCGGACGTCAGATACCCTTCTTGGAAGATCTTCCTATATATATTAGTTGGTAGTCAAATCAGAAGTAGTGGAATGCGCCCGGGCACACACTATAGACCCCAAGCTTATATCTTTCTCTTCAAACTCTATGTCTTCATTAGAAAGTTCTCCGATTACCAGATCTGTTTTTGGTAGAGGTTTGTCTTGAGAGGTACCGATACCAACTTTATCACTCAAATTGGTCCGTCCGGATTAGCAAGGAAAAATGGGAGTTCCGATACGGATCCTTGCTAATTTACCTTGGACTTATTCCCTTATTGGGAAGGGATCATCATAGATGGGATAGGTTTGAACTCTCAAACTAGATAGAAAGCACACTCTCTTCTCGATGCTATACAACAAAGGTCCACAAAAGACGTAAAAAAGACTGACATAGTCTGACAGCAAAGTGAGGAAGATCGGACGAATGAGGTGCCTTGGATGGAAGAGAAAAGGAGGGTGGCCCGAAGCAAATAACTCTCCGTTGATGATGACATGAAAGCTTTAATGCATACTGATGTATGCTGCCAATCTACTTAACTGGAGTAACTTTTCGACTTCTACTTATCTGCTTTGCTTATGAACTGAACTTGCCTACTTCACAAGCAAGCCAACCAAGGGAGGATGAGTGGATAAGTGATTCTCTTTTCAAAAGAATGAATGACGAGCCCTTTACTGACGTGTCTCTTTCCCCCCCTTTTTTCCTCCCCTTTATTTTTTAGATGCTTCTTTTCTGCTCTAAGGCATGGCATATTCAAGAATGAGGACCCTTCGGCATATGACTCTGACTGAGCAACTGTCCAATCTCGGGCAAGGAAGGGCTCAACGTGGGAAAAGAAAAACCCACATTGAAGAAAGATATCATCGAGTCTCTTACCACAATCTAGGTGGTTCTCCCGTAGCGTCTCCGGTGGCTACTTAACAAGTTTCAGCTTTGTCTGCCTATCCTAGGTGACCATCTTCGTATACTACAACGAGGGGTGTGTGACATAGAGTTTGTCAAAGGTTTGACCAGTTCCACAAAGGGACAGATGGAATGCTTCTTACTAAAGTAAGCAGATGACCGGAAAAAAACTTGTATATAAAAGATATGATGTCAAAAAGAAGAGAGATTTGATTCAACAGGCAGTTGGTAAGCTGACGCTTCCAATGCAATTCAGAGAATAGATAAGGTGCGGCGCGTATTAAAATGTATTGCTGGGTTCACCTCTCGTTGTGATATTTTTTTGAATCTCAGTCATATGTCAAGCCATGAGTCCATAGGGGTTATGCGAGTTCCATTTCGATTTATACCAGTCCTTTTCTCACTCACATTTTTTTCTTAACCAACATAAGCAAGCTGACCTTAATCAAGGAATTAGGAGAATATAGATACACCTAGCGCTCATAGACCAACAATTACTTTCGGCAAGGATGTTTTCATCGCTCAACTTCCTTACCAACCGGATAGATTATGACAGCATCGGATCCAACCCCAGCCAGTCCAAACATCCATTCAGGCCCCCACAAGTGACCCAGTCTGTAGCGATCGTGTATACAACCGACGGTCTTGAAAGGTGATAACTCTCGTTGTTGACCGTTTTCACTCGCATTGCCAGAGATATTCTATCCAATACCCCTGCCGAGGTATTCTATTCCTCTGTTCCCTATTCTCTATACAGAAACCAAAGGGGAACACAATAGGACTCTATATATATTTCTATATTCTAACTTAGCAGTATGTCTTTTATGTATCAATAGGTTACTAGGTATTTACGTTTCTTTAACTGAGCTATACAAAAAGAATTCGAAAAGGTATGCAAGAAAGCCTCCTAATGCAAAATCTGCCTTCCCACTGACATCTGGCTTATCCCTTTGATCCAAGACTGTGATCTATTGATTCAACCTTGACCCCAGGGGTCTCCTCTCCCCAACTACACTAGGCTCAAGGTGGAATAACGAAAGGAGGGTGCGTGCGATAGCTATGACAGAAGGGGCTTCTTGTTCTCACTTCTATTTGTCTCTGATTTATATCCTAAAGAAAGTCCTTGTTCCCTCAATGAAGTTCAATTGCTTTTACGAGTGAGTCTGATATCCAGAATTTACAAGCGGATTATACGTATGTAAACAGCCTTCCCGCCTGGTTTGAATGAGGAGAGGAAGGATCCGACCTCTAGCTCTTTACTTTTACTGCCTGTGCAGCTAAGGAAAGACAACTACACTTCCAAGTCCTAAGAGAATACTAGTATACGATCTGTTATATAAATAGGTAAATGTTCCTTTCCATTATGAATCGCGATTGTATGGCCAACCATTTTGGGTAGAATGCTAGATGCCCGAGACCACGTTACTATTGTTTCTTTCTCCTCCTTCATCTTGACCCTTTTCTATTTTTTTTTCATTTTAAAGAGTGGCATTCTATGTCCAATATCTCGATCGAAGTATGGAGGTCAGAATAAATAGAATAATGATGAATGGAAAAAAGAGAAAAATCCTTTAGCTGGATAAGGGGCGGATGTAGCCAAGTGGATCAAGGCAGTGGATTGTGAATCCACCATGCGCGGGTTCAATTCCCGTCGTTCGCCCATCGCATTATTGCAAATTCCAAAAATGCAATTTTCCATATTCCTAGTTACGTATTTACTTACGGCGACGAAGAATAAAACTATCGCTATATTTTTCCTTTTCCTAGTTCTTCTTCCAAGCGCAGGATAACCCCAAGGGGTTGTGGGTTTTTTTTCTACCAATGGGGGCTTTCCCTTCACCGCCCCCATGGGGGTGGTCCACAGGGTTCATAACTACCCCTCTTACTACGGGGCGTTTACCTAGCCAACACTTAGATCCGGCTCTACCCAAACTTTTTTGGTTCACCCCAACATTACCCACTTGTCCGACTGTTGCTAAGCAGTTTTGGGATACTAAACGGACCTCCCCAGATGGTAATCTTAAAGTGGCCGATTTACCCTCTTTTGCAATCAGTTTCGCTACAGCACCTGCTGCTCTAGCTAATTGCCCACCCCTTCCACGTGTGATTTCTATGTTATGCATGGCCGTGCCTAAGGGCATATCGGTTGAAGTAGATTCTTCTTTTCTCTCAAAAAACCCCTTCCCAAACTGTACAAGCTTCTTCCAAAGCATACGGCTTTCTAGATGTATATGATGATCTCTAGACAGATGGATCTTATATGAATCATATGATGAAGTACCACATGAGTGGATATATAGGAAAGGAATCCAAATCTGCTGAATCGCTCATGTTATGATCTTCTACATCCTAGGTCTCCGCGTTCCGTCATCTGGCTTATGTTCTTCATGTAGCATTCAGATCGAATGACTCTATGAAATTACGTCGATACTTCCACATATTATGGGTAACGTAGGAGACATCCCTATTTTCCCCCGGGGGTCTTAATTACCACTGCTTAGCTTTCAATTTGCCTCTGACCATAAAATGAAATGTGAATAACCCGTCCTCCTCTCTTTGAAACAAGGGGCGCTTCCGGTTCTGTGCGTGCTTCAAACAATTTTGTCTTCTCCATATTACCATATCTCTAGAGTAAATAATTTTATACGAGGAACTACTGAACTCAATCACTTGCTGCCGTTACTCAACAGTTTTCTGTTGAGGTCTATCCCGTAGAGGTAGTCAAATTGGATCAGTGATCGATTTCTAGGTTTCGTCGTAAACCTAATTGGTTACTTCCAATTACGTAAATAAATAGTGCAAACCGCACTCAAAGGTAGGGCATTTCCCATTGATATAGGAACTTTTGTACCAGAAACAATAGTATCTCCAATTATAGCCCCTCTGGGATGTAAAATATATCTATTCTCACCATCCCCATAGTGTATGAGACAAATGTATGCATTTCGATTAGGGTCGTATTCTATGGTTACGATTTGACCAGATATGTCTTTTTGATTCCGTCTAAAATCGATTTTACGGTATAGGCGCTTATGACCTCCCCCTCTATGCCTTGCGGTAATGATTCCTCTGGAATTACGACCTTTACCACAACGGTGCCGTCCATGGATCAAATTATTTCGTGGATTGGATTTCACTTGCCTGTCTACGGTTCCCTTGCGTGTGCTCGGTTTTGTATAAATGTTTCGCCGTATTATTCTCCTTTAGTTTTTTTCTCTATCTAGAAGTGGAATAGAATAACCCGGTGGAAGGGTAATGATGATACGTCTGTAATGCATTGTATGTCCCAGAATAGGTCCCATTCTTCTACCCTTTCCTACATTGATCGTTCTTTGCTTATCCCTTTCTCTAGACTAAATGCGCTTTCCAGCTTTTCAGGCATCTCGAACCCTCATCCCACTCTGTCCTTCTTCTTGGATTCTGGTTTCTTTTACCGATATTGGGGCAAGCACTCCGAGGAATCATGCTTCCAGATTCCCTATCATTCATTACAACAAAGGTACCTTAAAAAAGCAAGTAGCAGCACTCTCTCCTTTGGCGCCCGGAGTAGAGCCAGGATAATAGAATCCAGTTGAGGAGAAAACATAAAAAGCAAGCGAATGGAAAGAATGATCCATCGATTGAGATCCCAATCGATGTGCTAGTCTGCAATAGAAGCCACAATGGTCGCCCGGAAAACAGGTAGGTACCTGAATGAAAGTATGCGATCGAAGCAGAAAGAGACGCACAATCGTGCGGTTAAAGCGGATTCAAAGTAGGCGATCGATGGGCCATAAAAAGTAGATCAAATCCTTACTCGACTGCTTCCGACATCTTCAATGCTTTCTTCTTGTCACCCATTTCAAATAGGAGATTGACCCATGCTCTGGATGGTTGCCCTAAGTTACGCCAACTTGAGTTGGTTTTGTTCCTTGATCGGAGGAAAGTGGCGTCACCCCGAAAGGCGAGCCCGGATCCATAAAATAGAAACAAGTTCTCCTATCTGAAAATAAAGGGCGAAGCCTATCAGCTCTTTCAAAACTGTTCTTCTTGAACGGTCATCCCTTGCTTTGTTCTAAACTACTATCTTTTTAGTACTTTCGTTAAAGCCCACTAACCAATTACGTTACGACCACTGAACAAACTTGGTTGACGAACATGGTTTATGCGCCGATCGCACCACCTTTTATTCCAAGGCTCAAAAGGCACTAGCTTCATCAATTAAGCTATTAGAAGTAGAAGATTCATTCATTTCATCAACCGTTCGAGTCAATCTTTCATGCGGTTCGATTGCTGCATCCCTAAATCCTCCTTCTTCCCGGCACAAACGGTTCCTAGACACATGGCTTCTTTTGCTTCATATCGCTTGTTGGCCCCATCAGCGCCTATTCCAATGTTCCTCGTGAAAGAAAGATATCTGACCCGATGCGTCCTACTCTATTCTATAACCGATTGCTCCATCCTTTCGTCCTGATGATCGATTCCATGGAAATATTCATGATGAATACATCTATTTAGAGGCACTCTTGATCCTTCCACATGAGAACTTCTCTCAGTGACTACAACTCCCTTCCTGGCAGGCCTATTGACTACTTCCCCATCGATTAAGGTTACTCCGTGCGATTGAGTTATGCTTCTAGGGCTGAAGCCTCAAACAACTCTCTACTGGTTCTATTCTTACGGACTGGCCTGATTGGTCGACGACCACCGAAAGTTCCTTTAATACGCCTTTACTTGAATGATGAAACAAACCAATCAATAATTGATGGATTGGATAAAGTAGCGAAGAATAAAAAAGGAATGATCAAACGCTCGGAATGTGCTTTCTCGAAAGCAAAAAATAGATTCTTGTTATTGTGGAAGGACGACTATCTCATTGTGCAATGTGATTTACAAAAGGTGCGGTCATCGCCAACCTCTGAGATTGACTTGACTTGGTCTTCTTCCATGAAATGTTTTACTTTTGATCTTTTGTTCCTAGCTCTGGACGCGGGAAGACCCCCGTTAAGAAAAGCTATCCTTTCCCTCCCATATCATGTATCTGAATCGGAGTAATTGTATAATATCACCTATGCAGATTTTTATACAAGATCCATGAAAATAACCCCATTCTCCAGATGCAGGCCATAGTCAATTGAGACAGACAAGCATTACTGTTTTCTATTAATAAAGATAAGGTGAACATGGCGGCAAAACTACCTTTTGGGAAACCCCGCCCAGAGCTCCCTCACTCTACTCTAGCATCAGAAGACAAGGGAACTTTGAACAAAGAATACAAGGGCTCGTCTTATCTATATTCGTAGCTGAATGGAATTCCGCCTTTAAGGAAGAGGTTATTCAGCGGGGGATCGAAATCCGATCATCTCGTCCGGCGAATGGGAAGTCTTGGTTGGTATCTTCATTCGAGTTGGATTCTTCTATACGAAATTCGTTTGAGTTTGGACATAGCCTTGCGCTGCAACTCGAAATGCTAGTGAATTAGAAAGTTTCTACTTTCCACAATTTATTTATCTGCTTCTTCTCCTTTTGCTTTGTTTTTACCCTCCATCCACTTCAGCTTCCTTTGCGCAAACCAACACCTATTTGGATTCGCTTGAGAAGAGCGCATTCTTGAGATGCTAAGGGCTGGCCAAAGGGTTAACTAAACTAATAAGATCTCTTCTTCCTTCTCTTTTATGCTTCAGCGAATCGACTTCTTCTCGATGATGGACATTCCACAGGCATTTCTAGAGTCAGATTCATGTGCAGCCTTTCTCGATCGTTTATTATTCTCGAATAGAAGATGATAAGATGCATACCCCCTCCTCATTAACTATGTTACTTATTTCCTCACAGCCTCTTGATGCAAAAAACCTATTCTTTCAAGGAAAAGACCTTTCTAATTCAGTGTAGTTTTTCACTGACTATTCTAGTGTAGTTTGACTCAAGTATACGTTTTCTGAAGTCTCAGATTGCATGCATTTCTTAAACAGTATTGCACACTACTAACTCAAAAACAAGTACTTTACTGACAGGAAGTTAATAAGTATATAATATGCAAACAATCCCTCGCTTGGTAGTTTCCTTTCTTTCCTACCACGCAATCAATCTCTTGCTTACTGAAAACTCTAGTTTTGTCGGACAACCTTGCTTCTTTCTTATAGCAAAGTGCTGAATCCATAAGCTTTCGTCGGAGCCTACCACCAATCAGTCTAAATTAGTTACTTAATTCCTTAACTACCTAGCTTGCAGAGAATAAAGTAGGCTTTGGCTGAGATACGTAAAGGAGGAATAGTCAACTATACTCCGAATGTGCTTTGAGCAGACAGATATGTAGGTTGCTAGGAAGGAGGTAAGCGCTTGTCTTTCTGATGTCAAGAAGTAAGAAGAGGTAAAACTCCTAAAAAACAACTTGATCTATGTTGAAAGTTTATGTCAGCAAGCAAAGAGATTGCCTAGGGCGAAAGCAAATCAAAAAGATAATAAGAAAATAAGTGTTTCAAGCCTAAGCAAAAGATAGAATGTTGTATTGCCATAACCTATGTACTTAAGCGAACTAGCGAAGAAAGGCGAAGAATGGCTTTGTTCAAGCCCAAGTCAAAATCTATCTCTGATAAAGCATTCAATCTTTCATCTTTATATTCATTATCTGCTAGTTTCGAGTCCTTCTTTGACTTTCTCCTTCCGGCACTTTTTAGTCATAGTAAAGATGTGCTGTAAGGATCAAGAGTGTACCTTATTTGTTTTCAATTTTGCTTCGCTTTCATCAGCCTTATTATGGGTTTGCCTGAGGGCAGCCTTATATTCGATATACTCCCCTCCCTTGAATATTATTCTATTTAATGCAAGAGTAAGGATAGACGTCTTATTCTTCAGTGTGGAGATAGAATGGTAGACCCTCTTCTCTCTTTTAGTTAGCCTTACTTATTCCAATTCCTAATCTATACCATAAAGCAAAGCCCTTTTTGCGCAAGGTTCTCTCCTACGTATACAATTATCACTGATGGGAGTAATATGCCAGTAACTATAGAAGACTTTATTATTATTCTAAATAGGCGGCAATAGGTCCATCGAGATAAAGTATGACTAATAAGTAGTAATATAGCTAGTTGCTATATATAGACTTGAAGTCAGGGCTTACTCATCCTAATCTTCTCTTTACTACTTAGTTAAGTTTAGTTAAGTTATAGGATCAGAACGTCTTTGATTGCCGTTATAGGAAGTGAGCAAGCAAGCTAGACACGAAAACTCAGGATAGACGCGCTGCTCTTCTAGCTTTGGTTGGAAATAGAAAAGCAAGTTATAGGGCCCATGCTGCATTCCCTCAAATAGCAGTCTTTTTTTATGTCTAAAAAAAGTTGCCTATTAATAAGCAGTCTTCCCTCTTTCATAAGGCTCTAACTTGCGTAAGGAATCAAGGAGCTACAGGAGTATACCGCCGAGTACTTACTATCTTGGATAGCTTTTTGCCTTGCAAAGAGCATAGATTCAACTTCAATATATGTAGCTAACTCTCTATTGCTTTATTGCAATCCGCTCCGCGCCTTGATCTATTTACTTACTCGGGACTATATAGTTCTGTCTATAGCTAGTGCTTACTTTTCATAAGGTATAGTTACTGGTCAGATTCTAAGTCACATATAGTTGTAGTGCCTAATCCAAGGCAAGGGGATAAGTGCTTGCATAGGTTAGGTTGAGATAAACTCTATATTTCCAGTCTTTAACGCATCCATTCCTTGGGCTTAAGCATTGTTGAGCTTTACTTGTTCTAGCATAAGCCATCTAGTAGGCCTGTTTAGCATTCTAAGCAGCCGCCTTCCTATACGCATAAAGTTGAGTTATATTAGTACCTCACACCACAATATAAGTCTTATTCTAAGTAGGATCACCCACATTTATTTACTAAGATTTGCTTTATGAAAGTAAATGACACCAGGATGGTTTCAAAATATCTTTCTGATGATAATAATCAAGAAGGTAGCGTACTCACTCTTATAGTATAAGCTTGTACAAGTAAGCCGGTATTAAACTACTCTTATTAGGCAAGCTGGTAAAGACCTACTCTTAGGCATCGATAGTAGGTATTGTCAATTTATTCTTTTTTTCTAATATCCTAAACCACATGGCCAGAGAAGGGAAGTAAGGAAGAGTATAAGTCTAAGATATAAGTAAAGGTGGGGCTAAGACCTCTAAGTCAAAGAGTGAGGGCGTTAGCGGGTAGTATTTTGGAATGCTGATGTATTTGATTGATAAACCATTGAGTCGTAAATGACCTATTTAGTTCCGGATGAAATATTGATTGACTTTCCATTATACCCTTCTTCCAGCGAAGTGCTTTAACTCTCTTACATCTACCCTCTCTTCCAATCAAGTATCTAGAGAAGGTAGCGAGCCTTTTGAGGTATGGCCTGATAGCGCCTTATAGTCTTGACCCGAATGCTTGAATTTCTGACCTCACTGGTCTCAAATAAATAGACTTTCCTATCCTCTTAAGGTTCTCTATGCCCTCAGACATTGATTGCTATACAGAATTTAGCATAAAGTATTTGAATATTGATTATTATTATGAGGCTGAGAGAGCAAGTAACTTAATGAAGCAAGACTTCGAAGAAAAGGAGAGAGATTCTCCACACGAACGACTCGTCAGGTTCGAACTGACATAGGCCTTACTAAGACCGATATTCCATGAAGGAGTCGCTAAACTTCTGTTAGGTTGTTATCCGTCTAGACCTTTTCTTCACACAATAGAAAATCAGAATCTTAGATTCCGTCTATACGGAGCATATGTTGGTTTAGAATTGCTCGGGAATTCATTGATAGTGACTTTCAAACAAAGTTCTAGGGGGGCTAGTCTACTCCTCTTTTTTCTCGATCGAGCCGCTTTCCCTCATTCTACTCGTCCAGCCCTCTTCACGAACTTGTACAATCAATGCCACAAAGATAGCAAACTCGATTATCGAATATATAAGGAAAGGGGCGACGGTTTGGCACCAGATATCCGGGGGTGTGGAAAGAGCAGCTGTGAAAAGCGGAAAAACCATCAAAAAACGACGATTGCTCGTGAAGGTTTCCACAGAAAGACCCCTTGGTTCTGGCAAACAGATCACAATTACAGGTACCTGGGAGCATACCGATGGAATGAACAAAATACGAACTGTTAACATAATATAGTCATAGATCTTAGGTTGTAACTTGATCATGAGCGAATTTGTTGATGTTGCACCCACGAAGTATGGAAAGTGCCAAACATTGGGAATTACCCGGGGAGGAGTTAGGAGCAGGAACAAGGAGAAGCGAGAACCACTTAAATGGAGGATTCTATTGTATTTCAGCCTTTGTTCCCCATAGCAACTGGGGATCGAAAAGCACCAAATTTGATGACTTATTAAGGGAAAGACGAAGTAAGAGCATGCTATTGAAGACGTTGCAACATATGTCGGGGGGGCCTCCGTTGATTGTGTACAAACAAAATACGAGTCCAAAGGTAGGGTAATAAAGGGTTTAGCTAATGGAGAAATTGACTCTTCCGGGAACCAGTAACGCGTAAACCATGTCAAACCAAGACCGATCAATATCCGAACGGAACGGATTCGAACTTCTCCTAGAAAAGTTTCCGGTGCGAAATTCAAAAAAATGAGTAATTCAAAGGAAAAATGCATTTCCGGCATGCGCCGGACTGAAGAGACTGATTCCTTTCTCCGGGACCATTTCATTGATTGCAAAGAGAATCCTGCACTCTCTTTGCAATCAATCAAAATGAACATTGCTCAAGACCACGAGAAGGTCCTCATAGAAGCAGGACCTTCTCTTCAGAGTCTTTAAGTCTCTTTGCCATTGCCGTAATTCCTCCAGCACAATCTCACCACTTAATCTCCTTGCACGCAGTTGTGCAACCTGGGTTTTTAGATAGTGGTTGATTGCCCTGGACTGATAAGTACTACCTTCGCCTTGCCACCCTCTTTTTATTACGATTCGCTCATTGTGAAGGCAAGTTCTTCCTTTTTCCCAAAATTGAGAATATCTATGAATTCCCGTTTTTGCGCTGGGTCAAGCGTGTCCCCTTCCAGAAAGTCCGTAATGGGATCGTCCTGAGCAGGCGGGGCGTCCTGAGCAGGTGGGGGTCCAGAATCAATTCCAAAGTCCACAGTGCCAACTTCATGATCAAAATCAACTATCGCCTTCTCGGGACTCGACCTGGAACTTCTTTCACTTTAATATGCCTCGTTCAATGAGAAAGCATCTGATCGAAGAGCAGCACTAAAGAAGCACGCTAGACTTCCTACTTTTGGGATTTTTAAGGTGACCGATGCCTTTCAAAAGTGTGCTTTGGGCCCATCCTTAGTACTTGACGCAGAATGGAGCTAGTTATCCATTTTCAAAAGCGGATTCAGCGCTGCAAGAAATAGAATTATGCATAGATTTACTTGTAAAGAAAGACGAACCGAACAGTGCTAAGCAAAGAAAAACTCTCTTATTTCTATGCTCGATTCAATCTCTACTCATCTGCTTTTTTCTACTTTCTGTATACGAAGTCCGAGCTTTTCGAGCTGCTCAGTAGACTATCTCGCTATGTCATTTCTTGGTTTTTAGTGCATTAACTCAATTCTCTGTGAAGTCCATGGACATGTTGTGGTTCATTGCAGAGAACAGCCATCACATGGATCAAGCTATAAGGCCCGCGAGCGAGGGCAAGTCTCAATTACGGTAGGAATGGAATACACCAATCCAATCTCTTTCCCAATAAGAATTCCTAATCCCTAAATCCAAGCAAGGCATGATTGTTAGTAAGGATAACCAGCTTACGTACCGCATTAAGAAGTACCGACTATGCTTTTTCCGCTTCTTGGTCAATAGGACCTACTTCTCTGGTAAAGTAACCTTCAAGACGGGTTTGGAAACTTAGGCATACAGCATAAAAAAGTTCAGAAACCTCCGTCTTTTGGTCCTATTTTATTCGAGCATCATAATGGATTGGTGGTTCGTTTGGTTGACTACCTTTATATGAGTTGTACACAGGGTCCGGTCTAGATGTGACAAATTGAACTCAATGTTCTGATGGCGATCTGAAATTTCAGAAAATTGTTTTGGCCATATCTTTTGATTCCGGACTCCGTTTTTGGTGTTCTTCGGCTCGTTTCGAAGCTACGATCAAGGCCTTCATCACCATTGCGAAAGATCCATCATCTACCACCACCAAAATTCGTGGGCAAGCACGAAGCTTCTACAACAAAGGGTGAAGAACATCGACGAAAGGTATAACATCGCCAACCTTTACCCCTTGCCATTCCGTTGAAAGCCACACTATATCTTTGCGATTACCATGTCCTATTGAGGCTAGCTCTTGATGATTGCTTGGGCTTTGCACATTTGCACCGTGTAGTTTCCGAGCAAAATTGCATGCGCTAGTTATCATATATCATATATCTTGTTGTTGGCATAAAAAGAAGTGAGTGAGCAAAAGAGAAAAGAGAAAAGAAGCAAAAAGTGCCAAATCAAAAGAAAGAAAAGAAAGAAACACCACTTGCCATATCTTGTAGGAAAGCGCAAGCTCGATGAACATCTAGTAGGTGGTGCATTGTTGTGCAAATCTTGTAGCCCACCAAATAAATTGCAATCGAGCTAGTAGCTCTCCTTGTACTTGTGCAACACGAGCTTATAGTCTTCGCTAGGATCATATGGTTCTTTAGCTCACTTCTTGGTTGCACGAGTCCCATTTATCTCTCCGCGTGTGTGTTTCCATGAGCTTTGCTCATATCTTTGGAGATTGACTTGTTTTTGCTTTGTGATCATCGTGGTTCTCAACTTGCTTTGACAATATCTTGGTTTCCGGTTGGTTCAATTTGCTTTCCACCTATCATACCTTCCTACCAACTTTTAAGCCGTGTGTGTTTTGGAGTTTGCTTTGGACACTTGAACACAAGCATTTTACTTTGTGATCGTTTCCCTTGGTTGTCCATGACGTCCAATACTATCTACAAGGTGAGAGGTTGTGTTTTAGTTCCTTTCCACTCCACATATATACACTTGTCTTGTGAGTTAACATGTCTAGGGAGAGTGAATACCACTATGGAGGCCAAGATGAGAACGAGTACATGATGAGTCACATGGACTATGATGCCTCATACTTTGAGGACATGGGGGACTACTACGACAACTACACCGACAATGACCCCCATGACATGATGGATCATCACCAAGACTTCCGCTACAACTACTCCGGCTACGACTCCGACTATTCGAGCGTACACGACAAGGAGCGGTACCATGACGTCAAGCAACCTTCATCATATGGTATCGACTCCAAATACATACGAATCTACCACGACTCCGACTACACGAGCTCCAACGACAATGAGGCGCAAGTGTCTTCACACGCCTCATCACATGGTACAAACTTCGACAACAACGACATGGTGGAGCGCCACGACTACGACTACCACTCCAATGACATGGTGGAGAACGTCTACGACTACTACTCTTGTAGCATGTGCGACGACTTCGACAACATGCAAGAGGAGAGGACTCCCATTACCGCCATGTTCAAGAGCGGCACCACCAAGCGTCATGGCACAACCTACTTCTATGGTTCAAGCTCAAGACGGTGCTCCGACAAGAAGACCACCATGAGTTCATCTTATGGAGCTCCATCTACTTCCAAGAGTGCCAAGCTTCGCCATTCTCCTTCAACTTCAAGAAGGCATCACAAGAAGCGCATTGACAAGGCCAAGCTCCAAATTGTCAAGGATGCCATGGACGAGTTGGCCAAGAGCCTACATCCTTCATCTAGCTCATCAAGGCGCCACAAGAAAGATGCCAAGGTGGACCACAACATGTCCAAGCTTCAAGACGACATCGCTTCACTCGCCAAGCTTCGGAACATATCACCAAGTTCGAGTGGAAGCTCCAAGACAAGGTCACCAAAGCAACAAGCACGCCGACGCCAACATGAGGAGAAGCATCCAAATGACTTTCGGCGACACCCCTCCACTCAAGAGCGTCAACGTCGACATGAAAAGAAGATGGCGACAAAGGCGCATCCTATGGTGTCCCCTAGTGCTACCACTCCAAGTGCGCCAATAACAGACGAGATCATGGCCAACTTCGACATCTTCATCGAGAAACTCCAACGTCGACGCCGGAAGAAGCATGGTCACAAACGTGAGGCCACAACCAAGACGGCGCTCTTCTCAAGCACTTCTCATGATGTGGTTCCTACACCAAGTGCCACCACCACATTGGCCCCCATATGGCAAGAAGAAGACCTTATATGTGACAATTGCCAAGGCCAAGACCATGATCCACGAGAATGTCCCAATCTCTTGTGCCCACTATGCAATAGAAGAGGTCACATGATGTGGGAGTGCAAAGTTGGTGAACAAGACGGTGATCAAGATGGTGAGAAGACGGCCGAGCATGGGATTTTCCCTTCGACCACGGAGGCGAGCATGGATGATGCTATCACTTTGGTTGATTCACCAAGTGAAGTTGCCGAGCATGGGATGTTCCCTTCGGCAATGGAGTCGAGTGATGATGCCCTCACTATGGCATTGACCTTTGGGGGCGAGTTGGTTGAGGAGGTTGAGCATGGGAGTTTCCCTTCAACCTTGGAGGCGTATGGAGATGAGGAAACCGAGCCTATCCCTATGAGCTTGAGTTATGAGATGGTACCAATCCCATGTGAGCATGAGAGCCACTTAGCCCACTTGAGTGAGAGTGAGAGTGAGTTGAGTGCCTCCACCATATGTAAGTTTGAGTGCTTTCACTTTGAGGGAATGAGTGATACACCACTTGAGTTGAGAGAGGTAGTTGATAGGTCTTGTGAGGCCATTTCAATTTCTAACAACTTAACCTCTACCTCTAGTGTGTTTTCTCATTGTGTGCTAGGTTCCTTGGATGATGAGACGCCTATCTTCGACTTGACGGTGCCTCAAATGGAGAAGATGTACATGGAGGATGATGATGATGCCACCCCATGTCTACTTCAAGATGAACAAGTCGGCTACATGGAAGCGACTATTACTTCAACACCTACTTCACATGAGCGGGACTATCAAGGTATGGGTGTTGATGTGACCATGATCCCTCTTGTGGACATGATGAACTATGATTGCTTGCATGCTATGGATGATTCTTTTGAGGTCACATATGATTCGTTCTTATTCCCATGTGATACTTTGTTTCAAACCAATGTTGATCATGTGGAATTACCGATTTGTGATAATTTTGCCATGAGCATGCCTTGTTTTGAGTGTTTCTATTTTTCTCCCATTGTGGCTTGCAACATGTTGAACAATTTCTCTTTCACATGTGTTGCTTGCACTAATGTTGAAATGCTTGATAATGAGATTGCCCCCATAGCTTTCTCACTTTTTGGAGATGTTTCGTTTTCTCTTATGGACCTTGTTCCATCCTTCACTTTGCATAGTAACTATCCACATATGTCATATTTTCCAATTGATTTTTGTGTCGTTGGTGTTGTGCAAATGAAAAGACACTTCATGATGGATGATGTGTTCATTTACCATGCACATAATTTCTTCATTTGGTGTCTTGTGTGTGCCGGTAAACGCATGATAATGTCAACTTCAATTGAGCATGAGTTGACAATACGAGCTCTTGAGAGCATACATGTGACTAGTGGATCGAATCCAACTCTCAAATCTTTCTCATGTTTTGCATCAAACAAGTGGAACAATTTCTCTTGCTTATGGTTTGTTTGCAATCATGATGGTGTTTTTGGTCTTCCCTATGACAAGCATGTTTCCTTGATCTTTCACATGGATGATTTATGTGTTGCCACAAATATGATGAACACTTGTTCTTTCCAATGGTGTGTTTGCAACCATAATGACAATTTGTGCATGTTTTGTCATGAGTTCATTTCGAACAATAGCTTGAACATTGACCTTGCATATGCGTTGACTTTCACATATTTGTGTTGTGCTAACGGTGCTATGACAAAGAATGGACATGTCATTGTTGATATGCTCCTCTTGCTTGCACACACATGGTTTGCTTGGTCTTTAGTGTTTGTAGGCATGGTGAATTCCAATTCTTCGACAACACATCTACCTCCTTTGCATGGTGATGAAGAGCAAGAGTCGAGGACGACTCTTATTAAAGGGGGGGAGATGATGTAGCCCAACCTAGGACCATCACCATGTCAAGCACTCCAACACTCCACAAGTCACCATGGACATCAAAGGTGAACTCCTTCCTTTATGTGAACCTCGATATGACACTTTGGAATGGTATACTACTTGACCATCGTCACTTTGTATTGCTAGTCATGACTAGTACGACTCCACGGGAAGATGGCCAAGGCGCACGAGGAATGGAGTCCGACAAGACGGTGGCTTGGAAGAGACGAAGGAAGAGGAGAAAAGACCCAGGCGGCGGTAGTACCGCTGGGTTAGGCGGTACTACCGCCAGGACCGCTACCGCCACCACTACCGCCAGGGCTACCGCTGGAATGCCCCTTCGGACCGCATGCCCGGTACCGACCGGTACCGCTACCGGTACCGCTGGAGGTACCGCCGAGGTGGGAAGATGCGAAGACAGCCCGCACCAGCGGTAGTACCGCTGGGTTAAGCGGTAGTACCGCCGCTGCGGGAATCTGCACGGGTTGGAGGCCCATGTAACCTCCCCCACCTACCCCCTTGTTGGTCAACACTATAAATAGGAGTCCCCCATCTTAGATCTAGACAGACTATGTTTTGAGATTAGAGTAGAGCTAGGCTCCCCACCTCAAGACGGTCTCCTTCCTCCCCTTGCGGGGATGGTTCCTCCTCTTGTGGAGAAGATCCCTTCGTGGATTCAAGACCTCTACTTGTAGTTTGACTACTCGCCAATCTTTCATCCTCGGGTGACTTTATTGGAGCGGCTTGGTTGGCCGTTGGAGAAACAACCATCCAAGATCCCTTCTTGTATCTACTTGCCGATCTCCCACCTTCGTGTGGATTCTATTGGACCGGTTGGACCGACCGGTAAGGGAAACGGTTCTTGTATCTTGTGTGTGTTCTTGTGTTCGGGGCGTTCTCCTTGGTGTTCTTCGTGTTCCTCGTGTTCTTGCGTGCGTTCGTCCACATCCTCCGTCAATCCGTGAAGATCGGGCCACCCTAGAGGTCCCATTCCTCATCAATTTGCCTCTGGATTCGATTTACCATTTGGCAGGGGAGGGGCGAAGAGTATTCTGGGAGTTGTGATTCACTCCTCACTGTCTATCTTTCAACCCTAGACGCCGCACACTGTAGTTTTTTGCTCTCATCACTCTCTCATGGCTTCCTCTGCCGGCGCTTCTAGATCCCGCCATCGCAGCCGCGGCTCCAGCGGCCGCACCGATCTAGCTGCATCCTTTCATGATGAGGCAGATCTGGAGGCGGCTGTGATGCGGCAGGTGTGGGAGCGCGTCAGGCTGATCACCCGCGGTGATGCCCCGCGTCCTCTGGGCCACGCGGAGCTGAAACAGATCATTCGTCGGGTGGTGATGTAGCAGTTGTGGCGGATCCGCCGTCAACGGAGGCCGATCTGGAGGCCGCCGTCGACGGAGGAGGTGGCCGATCTGGAGGCGCCGTCCACGGTGGAGGAGGTGGCCGATGTGGAGGCGCCGTCCACGGAGGAGGAGGTGGCCGATCTGGAGGCTCCGTCCACGGTGGAGGAGGTGGCCGATCTGGAGGCGCCGTCCACGGAGGAGGAGGTAGCCGATCTAGAGGCGCCGTCCACGGAGAAGAAAATATGAGGTCTAAATCGCTCAGCACATGAACTAGTTCATCAATTGGTTTTATATTAGATTGTTCATCAATTGTGCTGCCTCTATATGTCATATTCTGCAGCGGCATAGGCAAGATCTCATGAACTAGAGATGCTCTGTTTTGATATGTGATTGGTATTAGCAACTAATGAAATGTTCTATTGGTTTTATATTAGATTGTGAATTATTTCGGTCAATTGTGCTCTATTTTGATTTGTGATTTGTATTAGCAACTCATGAAATGTTCTATTGGTTTTGTATTAGACTGTGAATTATTTCGGTGATACTGTCCAAGATGGAGTGATTTGTATTAGCAACTCATGAAATGTTCTATTGGTTTTGTATTAGATTGTGAATTATTTCGGTGACACTGTCCAAGATGGAGCAAGCCTCAAAATGAAGAATTTGGCAAATATATTTGCTACGGAGGCTTGCGATCTCGGTATGGTTTCATGTTTTTAGTTTCTCCATCTATCTTCAGGATGTGTAGCAATTATGCTGCATATGTGATTTGGAGAAGCATGAAACCACTACTTGGAGAGCGAGCTGAGGAAGAAGGAGAAGAGTGGAGGACTATAAACGGACAGTGAGCTGAGGAAGAAGGAGAAGTCTCGATATGTGTAATTGATCATCTTTTGATGCCATGTAATGGTTACAATTGTTATATACATTATGAATGGATTTGTTAGCATTGTTGTGCTTCTGCTGTCAGATTTTAAATGTCCAGTGGCAACTCTATTACAGCTCTAGGCTTATGAAGAAACCACAACGCAAACGAGTCGAAACATAATCTCCGTTTCTGATGTTCCGATACATCGGAAACAGAGGTATGGGCACAACCGTTGCCAAATGGAGACCTCATCGGAAACGGTGTTTTACCTCCGTAACCGATGAGGGCCTTCACATCAGTCACGGAGGCAGGGACACGGACCCTTTTTCCGTTTCCGATGGGTTTTTTGGCCCGTTTCCGATGTGTCGTTCAGTACTAGTGTGAATGCACTGTCGCATAATCTACATAGGTATAGGAATATATGGCTACTTCAGAAGTACCAAGTGTGATTGGACTAAGCGGCTTTTTGAGCGTGTGTGGTTTCCCTTAATAGATCTCTTAGACTTTTAAGGCACATGCTACGCGAGTCTCACTCCATCGACAAAAATGTATTTCACCGTTATCATAAGATACAGGATGATGTCAAACTAGGTGACATAGAAGTGTTGCAAAGCACAGATCTCAATATGGGAGATTTGTTTACTGAATGCCTCTTCCACGAGACAAGCATGCACCATATTGCTATAGGCATTAAGCTTTTACCAAGTTGTAAACTAGATTAATTTGTACTCTAGTGCAAGTGGGAGACTGTTGGAGACATGCCCTAGAGGCAATTAATAAAGATATTTTATTTGTCATATCTCAATTGTTCATAATAAGTTTTGTACCATGCTATAACTGTATTAAACGAAAACATTAATACACGTGTGGTATGTAAACAACCAGGTCCCTAGTAGCCTCTATTTAACTAGTCCGTTGGGTAACAGATGATCAAGATTTCCTGATCATGGACAATTATGTCAGTTGACAACGGAGTCATGTCATTGGGTGAATGACGGGGTGGACATACCCAAAAGATATAGAAACGTAGTGCTCATACCTTCGACTTTGAGATCATATCAAATCGCTGCTTCTGGAAGGTGCTTTGATCGCATCAAATGGCATGTCCTATATAGCGTGACAATAAAGGTGACACTTTCGGGTATCCGAAGGAAGCGGTGGAGGCGAGTGATCAAGAGCGGGATTTGCCAATCCACATAGCAGGATAGATACTCTGGGCCCACTCGGTGAGATTACATCAATGAGCTTGCAAGCATGTGACTAGGTCACGAGGATATAATATCACAGCCGAGTGAACATAGATTTGTCAATGCTCGGTAATCGTGATACCAGAGAACGATGCTCGGACAATCTAAGTATCGCTAGGCAAAAGGACTGGACGTCTAAAGGTTCAAACGATAAAAAGACATTCGTGGACGCACAGGGGCTATCATGGATATCCAGATCCCACTGTTAGTCATTGATCGGAGAGCGTGTCTCGATCATGTCTGGAGTGATCCCGAACCGTAGGGTAACACACTTAAGGGTAGGTGACGTTTTAATTAGATTGGTCATGAGAGAAAGAAACCGGAGAACTCCGGACGCGTTCTGGGACATGTCCGATGTTGATCGGAGGGCTACGAAATATGTTTCGAAGCTTGAATGAATTAAATAATATGTATTTAATATTAATTAATTTTGATTTTTTAAAGGCATTAAACCTAAATGGGCCTTAGAGGCCCATTAGGGGAAAACCCCAAAAGGGAAAAAGGAAAAAAAAAAAGAGGGGAGGGCCAGCCGGCCTGGCTGGGCTGAATGGGGCCCAACCAGGGCCGGCACACCCCCCATGGCCGGCCGAGCCATGTGGGAATAGTCCCACATGGCTTAGCCAGCGGGGTGGGCAGCCCTCCTCCTCCTTTAAATAGGGGAACCCCTTTGCCTTTGGAAATCCATCTCCTTCTTCTTCTTCTTCCTTGAGCGTGGTTCCGTTTCCGGAGCTACGTATGAGGAGGGAAGTCTCTCCACTATACGCACACCGCCGTGCTACTAGATCCAATCTTCCGCTTCCGCTGCTCTGCTGGATCTGGAGCCCGAAGGTCGTCATCTACACCGTACGTGTGTGGAACTACGAGGTGCTACACGGGTGGCACTGGAAGTTGACTTCTTCCTCTACACGACCTTGAGGTCGGCTTTGTCGGCTTCATTGACAACATTTGTGCGGGAATGTAATCCCGCTTTCGGTCTACAAGGGTATGTACTCCGTTCTCCTCCGTATAGTATATCTGCATAGTTATAGATCTTGGCTAGTTTCTGGTTATCATCGGTAGGAATTTTTTTGTTTTCTATCTACGATCCCCTACAATTAGTGCCTACCTTTGTAAAGATTTTAAAACTCACGTTCAAAAGATAAATTGGTCTATATTGCTGAATTTGCACCGCATTTTGCTTCTTGGGTAACAGAGTAACCACACCAAAGTTTAACATAAACAGAGGTAATTCTCCTGCTTGTAACTGAACAAACAAAGCCATCAAGTCTTCCTTAATGACCCCCCAAATTTTTTGATAAAATTCAGCTAGGAACCCATCCGGTCCCGGAGCCTTATTATGCTCCATTTGGAAAATGCATTATACACCTCCTCTTCCGTGAATTTAGATGTAATAATATCATTCTCCTCAGCTGAAAGTTGCGGCACATCATCAATAACATTTTCCGCCAAGGAAAAATTTGTTGGAACAGGCGCCCCAAACAATTTTTTCGTAATATTCAGTGATATAGAATTTTTAAATTCTCCTCTCGACAATGGTTCCTTCATCTTGCTCAAGTTATTGGAAAATCTTTTTCTTCCTATGTTTCCCATTTGCAATTAGATGGAAATACCTAGTATTACTTCCACCCAACTTGATGTATTTAACTTTTGCCCTCTGATCCCACTTTGTTTCTTCATCCCGTCTAAGTTTATTTAAGCGATCATTTGCATTCCTTAACGCATCTCGCTCTTCTGAACAAAGATGATAGCTCTCAGCTTTCACATCAAGCTCATCACTAATTAGCGTCAACTGCTCCTTTTTTATACCGACCACTAAGGTTCTTTCCCAACCTTTCAAAAAACGCCGCAAGTGTCTAATTTTATTCTGCCACCGAGCAATAGGGGTATCACCTTCGGACACCCTATTCCACTCGGCCAACACCATCTCATAAAAGCCGTCTTGTCGAAACCAAGATAACTCAAATAAAAAATGAGCAGAATTTCCTAAATGCGCTTGACTACTCGAATCAAGAAATAATGGTGTGTGGTCCGACCCCGTACAGGCCAACGCACGCACCGTCACTAATGGATACTTCTGCTCCCACTCAACACTGCAAGCACACGATCCAATTTTTCATACGTAGGTGTATCACGACGATTCACCCATGTATATTGTCTGCCCGAGAGATCAATTTCACAAAGGCTAAGACTCTGAATTATCACATTAAAAATAGACGGCCACCTCGCATGGAAGTTGTCGTTATTTTTTGCTTGCCTATTTCTAATTGTATTGAAATCCCCACCTAACAACATAGGAGGTGATTCAACTTCACACATTCACACCATTTCAGCAAGAAACTCTGGTTTGTTAACGTCTTGGGCATGAGGCGTCGTCCTCCTTCGGCCGCCACCATCACCGGGAGTGCGTCAATGTCTCCCTGAAGGTGGCCCGCATGCTTGGAACCTTGCAGAGCCGTTGTTGTAGACAGACGTGCACCTCCCCCAAGGATGGCACCTCAACCGATGCCGCATCTCGCTGCCCCCGTGCCTGCATCGGGGCCGACGCGCCGCCGCGAGATCAGCCGCCGTCGCGAGTTCCTCCTGGTGGACCTTCGGGAGACCTCGCGTACAATGAGCGTCGCCGCGCGTACTTTGCCACGGAGCCGCCACGGTCGGACGACCCGGAGGACGATAAAGACAACAACGAGGAGGAGGGAGTGACGGCGATGTATTCGATGACTTCGACGACATGGAGGAGGACGACAACAAGGACACGTCGCCCTTGCCAGTGCCCGCTCCAGGTGCCCGAGGAGGAGGAGGACAACGATCTCCTTGTGGGCATCGAGGCCTCTGAGCTCACAGATCTCGGGATGTGGCCAGATTTGGCCGCAACCCTCCACGCGTCGGCCATGGAGACTCGCGCGCCCCCTAAATGCCCGTGGTTACCGAGGCAAGCCCGCGAGTCGGTTCAGGCCTGGACCCCTACTCCGGCGTGTGCACAAGCGCCGCAGGTGCCACCGACGCCTCCTGCGTGGCCGCCCACGGTCACCTCGACTGCGTGGCCGACCGTCGTAGTTAAGATGAAGGATGACGACTAGGCGCACGGCGGAGGCCACAGAGGGCAGCACCCCTCCTACCCGAACCCAGTATCATAGTTTTGTTTTAGTTTTTTGTTATGTTGAACTTGGTTCCAAATCATCATTGTTGTATCCATGAAAAAAAAAATCACGAACCACCACAGATTAATTTTCATGCACTAAACTAAAAATCATAGGGTATATAAACATATCGGTTCGTTTTGGTATCTCCAAATACTTTGACCGATAGCTCTAAATCCTTTCATTTAAGGAATATCTCAAAAGAAGTTCATAATGTCTATGATTGTCTATCTTGAAGTTTATGAATAGATAAAAAAACCTCTATAATATATGCTTGTGTCCATGATGTGTCCGCAATGTTTCATTCTGCAATGTTTAACATTCGACACATATGCGTGCTAATACATTGTATTAAATATCATCGTATTTTCAATAACTTTTCAATATGATCTCCCCTTTCTCATGTTGCTCGTGGCAGATTGATTGGGCCGCAATCACCCTAGTCGACTTTCGCATGGACTTCTGTCATCGTTCCACCCGTTAGTAAGGAAGAACAGGGGAAGTTCTATCTCTCAACTTCAACTGCCACATGATCAGTTTTTTCGAACAGCGTCCACGATGTCATCTATCCACGGTGATTACACAATGTTTTTTTCTACGTGTGTAAAAAACTTATATGTTTATCTTGATGTGAGTTTTGTTTTGTAACACGTGGAGTAATCTTATTAGCTCATTAAGTATATAAAAACTAACCGTGAAACGAAATATGTGGAGAGTCATTAAAACTGGTTAGCGCTGATGGGTCCTCATTAGTAAGCTTGGGCAAATTTTGCGTCTATTAAGACAAGTGTCTTCACGCAGATTCGAAAGAAAGGGCTTTCTCCATGGTCATCCTTGTATCGTGAGAGAAATAGAATGAGAAAAATGCAAGGGTATTAAAAAAACTTCTCCACGGCAAATATTGATGTTGCTATCTATTGTGAGAATATGGTTACATTGCGGTCCTACCTAGTCATGGGAAAATTCTTTAAGATTTCAGTCTATCATAACTCCCCTAATTTATGTTACTCACTCCGTTTACTTTTATAAGACATTCTAGATATTTAATAAGGACTAGGTACCGAGCATTACTCTTCTCTTTTTACTCAACGGTCGAACTATTTTGATGAGCTCTATCATATACAGATCTTTCTCGATGTGTATCATCTGAATTTTTATAATTGGTTTGGTTGTCTTTCCTCCGTCATCACGGTAGCTGAACTTCTTGCTACTGCCAATACCTTGATGTCGCACGAACTTAACACCTAGAAAACCAGGTGTACTCCTAAGTCCTAAATCAAGGTCAATACAAGATAGACTTGCAATCAATTGTCTATTCTTTTTACCAAACTTTAATTGTCTCTCCTGAGTTGTCATGGCTTGTTGCATGCAATAAATAATCTAATACTCACCAATATTTTTCTAACATGACTCCATTGACTTGTCAGAATTATTTCGTCTGATCTCATCAGCGACAAAAAAACTAAAATAATTCCTCATACATAGACATGAAACCCAAATTTGTAAAATGTCCTCATTTCTCGCTTATAAGTGGGGCCGTCAATTCTTTTTTTAGATTAAGTGGGTCGTCAATCCTATCCAAATCAGTTGCCCGCTTGGACGGAACGCGCTTTTCTCCTGTAATAATCTCCACCCCCTCCCACAACTCCTCGCGCGAAATCGATCCTGCCTCTTCCCTCCTCTCGCGATCCACGAAACCCGCAATCCATAAACCCACCATGGCGCTCATGGCAGACTGCGCCGTCCTGGACCGCGACGAGAAGGGGAACCCTCGGTCTCTCCGCCTGTTCGCCTCGCTGGTGGAGGCCGAGTCCCGCTAATGCGCCGGCGCCGCCTCCCGGCCCGCCGAGAATGACCTCGTCCGGGGTTTCCGCGGCGACGCGACCCCCGACGTCGGGATCGACAAGTTCTTGGAGCGGATCCAGCGCTGCCCCCCGGCTCGGCGTTCTCCACCCCACGGCGCCTGTACATGCGCCCGGCCGAAGGAGGAGCCACTGCCGGTGGAGGTGATTCCCGCGAACTATCATGTGTTGTCGCCATTGCGCGACGACACACACAACGGCGACTCCCCCGGCTTGAGCTAGGCTCTGGTTGCGTCGGCTATGGAGCTCGAGGAGGACGACGGGCGCAGGTCTCCTCCTGCAGCGCCAGCGGCAGGGCTTCTACTTTGCGCGTCAGGCCTCGGGATGCCGCCTCCACCTCCCGTGCTGCCTCCTCCTCCACTGTCGTCTACCTCGACGACGATGACGGCAGTGACAACAACGTCAACTGGGATAGTCTCGGCTTGGAGTAGGGTTAGCTTTAGGGACGCTGGCGAGGCCGGTTTTGTTTAAATTTCATTCAAATACTCCAAAAAAATAACGAAGTCTGAATGAAAAATTAATATTTTAATTTGTAATGTTTTTTAGTTCTGTTTAGGGGGTGCCGGTGTGGGCGGCAACCCGTAATTGGCCGGACAAGTTCCGGCACCTAAAAAATGACACGAACAAAATTCCGGGGATGCCGGCGGAAATGATCTAACATGACCCCGTTGACTTTTCATAAGTCAGAATGTTTTCATCCGATCCGCTTACAGACAGGACTCACCAGCGACTAGCGAGACGCTCCGCCAGCGAGGACAGCGCGGCAAGATTCGCTGTCGAGTCGACTACGAGAACAACACCGAGGGGAGAGCGCAGCAGAACGCGGTTCGGACAGGAAAAAAACTGATACGCGCTTTTCCCCTGTATAATTTCCGCCTCCCCCTCTCCCGCCAAAGATCCGCCCAAACCCTAGTTCTCTCCCGATCCACAACCGATGGCGCTCGCGGCGGCGGACTCCGCCGTCCTGGACCGCGACGAGAAGGGGAACCCTCGGTCTCTCCGTCTGTTCGCTTCGCTGGTGGAGGCCGAGTCCCGTTACTGCGCCGGCGCCGCCTCCCGGCCCGCCGACAACGATCTCGTCCGGGGGTTCCGCGGCGGCGCGACCCCCGACGTCGGGATTGGCGAGTTCTTGGAGCGCATCCAGCGCTACCTCCACTGCGAGGGCAGCGTCTACGTCCTGGCAGCGGTTCATCTGACCCGATTCGTGCGCAGCCCCGACGCCCGCAAAGCGGGGATCTTGATCGAGCCGTCCACGGCGCACCGCCTCGTGTCCGTGGCGGTCCTCGTCGCCGCGAAGTTCGGGGGCGCTCCGTACGCCGGCAATAGCCCGAAGGTGCTCCCGCTGTGCTCGCGGCAGTCGATCCTGCCGGGCGAGTTCGCCGCTCTGGAGCTGCCCTTCCTTCGCGCCATCGACTACCGCCTCTTCGTCACCAACGAAGAGTTCCTCAAGTTCTGCGCACGCCTCGAGGACGGCCCGAAGCCCAGCAGGAAGAGGAAGTCGGCGACGGTGGATGAGTCCCGCCGCGTCCGTGCTTTGCCCGTCGTGGCGGCTTCTTGATCAGGTGGTTTCGTTACTCTTTCGATTTGCAATTCTGCTTTCTAGTTCGATTGGATCTCTTTCGATTTGCAATTCCGCTATCTAGTTCGTTGCTTATTTGCAGGGAGAAGAAGACTGGTGTCGGAGGGAGCTCTAGTCCCTGAGGAGATGGAAGATGTCGAGTCGACTCCCTGTCAATCGAGTCGTTGAGTCGAGTCCCTGTCAGTCGAGTCCACATTTGGTTTACTTCTTCAAGCTAGCTTTTACAAGCATTCCCAATTTTGGGAAAATTATTGATATAATTCTTAGGAAGGAGTCAACATTAGGTACTCCTTCTGCCGTGTAATGAGTGTGGAACATTGTTATTATTATATAATAAAAATTATACACACGCTCTGTTATTATTTGTCAGGTGTAAATCGAAAACCTCTCGGCAAACAGATGTAAATATGCAATCTTTATGTACTATATTATCAGCGACTCAGTGCTCCAAGCCCCTGCGCCGACTACTCACTCAACCCCCTGCTCAACCTCCCCTCCTCCGCCTCGTCTGACGACAAGGAGGACGCCTTCCCAGATTCCCTCTCCTCTCCTCACCTTCTCATTTTCGTCTACTTCGCCAAGCAATCTGTCCTGTGCAGACCCAAAAGCACATTCCATCACCGATTTTGCCATGCCAGAGGTGAGCGAGTTCCGCATAGTTTCCCTTAAATTTGCTGGAAATTGCATTTCTCTGCAAGTGTCAGCGTGATGTTTGATCCGATTAGGTGGTTTGTTTGTGTCAGAGGAAGCGGTTCAGGTACTCGGACGACGAGCAGTTTTGGCGGTGCGATGCGACTACACCGAGGTGTAAACTTCAGTGTCTGTAAACTATGGCATGCGGTTGTGGAGCAGCGTGCTGCCATGGTGAACTGGGCCATCAAGGTCAGTTTATGCCAGCACTGTACTATGAATTCTACATGTATAGAGCAGTTCTACTTTAGCTCAATTTAATTGTGGTAGAAGCGCGCATTACAGGTTCACAGTCATGAGATGGTATTTGTACTGGTGTTTGGTTTATTTGTTAAGTCATATCTGTTCTAATAGGCCAAATGGCTGCTCTGTGTTGTAATTTCAGTCAAGAAACTGGATTTTTTTATCTACAGATGCATGCGCACTAACTGCTTAAGTTTGGGTAGTTTGACATGGTGAAAAGTTCAAGACCGGAACAGTGCTTTTCTGAATCTAGATGGAACAATGGTTTAATTTGGTATCTTTCCGTTTTATGAAACTGACTATGCTCAATTCCCTTTTCTGACAAGAAACCTGAAAAATGATCAAAGGTAGCTGTTTATGTTCGCATACTATTGATACGGTGAAATTTCAACGAAGGAGCAATCGTACACTCAATCTTGATGGAACAATGGTGTACTCGTTTAAGTTCAAAATGAATTTGTTTTGATTCTTCAGTATTTTTTCAATTTGAGTAATTATGTTGCAACACGATCTACATCTGACAGAAGCCTGAAACCTGAACAAAATCTAGCCATTACGGAGATGGGGACAGCGACTGCAAGGTGATGGAGGGAGAGGGGTTCCTGAATTGGAGCACGCTGCAGTTAGAGTCGAGCCAGAGCAGGCCGCAGCTAGAGGGTGGCGAGAGCTTCCTAAGCCAGAGCACACGCAGAGGCATTTTTGGGCAACATCCACACAACATTTTACTTTCTGAGAACTTACATAGCCAAGGTTAGCCATGAGACTATGCAGGCATGCTGTTCAATTTTCTTAGTGCCTACAAGATAGAATTATAATTAGCTCGACTGAATTGCAAATACATTAATGACAGATTTAATTCAATTCTGAATTGCACTAAGTAAGTGGGGTCTCTCAAGTATCAAACTGAAAAATGATATTTCTTGGTAAAATTTTGGTGCTGAAGTTAAATTTAAATTAAGTACCAAACCTTTACCAAAGGAATACTCCTCGTCCAAGCAGGCCATTAGGCTCTTTACTGACTGCGTAATATCTGAATTATTGTGGGCCACAGCACAAATATCAGATTCATTTGGAATTGAGATAACTACAAATCGTTTTATTCATGATACTTGGCTGTATGGGCATCTCCGATCAGCCTCATCCTTGTGAAAAAGACACTCCATCTGTTTTTGGTTTCTCATGGAAGTTTATATTAAAATTTCGCAGTGTGAAACAATCATCTAAAGTTTGATTGGGTTTACTTTATGAGCTTCTGTGAAAGATAAAGAGAGTTGGATTTACTTGATTGGCCACATTGTAATCAGATTTTGCGGGAGATAGAGTGCAAGAAATTTTGTTTTAACTTCTATTTTGTTCATGATGGCTGTTTCAGTATTTGGGTTTATACTGCTAGCCATTTGTTTCATTTATGCAACCTCTGCCAACTAGTAAGGTTCGTTTCCTATCAAGATTCACTACAACTTATGTCTAAGATTTGGTGAAGACCGATTCACAATGACTGCCCACTATTGGGCGGGCAACGTGGCGTCACACAGCAAGCCGCCTGCCCTCCTAGGCTCCTACCTATATCGTGTCATCATGTTCATCTATTTGTATCCCAAACTAGATCTTGTGTCATGTTCGTCTATTTTTATCCCAAATTATGGTGTATGCGCATTATGTCATGATAGATTTTGCTTGGTTCTGATGTGAGAAAAAAGGTAACCATGAAAGCTAATGTGGAGAAGGCAAGTATTACTATTGTTTCAAGAAATCTACATATTGTTCTTCTGTATGGTTTAGGTTAAGGCATCTAAGTTTTCCTTTCTGATGTCACTTTTTGTAGTACCTTAATTTCTCAATTTGCTGACTTGTAAATTTTATGCAAGGTTCCTGTGGTACATACTCGTTGCATCCCGAGAGGAGTCAGTCTGAAACTGTTATCGAGCAATGAGCAACATCAATCATGTCCCATGCCGAATCAGAACTTCTTTCCCACTGAATTATTTTTAACAGAGAAAGTTTTATTGACTCGGCAACATTTTATAGAACACAACGAAAATGAGTTGTTCAGTTTGTACAACATAGCTCTAATAGGACATGGTCCTTGAGCTAGATTCCCATGCAAATACCTAAAGTTTGGAGATCTGCCTTGTTGTTCAGTTTGTACAACTTGATGATGTGCTTTGAGGTTCAGAATTATAGGCACGTCAAAGCTTTGCTGGCTTCAAACTGGTTGCTCTGGATGATCCGTACAAACTGAGGCCTAATCTCCCAATGCCCTGGTTTGTTACTTATGTTTGAATATGCCGTTGCTTTAACCGAAGTAGCATTGTTAGAGAGAAAGCAGAGCTGCTGGAGATGAAGTGCTTCTGAGATTGCAATTGCTAGATGGAAACCAAAGGCTCCCGCTTGGAGTGCAGATGTTGCCAGTTTGTGACATGCCATCATGGATTTCCGTTTGGCCGTCATATAATTCAAACTTCACATATTATTGATTAAAGTTCGGTTAAATTTCCGATTTTGAGTGAGCAAACAACCTGTGATTGTGGAGGAACAAATATCCGAACCATGATTTGCATTGGCTATGTTTACAGTACATGGTACACACTACAATTTTTAGGATGCCTTTTTTTCCTCTTAGTCCTTGTGCGTTCAATGCTTTGGTGTTACAGATTCGAAATTGAGAGTGGATTTTTGGAGCCCGGGCTACATGAAACCCGGATTTTTTAAAATTTAAAAACGGCATTTTAAAGTTTCAGAAAATTATGAAAATAATCGTAGATGTAGATGATGATGTATTCTAACAGTGCAAAAATCCAAATCGGAAAACTCTGTATTTTGGGATGTGAATAAATGACAAAATCATGGATCTGAAAAATTGAACAGTGCAGATTTTGAAACCTCAAACATTTGTCAGATTTTGTCATTTTTGTGTAGCCTAAATTTAAAAAAACAATGTATTTCACCTTGAGATTTTGCCCGTTGGTAGAATGCATCATTTGCCACATCTAGAAAAAAATTCAGAATTTTTTGAAACTTCAAAATGTCGAATTTGAATTTTGAAAAATACCAAGAGCCATGTAGCTCGGGCTCTAATGTAGGTTTCCGTTTGAAATTCCACTTCATAAAAGTGTTTCCAACCAGTATTGGTTGCTTCCTACGCTTGACGACAAATTCTTAAAGCTCAGGTGGCGAGGCATGAATAGGAGGGGCGGGGAAGGAAAGCTGCAAATCGGGAAATTTGTGTTTGGGTTATCTGAGTGGGATAAATAAGAGAAAGGCATTGACATTTGTTGTTAGACGTTCAAAACCCTTTGGACATGTTTACGTCTTTTCTGTGGCAACGCACGGTCACTCAACTAGTTAAAATCCTAATCTTTCTATGTGTATGATCGCTCGTCACACGCTCTGTTATTGTTTGTCAGTTGTAAACCAAAAACACCTCAAAAAGATGTAAATCTGCAATCTCCATGTACTATATTATCAGTGACTTAGCTTGATTCAGTATAAGCCTTTCTTTCATAAAGGAAACATACTGCACTGATTATTCTTCTGCACCGCTGTTCTTTGAGTCACACCACCATCGTGCTGTGCCAGTCTTATAAATATACCACCCGGTCACAGTGGGGCGCAGTGTAGATATATACACCTCATCAATGCTATACCAGGAATTCGCCTTAAGGCAACGTTCCTACAACAACGCTCGCCCTGTACTCATGTAACTGTACGTTCTCTAACACACAACAGATCACATCACAGAGCTGTCATATTCACCTTGACCTAACAGCAGTCGTATTTGCGGTTATGAGCTGCTGCTCCTCAACCTCTCCAGTCTTTCTATGTGAGACCTGAGCCAGGCAAAGTCGTGTCGCATCTTCTCCATGTGCGCCTCCGCCATCTGCATCTCCTCGCTAAGTAAGCTGACTCGCTTCTGCACCCACTCCATGCTCTCCTTGCTATAAGAAGCAAAGCTGCTTGCAGAGGCCTCGGGACTGACCATGAGGACCTTCGGGGATCTAGTGAGTACAACTATGATCATCACCTGCAATAAAATACAGTGTCAGGAGAAAGCTTGAGCATTCCCCATGGTTGGATGAGTGCGACCAAATGCTGTAATACTTGCCTGCATCAAGATAATGATGGCCACCAGCAACACAGCTAAAACAGGACCAGATTGACTCGATCTCATATATGAGATGATTGAACCCCACAATCCTGATGCCGAAGAGCCTCTTTCTATGCTTTGTTGATGATGTTCAGTAGGAGGCACGAGGGTGCTTAACCCAGAATCGTATGGTGCAGAAGCCATGTATGTGACTGTATTTTCCAAAGGATTTTCAATATTCAGAGTAGGCTCTGATTGAACATCGGTGTTGTTTGAGGTAGAGGCTCCTGCTAGAAATGAAATCATTCGATTGTTTCAGAATTACACATATTTGCTGCGGACGAGGACGGGGTTTGGATTAAGCAAAGTCGAAACGACAGCGAAAGCATTGGTAAGTGGTGAAGTACAAGTTCCATGTACAAACCTTTCGGGCGAGAGCTGCTATCCTGCTTCAAAAGATCATGGCCCTAAAAACATGCAATGGGAAGGATTACTTACAATTTGGAACGTAAATAGCATTTGCAGTATATGGTCTTGGGATTAGAAGAGACGTACAAGCTTGATCCAAAGACCGAAAACTTCGCGGCATTCATCCTTTGTTGATTGCTCTATTTTCCCTGCAGTTTGGAGACAAGAACATAAGAAACAGCAATGCATCGGGTTCTCATACGAAATGATCTCTAGGAGTAGGAATAAGCTAATCCACTACAGATACAAGAAATAATATCTTAGAAACTATTCCATAGGAAGTAAAATTGTAGTTAGGCAATAAATTTGATCCACCCTGAGGCATAGCCTAGTGAGTGTGTGTCGCCTGCGTTTTAATTGGTTTCCAATCTTGATGGTGGAAAACCCCTTCTTCACCATATCATGGTTTCCTCCTTAATGCAAAGGTGCGCAAAATATTTTTCTTTGACAAGTGGTACCGATTCATGTTCCAAACATTGAGCCAGGAAAAAATACGCAGTTCAGTTCAACGCCTGGTTACAAACTCTCTACCTCATAGTTTTTTTAAATCTATTTTAGCCTTTTTACAACTCTGTCAATATTTAGGATCTATACATAACTTTGCTCTTCATTTATATAACAAGCTGCAGTATGAAGTTTTCCCGTAAAAGAAAATGGTCCACAACTAAAACATCTGTGAAGAGAAGTTTATTAGATAGCAAAGGAACACCTTGGTTTAACTGGCACCAGGAACATGATTATCCAATCTGGAGACATCGGGGAATTCATCTCAAGAATAAACCAGAGGGAAGTATTCCTGAAGGTGCTAGGCATTATTCAGCGGCTAGCCAAAACCAGGTGAGGCTAGGTGCAGCTACACGGATTAGGCGGACGCCTTTTAGAACACTGCCTAAGGGTCAACTACCCACCTCACTTTATTCAACAGAACTAAGAAACAGCACAGCTATCTGGCATCCACGGTCAAAAGGAAAGGACAAGCGTATCCCATAATGAGTATCAAAAATACATCCAGGATTTAGAAACAGAAGTTTAAACATCTCCAGTAGAGAACTGATTAACATTGTGCTCATGCTACTTACCACTATGCTTAATTAAGTTGTGCTATTTACTATGTTCGGTTAACAATTTCATGAAACTGAGAAGTACTTCTCCGTATATTTAGTCAACTCT
Source organism: Poa pratensis (assembly GCA_947311845.1). NCBI lineage: Eukaryota > Viridiplantae > Streptophyta > Magnoliopsida > Poales > Poaceae > Poa > Poa pratensis. The sequence continues at coordinate 40,008,651 of CAMZMU010000093.1, read as the reverse complement.
AGTGAACTAAAACTACGCCAGGAAAGTCCTACTGCCTATTTTAGGACAAGAAAAACTAGACCAAAAAACGGACCAAGGTACAACCATGTGTCCATGTATGTTAAAACACGCAGCTTCTACAAATAAAACACTCAAGAGTTTATTTGGCCTGACGCTTATCCAACATATAAGCTGAAGTTTGAGCCAAACGATCAGCAGGTAGTTAGCTTAAATGAAAGTTGATATCCCCTTGCACACAGAAACTAAGGCCAAAACTGGCCAGTAGCAACATTGAGTTAACTGTTTGAAAGTACTGGAGTCTGAAGCAATGGATATATCTTACCTCTAAATATGGTTCTCTTCGAGAACGCGACATTAATATATATTCTGATGTAGCAATTGTTTTCATCTAGGCTGTCTTTTTCAACAGCCCAGATTCCCTGTAAGAAAAATAGGTCAACAAGAATTTCCATGCAATACCCAAAACAAAAGCAACACACTAATATAGCTAAGCTAAACCATTTCAGCTTTCCTACAACAACAGATATATGTTTCTGTAAGTAGAGAGAACGTTAGCATCCATCGTTTCTAAAATGAACCCTTATATGCCCCTTGGCTCACATGTCATAGACACAGGGTGTCCCGCGTGTTATAGACACCAGGCGGATGGAGTTAACCTTTGAAGGGGCATATAACAATTTAACCCTTTCATATGATGCACAAGTTTATAAAAAACAAAATAGATATTTCAGCATAAGCATAGAGTTTTTAGAAGAAAAATGAAGTTTCAAAAATATCATATTTCATTGACCAGAAAACGAAGCTTGACTTGATGTTCATGGAGAGCGTTTTAAACCAGTTTGATTTAGGGAAAGACTGGATTACAGGAAAACAGTGGGCAGCATGTGCCATGATGAGAAATAATGCTAATGTTCAAAGGTAGATCAAGCGTAAGTTCAGTGACATGTTACTCTATAATGAAATTTCACAATACCTTGTTCCACTATATGCCGCTATGATATACTCCTTCCAGAAATAATATCTAAGGCGTATTTTGATTCTGTGTGTGTATTATGAAAGATAAAAACCAAGAGAAGGCTAGAGGAAAATGATCTGCTAGCCATAGTATTAACGTCTTGGGAATAAGAGAGAGATTATTCTGCGTATTCAATCTAGGAGCCAGCAAATGTTGGAAGAGAGGGAAGATAAATGAGGGCAAAAGAGAGAGGACGCCGTTAAACTTGTTGGCCTGATGTAGGGTGTGTTTGGTTTTTGCCCAAGATTGCCCTACCAAAAATTTGGCAGCCAAAATTTTGGTTGAGCCTTTCCTTGCCCAGAAGTTGGCCAACATTGGCTAAAAAAGTGAACTAGAGTTGGTAGTGGAGCATTTGCAAGCCAAAAAATTGGCCACTATCCAAACAAGAGCCAACCTTTTGGTCATGACCAAAAAATTGGTATGGCACACTTTGGTCACAATCCAAACATACCCGTAATCTTGTCATGGTGCACACATAGGTTGTGTGCAGGCTATAGTGTGAACACATACATAGGTTGTGTGCTGGTTGTGGTGTGAACAGGGCACATGAGTTTTGTCCTGAGTAGATAGGCATGCTGCAATATGTTTGCAGATATCTGCAGGTTGTGTGAGAGTAATCCTTGCTTAGGAGTTAAGTCAGTGGGTGCAAGTATGTTCTAGACTACTATTTATATTCTTAGGCTGTAAGATAGGGTAGCAGTAGAAAGCAGTAGAAGGCTCTAGAATGCTGTAGAGATCTAGCTGTAGTAAGCTGTGAGGTTCCAACCGACCTTGAAACCTCTATATAAGGAGAGGCACCCTATATAGAGAGAAGCAAGTTGCAAGCCAAGATGTAGTAGAAATCCTGTGTGTCAGGTTGAAGCACATATGTGTGTCATGCATATGTGTAAGCTAGTGGGTAAGGATGTGGCATTCGTTGCTTAGCTTATGTAGCATATGTTGCTATATAATAGTGAAAGAGCATATTGTTGCTCAAGCAAGTTTCTCCTCTGTTCTCCTTGCTCATGTGTGTGTGTGTCCACTAAGAATGAGCTGTGAGATTGAGAGAAGGCTGCACCCAACATTTGGTATGGGCAGTGGCCAATACAACTCACATGCAAACACATTTGTTAACAAGATCTCCAAAATTGTAGGCTTTATAGTTTTAGTGGAGGGGTATAACGTGAAAGTTAATGAAGTATGCCATGCATGTTTTGAAAAAAAACATGTTGTAGCAAGATGCACACCTATACCAAAATTCCAAAAGGCAAAGCCATGTGCAATAGTTTTAAGAGAGATCATGTGCATTAGATCCAACTGAAGTTCAGATGAGAGGTGTGACTTATATCCGTCGGTCTTGTATCCAGTATAATGGTTTTACAGGGAAAAAGTAATCTCAAGGTAGAGACAACATTGTAACTGGTTCCTGACCTCAACAATGAAATAGTCCCCGTATGGTGCATCACCAATTTCCTGAGATGTCTGAATCCTGACATGGCTGTGGACAAGTAAACAAGAAAGAAGAAACATCAGAAAGTCACGCATAAATCATCTATCGAGGGACAACATATAAACTATTTAGCACATACCACAAAAACAGAAGAAAAAAATGGTTTACTGTAGTGCCCCATAGTATGTGTTTGAAATTTAGGGTAAACTTAACCTGATCTACAAACACCGGATCTTTTGCCCTCGAAAGCCAGTTTGAGAAGGGATATACCACTGGCATCACATGGGTGTTGACATTGTTAGAGTTGTATATACTTTTCATGTACTTTCCCGGTTGTATAAGGGGATTTCTGCATATTTACCACACTTATACGTGTATATATATATATATTGCTTATGGCCCCATGGAAATACAAGTTGCATATTTCCTCGCATGGTATCAAAGCCCAAAACTTTTTCCACTGCATGCGCAACTCGTGCTCTCCGTCATGCAGAGAGATCGGTCTCCATTTTTGGTCTTCCGGTCGATTCAGCCGTGCTCCCCTACGAACGCCCTGCTGCCCCATTCGGGCGAAAAAATCCAGCGCCGACTAGTTCTCGCAGCGCCCTCCTGCGCTGCTTCCCGTGAAGACAGGCGTCGCCTCTCTGCTGTCCGAGCCCGTTTCTGCTCTGTTCTGCTCGGTGCCCATGGCCTCTGTTTGGTTGACCGAGGGTTGATCCAAAATAAAGTACAATGTCATCGTCAAGCTTTGTTTCCATCCTTTGCTGTCTCGTGATTTTTCACAGTATTAATTATACCAACTTCGCCGCCCATATGTGCATTCACATGTGTTGATCTTCTTCTTTGAGGCGTCCACTCCGGCGAGGTCTCCAGCCCGCAACTCCCGGCTGCCCCTGAGGAGCCTTCGCCTACTTTTCTATCTGTTGAGGCGTCCTCTCCGGCGAGGTCTCCAGCAAATGTTGTTCAGCCACAACCCTGCTTCAAACTCCGCCATGGTTAGGCGCATCTTCTACACACTGTCATGCAGCAATCTCGCTCTGCCTTGTAGTAGTAAATATGTCTCCTTCATACTCAGTCACCTAATGCCCTTGCATTTGTCGGCGTGCCATCTCGACTTGTCATGCCTGGCGACGGTCTTCACTGATCAAGTCCTCCCTTTTATCCCCTCCTGCTCCCTAACCGGTTCGGTGAATTTTCCTCCCTTGCCCCGCTTATGTGTCACTGTTCCTGCATCGCCAGGGACTCCACCTTGCAACAATATCCACTCCAGTGAGGTCCCCTCCCATGGCTTGGCCCCAATCGTCCACCCCGCAACACTAGTGAATATAGAGAAATCAAGAAAGAGCTTTATATTTTGCGACTGAGCATGAGCTCCTATGGTTTTCACCTAGTAGCTTCTCGAAGGGGTGTTGTATTCTTCATCTTCTTCCTATCCATGCATCTCAATCTCACATCCCGTTATTCCTCTGTTCTCACTGTCTCAAGCTCTTCTCCATTTATCCATGTCTGTTCTTGGTTCTACCACTATCATGTCGTCCTTCATTCCTTGGTCGCAACTTGTGTCCAACTCTAGTATAACAGGACAAGAATAACTTCGATACTGCCTCTGTTCCTAATTCAAAGGTGTATTATTTTTACGAAAATTCAAAATTCTAAGGTGTATTCCTTCTCTACCCATCGAAGTTCCAATTGTACCCCTACAAAAATAATCCCAGGTTGTTTCCTTTCTAACCAGGGGCAGAAAGGGAGGGTGGAGTGTGGTGGCATTTTTTTGTATAGTAAAAAGTGTGAGTGTGTGACACCACCAGGCATTCACCAACTCCCGTATAATAGTAAAGACCATTGAACATCATTGTTTGCCTGACTGCAGAAGAATACTAGAGTTAAACTAACCTGTTTTTGTATAGACGAAGCTTCTGAACCTCCTGACATGACCCAAATTTTGCACCTAAACACAATTTAGATGAATTAAAATAGATACTACGACAACATAATGCAATTAAGGAACACCATGACATATGAAATCCCAATTATTCTATCAAGTAGGCATGTGATTCTACACATACCAAGACAAATTTTAATTGGGTGCAAGAATGAGACATCTCTCACGAGTCCTTGCTCATCCAATCGCCATTTGGAACAACGGAAATCTGCAGGTCATCTTAGGTCTCAGTAGAATATATTATCAATCAAAGGTGTTAACAGGAAATGCAAAAATAATAGGTATTAACCTTTGTCGCCACACTTTTTGTGGTGATCATCCAAAAAGCCAAGGGCAGCATCAGAGAATAACAGATTAAAGAGAACTTCCACAGGCACCTGCTATTAGAATGTTAGTAGGGTGAAGATACGTTGGTACTTATAGCAGTAACAAAAATCTTGCAAACCTGAAACTTAGACTCCGCGATCAAAGTATAGGACTCGGGTACTGTGAAAAATGTGGACGCAAAATGCTTAAGTAATAAAAAACTATCAAAAGTGTTGATCATATCAAGAAACAAAGAAAATAGCAATTCAAACAAACCATTGGGAGCATTGTCATCAAACGGCTCTAGGCTGAATGGGTTAAGTGATGCAATGTTCTCTTCAGTTCCATCCTCTGGCACTTCTAACAACCTTTTAGAAGTATTGATGTCTGAATCATCACAATCAGTATTACCACTCATGACAGCTGTAGGACTGGTAGACCTACATTAAAAAAAACTGAACATTCACAGAGAATTCATAAAGGAGAAAAGTCCATTTGATGGTACTAAACCAAGGAGCGAGCCATATTAGTTCAGCCTGTAAGCAAACCTGTTCAGTGGCGACGAATCATCATCTTGTTTAGATTCTTTTCCTTCTTCCAACAAAACATAGCCATTTTCGTCACTGCTGCTTGCTGACTTTGCATCCTATGGTGCAGTAAAAGAGCAAGTAGAGACAACCTGTTAGAAATGAACTACTTAACAAATTGTTAGCACCAAACAAACTGACAGAAACAAGTTCGCTAACCTGACGTTCAATGAGCAATCTAGCATCACTAACATGCTGCTCCCAGCCATCTACTATAACACGATAGGCATCATCGCGTGCCAAGAAAGACCCAAAGAAATGCTGCAAGTAATCATACTTGAGTGCATGAGATCTAAAATACACTAGAAATTGAGGCAGTGATATATCCTCACCCTCTTTGCACCAGCAACAATTTCTATGGCATTAGGGAAAATAGCAGCTGTTTTTGCTTTACGAACATCAGTGACATCCTGCAAAGGTATAGTTTTCTGGATAGAAAACAATATCAAAGCACTGTAGTCAATAAGTATTTTAACAGTATGAACAATAATTAGGTTGTCACAAATTATTGTGCAATTATAAGATACTTAATGAGCAACAGCATAAGAATATAACTTTGGAACGTCAAGTAACAAATTCAATTTGACTACTCATCATTGAATAGTTTAATACAATGACCACAGAGAAGAAGATGGGAAGTACAAAATGAAACTACCACGAACTCAGGCAACAAATATTAACAGAGTTGATTCCTATGCGATTTCCAAGATGCTAAGTGTTTAGCTTACAGCAGAAGAGAGTATGCTGCAGAAGATAAACCAGTGCAGAGCAGAGTGTAAATGATGTTTGTGATGGCACACAGCAATATAAAATTTGAAGGTGCAGTTATAGACTAATATAGATGACATGGCTCCAATATAGATCTCAAGCAAATGCTTTAAGGGTGCTGTTTCGTTATACGAACTTAGTGCAAGAAAATGTGACAAATGATACAAGCAACTTCGACCGATGCTTTGACAATATTCATGAAGTACATAAATTAATAGGTCATCTACTGCTACCAGTGCAATTATGCAACTGAAAATAGTACACATGATGGGACTGCCTTCAGATCAATTACCTTTGTCTCGTATCCGAAAATGTTAGAGTAGAAGCATATATGGTGTAGAAATAAATACATGTGACCCTGTCAAATAATACATATTTGTTAGAATCAGAATAGGGCTAAATGTTTTCTCCTGTCAAAATTACAGTACAATTTGACCGTCTGCGGTTGGCAATTAGCCTAGGGAATTTTGAGGAAAGCACTAGCTATAGGACTATACACTAAATTGTCGAATAATGTGGTTTTCGCAATGAAGAAACATACGAACAAATATAAGACAGAAAAGGTGGTAAATGGTGTCACCACCTTGAATTGCAATGGCATGACTTTCCCTAGGTTTTGGGTGCCTCGTAATAATTAATGTATGTAAGCATTTGTTTTGAACAAGCTCATTGGAAACTCTCTCATTTAATGGAAGGACAACAATTGTCGTACTAACAGGAGAAAAGAAATTCCCTCGCAAGTCAAATTTTCTAGGTCCATTATGTATGTATATCAATGGCACAAGATTGAATTGAGTTGTGTTGGGCTTACATATCTTAAGTCAATACAAGTAAATTCAAACAGAGATAAATCTAGAACAACATAGTTGATGCAGTGCAAGTTGTAGAAATTATATGTGATAGATCGCATGGCAGACCTCGAATTCACACTAAATACAGGCAAATGTTCAAAGGAGTAACACAGATGTATAGATTATGAAATTTTGGAGAGGAATATGAGTGAAGTTATAAGAAAACAGGAATGAAGTGGAAAAAGAAAAACTACCTGAAGAAGAATATTTTCTTGGAGCGCGCAGTTAAAATCTTGCACAAGAACCTGCAATACATCAGTACCTGGTTAAATTTATGGTGAAAAGTACACGAGATCACTTGAGAATATGAAAGGTGACATCAAAAGCATAGTTACAAGAATGGATGTTGTGCTCTATTCAGTACAAGAAGATAGTCCAAAATTTTACCGTGCGGCCAACCATGAACAATAGACTAACTACTTGAATTACTCTATGCTCAAAAGATGAACTTGGCAATAAGACGTGCCGGATTGACGCAAACACATTTATCGAACAATCCCTCAATCAATTGTCAACCCCAGGCACATGAAACCACAAACTGGCTGCTGATGCATTGCACAAAAAATGGCCATTGAATTCAAACGAAAAATTCACCATCTACTGAGAGTAAGCCACAATTATGGTTCATCAATAGTTGAAACCATCAGCAGCAATGCACATTCTATTGAGGGCATCAAATTGGGACAACAAAATGTTGCCCCAAATCCCTAATCAGACCCAAGATTAAACGTCCAATTAGTCATGATGTGGTTTTATCTGTTGTGGGGAATCGACGACCGCAAATAAATAGTGAACCGAATAAAATCCCCTCGACCCCAGCCTGACGCACACGCAATTCCCCCAACGAAGAGGACGCGTCACAATCCGAAGTCAACAATTCAGATCGAACAGATGAAGCAAAAAACGCGAAGACGAATTACCTCGTCCGATGGAAGCCGGAACATGAGCCTGTACTCCTCGCTCCTGCTCGCTAGCAACGGGCTCTGCGCGATCATACCGCACGGGCATTAAAAAACGGAGCAAAAAAAAAGGTCCCCGAGAGGGGGCAAAGCAGTAGATTCCGACAAAGTCCAATTCCGAAGCAAGCGCCACCCACCGAGACATCGAAGGAGGATAGGTCCCGGAGCGGGCGGATGCGGGGGGCGACATGGCGTACGTGTCGACGCCGGACGGCGCCGTCGCTAGGCGCCGGGGCGGGGAGGCCGGCGAGGGCGCGGTGGTGTCGGTGAGGGCGCGGCTCGGGGAGGCCACGGTCGGACGCCATGCGCGGCGGCGCGTGGGCGGGGGCAGGGGTCGCGGCACGGTGGTCGCCGGCGGCGGAGTGGAGGGGGCGGGTGGTGGAGCGAAAGGTAGGTGAAGTGGAGAGAAGGAGTATAGAGAGAGAGGAAGGGGGTTTGAATAATGAAAGCGGTGTGAATGGTGACGGTGACGTGTTCCGGCCTTCTTCGGGTTGGCCGACTAGCGGATAGCGGTGGTGGGCTCCGCCGGCGGGAAGGAGAACGAAACAGAACGGTTCCGGTTAAAACGACTGTCATCGTAAGAAAAGGAAATTAAATACCTGCGTTTACTTGAGGGTCAGGCATTATTTTGAACTTATCCAGGATATGAACAAATTTCAGTTCTTTCTGTATAATGGATGTAAATTTATATTTTGTACGAAATAAAATAATTTGCAACTGCGAGGGATATTGTTTTTAACGGAACAAAATAAAATAGTTTGCGAGGAGAATTATTTTTAACGGAATACAGTGTGCTATAGTGGACCTTGGTGAGCATTGTGTACGTTGTGATGTCAATCTCACCTGTAGCCAACAAAAGGCGGCTGTTTTGTATGAGCAGGAAATGTTGTTTTGTATACAAACAAGTAGCTTTAAAATAAGGAAGTGCAAGCGGAATATCGTTTTGTCCCCCGAGCTCCATTGTTCTCTTTATTTAAAAAATCAAAAATAATATTTATAAGTTAAAAAATTACTGAAAAAAACTTGGTGTATTCAATGTTGATCCCTACAATCATGCAAAATCACAATGCAATTTTTTTATATAATAGGCTATATAAAGATGACAAAATCTTGTATATTTTGAAGATTTGAAAGTGTGTACATTTAGATCAAACATATGTCATTTTTGTGCAGCTCAGAATATAAACTTTTTAAATTAATATTTTACACGTTTGTGGGATATATTATTGACAACATGTAGTATTTTTATATTTTTTAAAAACTTATAAATATAATTTTCGATTTTTTTTAATAAAAAGATCACTAAATCCGCGATCCAAAAATCTCTACTCGGAAGGGCAAGACTCTTTATTGTATGTGTGTATTAAATAATGAAGGAGCCGATCCAAACGATAAAATAACCCCAACTTAATAGTCTACGTCTGGTAGCAGCCAGCACCAGCAGACAAGGGAAAATCCTCTACCGAAATATACTAGTAGTACTAAATCACAATTCAAGAGATATGAGATCAAAGACTTGTTCCGATTCTCAAAAGAAAAATCGATGCAAGTCTCACATTTGCAACAAATTTGTTTGAATTCCTACAAAAACTAAGGTCACTCTACTTTGCGTCCAGTGTATCCATTCTACTTCCAGCAGTCACGAAGCTAGTAGTAGCACTCCGAGAACCAACGAAACAATCAGGGGAGAGAGGGAGATCGCGGGCACGCTACGACGGTCGACGGGGACTGTCCTGTTGACGCCGTGGCAGCAAGGATAACATCAAGCGTGTCGGTTTTGGCAACGAAGGAAAACCCGACGACGCACGGTTCGGCCTCGGGCCCAATGGCACGTCGACGCCTCAGCGCGATCACGAAACATACGGGACGTTGTGGGCTAATTTTTTTTTAATAATACATTTTTTTAATTAAATTCAAAAAATATTACGCAAAATAACGAAATTGCAAAAATAATACGGCCTCGGCCCAGCTTGGGCCGATAAGGGCCCGTCGGCCAGGCTTGGGCCGATTTGGCCTGTCGGCCGCCCTGCGCCTGTCAGCGAAATCTGTCGGCCAGAGCCGGGCCGACTAGGCCTTATCGGCCCAAGCCTGGCCGACGGGCCCTTATCGGCCCAAGCTGGGCCGACTGGCTGTTGATTTTTTTTTTCACCTCTCCCTCCTCTTTTTTAGCCACACAAATGCAGACAAATTACAGATGAAATCAAACTCCAAATTTAAATCACTGATGCACACATATAACACATAGTCTACAAACACTGATCCACACATATTACAGATAAAAACATAGTCCAATTTTAAAACATTGATCCACATTATTATAAATAAAAGCACAGTCCAAATTTAAAACATCCTAGTTTCTTCCCCTTCCTCTTGGTCCTCGGCTGCCTCGTCCACGTGGAGCAGCTGCTCTAGTTGCCGGAGCAGCATTCGTAGGTGGGAATTTTGTACAAGCAGTGTCCCTGTGACCAAAATCATTGCACAAGAAACATTGCACTGTCGGGCCTCCGGCTTCAGATTCATCCATACCATTTCTGATACGCTTGCACGGTCGTCTACCTCTACCAGGACGCAGTAGCCTTGGGTCGGGGATGTACTGCCTTTCATTAGGGTCAACCGTGTTAAAATTACCCACAGCTCGAAATCCCACCATTTCACCGGTCCAGGTATTAAGAACAGACTCGTTCAAATAATATGGTGAAACGAACGAGATGGCTGATAGTCCGAGTTGCCCACACGCAGCCAATACATGGGAGCAGGGCAGGTGAAGCAATTTTGGTTTGAATAATGAAACCAAAATAGTGGTGGGCGGAGTGGAGGGGGCGGGTGGTGGAGGCGAAAGGTAGGTGAAGTGGAGAGAAGGAGTATAGAGAGAGAGGAAGAGGGTTTGAATAATGAAAGCGGTGTGAATGGTGACGGTGACGTGTTCCGGCCTTCTTCGGGTTGGCCGACTAGCAGAATAGCGGTGGTGGGCTCCGCCGGTGGGAAGGAAGAACGTAAACAGAACGGTTCCGGTTAAAACGACTGTCATCGTAAGAAAAGGAAATTAAATACCTGCGTTTACTTGAGGCTCAGGCGTTATTTTGAACTTATCCAGGATATATGAACAAATTTCAGTTCTTTCTGTATAATGGATGTAAATTTATATTTGTATAGAAATAAAATAATCTGCAACTGCGAGGGATATTGTTTTTAACGGAAAAAATAAAATATTCTGCGAGGAGAATTATTTTTAACCGAATACAGTGTGCTATAGTGGACCTTGGTGAGCATTGTGTATGTTGTGATGTCAATCTCACCTGTAGGCAACAAAGGCGGCTGTTTTCTATGAGCAGGAAATGTTGTTTTGTATACAAACAAGTAGCTTTGAAAGAAGGAAGTGCAAGCGGAATATCGTTTTGGCCCCGGAGCTCCAATGCTCTCTTTATTTAAAAAATCAAAAATAATATTTATAAGTTCAAAAAAAATGAAAAAATCTTGGTGTATTCAATGTTGATTCCTACCATCATGCAGAATCATAATGCAATTTTTTATATTATAGGATACATAAAAATGACAAAATCTTGTATATTTTGTAGATTTAAAAGTGTGTACATTTAGATCAAACATTGTCATTTTTTTGCAGCTCAGAAATTGATATTTTACATTTAGATCAAACATTGTCATATTTCAAATTGAAATTTTACATGTTTGTGGGATATATTATTGACAACGTGTAGGATTATTTCAGATTTTTTTATTTATAAATATATTTTTTCGATTTTTTTAATAAAGAGATCACTAAAAAAATCCCGCAAGCCAAAAATCTCTACTCGCAAGCGAAAGACTCTTTTATTGTGTCTGTGTATTAAATAATGAAGGAGCTGATCTCGCTATCTATCCAAACGATAAAATAACCCCAACTTAATAGTCTACGTCTGGTAGCAGCCAGCACCAGCAGACAAGGGAAAATCCTCTACCGAAATATACTAGTAGTACTAAATCACAATTCAAGAGATATGAGATCAAAGACTTGTTCCGATTCTCAAAAGAAAAATCGATGCAAGTCTCACATTTGCAACAAATTTATTTGAATTCCTACAAAAACTAAGGTGCGTTCGGTTGTTGGATGGGGTGGAATGGAATGGAACCATTCCACCCCTAGCGATGATTCCGGTGTTCAGTTTACAGATGGAACGAACAAGGTCGTTCCAGGAAAGCGAATATTCGTTGTATATCCGGAATTGGCCCGTCCGGCCAAATTGGTGGAACGAAGTGGAACGCGAGCTAATCACGCCCCTAACCGCTCTCTCCCTCGCGTGGTCTTCTCCTCTCTCTCCTAGCCCAGGGCAGGCACTGCAGCAGCCACCGGAGGCGTTTGACGGCGGCCCGCGGCGGGCAGCCGCGCCTCTCTTCTCGCCTCTCCCATCCCCCGGCGGCGGTCCGCGGCGGCCACGCACGGCAGCCTGCGGCTGCCAGCAGAGGCAGCGGTGGCCAGGAACAGCGGCCCGCGGTGGCCAGCAGAGGCGTAGGCGGGGTGGCGCCGTCCGGCCTTGAACGGCGGCCCGCGCCTCTCTCTCCCCTCTTCTCCCGTGGCTCTCCTCCAAGGTCAACGCGGCGACCGGAGCATGGCGCGGCGGCGGCCGGAGCACGGCGCGGAGGCGGCCGGACCGAGGCGCGACGGCGCGGCTGCCCGAGGAGCGGCGGCCGGCCATCGGCGCGGTGCCCAGCGGCGGCGGCACGACTGCCCAGGAGCGGCGACCGGCCAAAGGCGCGGTGCCCAGCCAGCGGCGCGGCGGCCGGCGAGGTCCATGGGCGCTGCCTTCCTCTAGGCCATGGCGATGCCCTGGGATTTCTTTTGATTTCTTTAGATTAATTAGGATCTAAGTAATTAAATATTTAGATTAATTAGGATCTAATTAATTAAAATTTAGACTAATTCCATGTGATTCCATTCCCTCTTTTCCACAGCAACCGAACGCAAGGATGACTTTGTTGGAATGAAGTGGAATGGAATGGAGTGGAATGGTTCCATTCCATTCCACTCCATCCGAAAACCGAACAGATCCTCGCCGTCACTCTACTTTGCGTCCAGTGTATCCATTCTACTTCCAGCAGTCACGAAGCTAGTAGTAGCACTCCGAGAACCAACGAAGCAATCAGGGGAGAGAGGGAGATCGCGGGCACGCTACGACGGTCGAGGGGGACTGTCCTGTTGACGCCGTGGCAGCAAGGATAACATCAAGCGTGTCGGTTTTGGCAACGAAGGAAAACCCGATGACGCACGGTTCGGCCTCGGGGCCCAATGGCACGTCGACGCCTCAGCGCGATCACGACGTCCGGCGTAACCCAAAAGGCCAAAACATACGGGACGTTGTGGGAAGTGTTTACAAAAATCAACCCTCCTAGGTATGTACACAATGGGAAATGTTTAGAGGTAATTAAAAAAATAAACAAAATTTATTTTTGCAGGAGATATACCTAGCTAAACTTCTTTCTTGCATAATTGCATAAATAAGCACCACTGGTTAGACAAAAACCGGTTATTTTATTAAGCATCTCTCTAAACACGTTGTATTGTAAAACGGCTCCCCCGATAGCCCACTGAATAGTCCAATGGGAGTCCCAATCGGAAAACGGCTCCATTGGCACCCACAGTCCGGGCCGACCGAAAAGAATGGTCGGCATCCTCGTGTTCGCCCACTTTCGAGACCTGCCTAGGGGCGCCGGACAACGTCTGGACACGCCCTCGTAGACCCCCACAGGTGGGCGCCACATGCCAACTATCAGACGGTGAGATATACACTCTTGGGTGTCAAATTCGTCTCCCTCCCTTCCTCATTGCCGCCCATTGACCGCCAAAACTCAAGTTCTTCCGTCCCTCCCACGTCGCCGCTTTCGTAGACCTCTCCTTTATGGACCCCTTCTGCAACCCCCTCGTAAGACGACGCAGACAACACAGTGAAGGAGCTATCGGGGAAGGAGCTGAAGTGGGAGCCGAAAGAGCTATCACGACGGGAGGTGGCCTGAAAGGTGTTGTCCGCAAAGCGAGCTGGCTGACGCAAACACGCCAAGAAAAGAAAGATGCAGCAAGGCCTCCGAATGGATCCCTCCGGCACCGACATGCTGACCGGTTTTAACCAAGCGAGCACCACCGCCGGCCCTTCAGGGAGTTTCTCGACATCTTCCCCGAACTACTATTGGGAGGACCCTGCCGAGCCAACGTAGACATGTTTCTCCTCCCTGAGGTGGGCGAGAACGATGTCGTCGACCCAACATGGTTCTCCGCCTATTGCATCCTCCAACCAAACCCATCAACAAAGCCTCCCCTGCTCTATGCACCGACCTCCCCTTGCTCTGGTGGCGCCTGTCCATCTCATTGCCACACCTCGGCCTGGTGCATCCCTGCTCTATGCTAGTGGCGCGACTATGGATCGAATTTCATGTGTGTCTTCACCGCCCTAGCCCCCTACTCATCGGCGTCCACTCCCCGAGTGCCAGACTTCCCCATGCCATGTGACACCACCACCTCCGAGGACAACCTATTGCAGAGAACAGAAGATTAACACCAATAATCGAGAATTGTCGCCTAGAATCGATTGTGCTTGCTGTGAAAGCCACCACCACCATCTCCGCTTTTCTCCTACGAGCACGACGAAGCGGGAGCGTGAAGCCCCCCCCCCCCCCCCCCCCCAAAAGGCCAAAACATACGGGACGTTGTGGGAAGTGTTTACAAAAATCAACCCTCCTAGGTATGTACACAATGGGAAATGTTTAGAGGTAATTAAAAAAATAAACAAAATTTATTTTTGCAGGAGATATACCTAGCTAAACTTCTTTCTTGCATAATTGCATAAATAAGCACCACTGGTTAGACAAAAACCGGTTATTTTATTAAGCATCTCTCTAAACACGTTGTATTGTAAAACGGCTCCCCCGATAGCCCACTGAATAGTCCAATGGGAGTCCCAATCGGAAAACGGCTCCATTGGCACCCACAGTCCGGGCCGACCGAAAAGAATGGTCGGCATCCTCGTGTTCGCCCACTTTCGAGACCTGCCTAGGGGCGCCGGACAACGTCTGGACACGCCCTCGTAGACCCCCACAGGTGGGCGCCACATGCCAACTATCAGACGGTGAGATATACACTCTTGGGTGTCAAATTCGTCTCCCTCCCTTCCTCATTGCCGCCCATTGACCGCCAAAACTCAAGTTCTTCCGTCCCTCCCACGTCGCCGCTTTCGTAGACCTCTCCTTTATGGACCCCTTCTGCAACCCCCTCGTAAGACGACGCAGACAACACAGTGAAGGAGCTATCGGGGAAGGAGCTGAAGTGGGAGCCGAAAGAGCTATCACGACGGGAGGTGGCCTGAAAGGTGTTGTCCGCAAAGCGAGCTGGCTGACGCAAACACGCCAAGAAAAGAAAGATGCAGCAAGGCCTCCGAATGGATCCCTCCGCACCGACATGCTGACCGGTTTTAACCAAGCGAGCACCACCGCCGGCCCTTCAGGGAGTTTCTCGACATCTTCCCCGAACTACTATTGGGAGGACCCTGCCGAGCCAACGTAGACATGTTTCTCCTCCCTGAGGTGGGCGAGAACGATGTCGTCGACCCCAACATGGTTCTCCGCCTATTGCATCCTCCAACCAAACCCATCAACAAAGCCTCCCCTGCTCTATGCACCGACCTCCCCTTGCTCTGGTGGCGCCTGTCCATCTCATTGCCACACCTCGGCCTGGTGCATCCCTGCTCTATGCTAGTGGCGCGACTATGGATCGAATTTCATGTGTGTCTTCACCGCCCTAGCCCCCTACTCATCGGCGTCCACTCCCCGAGTGCCAGACTTCCCATGCCATGTGACACCACCACCTCCGAGGACAACCTATTGCAGAGAACAGAAGATTAACACCAATAATCGAGAATTGTCGCCTAGAATCGATTGTGCTTGCTGTGAAAGCCACCACCACCATCTCCGCTTTTCTCCTACGAGCACGACGAAGCGGGAGCGTGAAGCCCCCCCCCCCCCCCCCCCGCGAGAACAATTTCGTGGTTTTGTGTATGCTGCAAAATTGCATCTTCGTTTTTAAGTATACTAGTAAAATTTAAAAAACAAATAACCTTTTGAGTAATAAGAGTACAAATATTGAGAATTTGAAGAAGAAAATGTTTGACAAGATCTACCTCGTTGTTAATTTGCTCGTTTCTTTTAGAATTCATTTTGTAATCGCTGGAGACAACTTTTATATCTCTACCATGTACTATTCACTAGTGTAAACATTTGGTATTGATTGTAAAAAAACTCAGTAAGTCATATAAAAAAGATTTAACTCAAATTGCCGCGTGGATTCGGCACACGAGAACGAATCCACCCCGAAACAAAGAGATCCCAGCGAAAGTCATATAAAATTATCTGATTTAACTCAGTACCGGCACCGAGCCGAATCCACCCCGAAACAAAAATCCAACCAAAAGCCAGGGGAGGCGAAACCGCAGGACAGACAGACAGAGATCCCCGGAACCCTAACCCTACCAGCCCCTCCCGTCGCCAGCTGCGATGGCGATGGACGCGGAGCGGCGGCAGGCGGAGTTGATCGAGAAGTTCTCCGCGCAGGCGGCGGCGCTCTCGTCGGCTTCGCAGCTGGCGGCGCTCGTGCTCGAGGCCACCTCCCACCCGGCGCTCTTCGCCTTCTCCGAGCTCCTCACCCTCCCCGCCCTCTCCAAGGTAACCCACTGCTGCTCTTTGCTGGCGCACTTCGCACCCCGCGCGCCGCCGCCGAATTTGGAGCTAGGGTTTTTAACCAGTTCCCATGGAAGGGGTTTTTAGATTCGATCTAACGTGACACGTGGCGTGGCTGTTTCTCGTTCGTTGGTGCAGCTCGCGGGTACACATTACGCCTCTTCTCTGGACCTGCTCCGCCTCTTCGCCTATGGCACCCTCAAGGACTACAAGAGTAAGATACACCCCTCTGCTTTTTGTGCGTACATGATACATTGCCATCTGTATTGGTGTTAACACATCTTTTGTGATGCCAGTTTGTTGTTTCTGTGTGTTGTGGCTCATTACCTGATCTGGCATGGTTTTAGTACACCTACGAATTTAGCCATTTGCCATGAACCCTAGTGAGCGCATGCTAGGGAAGTTATTCTGGGAATTTTGGATGACGTTAATACTTTGATACTCCACTGAATTGATATAAATAGGCACCTCTTTGCGTACTTGCAGATAATTTTCCAAATCTTCTTGCGCTGTGCTGCTTTATATTCCACAACGTTTGAGAACACGTACATTCAAATGCTTCAAATAGAGCTTCAGTTGTCATAATCAATTTGCCTTTTTATGCATCAGTTTGATTGGCCTTTATTGCAGGCATGAACTCTTTCCCTGATTTATAGGCTTCTAACCTAGTTTAGTATGGTTTTGGTTGCAAGAACTTTGTTTAATCTATCATTTCTATTCGTATGCTTTGCATTTTTTGTACTGATGTCTAATTAATTAGGGCAAGATATGAAAATATATTGGTTGAGTAAAATTAGTCTTTATCTTATTGTAGGTAATTCGACCACCCTCCCTGCATTGTTGCCTGATCAAGTTCGGAAGCTGAAGCAGCTCAGTGTGCTAACTTTGGCTGAGTCAATCAAGGTACACTTTTTGGCCAATCTTGTTGGATATGTGCATGTTTCTGTGTAGCTCCTCTTTCTTTGGAGTTTGGACACAGAATGAAGCTTGGAAACTTTCTTGTAATCATGTGAGCAGTTCTATAATAGTTACAGGGGTGTATTGTCATTAGAAGGGCATGTTTGTTATCTGGGTTTCTTGGATCGTCTAGTGCGTCTTGGTTCTAGTTGTAAATAGTCTGTGTAATTGTGTGTGTTTGGAGAGCCAAGTCTATAAAGTTTAGTAGTCATTTTTTTGATATATTGATAATCGTTGTCTACAACAACGTCTTTTATTATGTTCGTTTATCAAGTGTTACAAGATTTTTGTGTTATCTTCTTTTCCTGTGTTAGCTTGATTATGTTTATTATGCATTAATAATTATTTACCTTCTGTTCTGTGCTATTTTCCCTATTTCCATATGGATAATCCTAAACATACTCACTTTGTTTCTTTCTCATTGCTTTCTTTAGGTACTACCATATGATCAACTCATGCAAGAGTTGGACGTTTCCAATGTAAGAGAACTTGAAGATTTCCTCATCAATGAATGCATGTACTCGGTGAGTTCTTGTGTTCATATTTATTAGCATACATATCTCCTTAGAAATTATCATTTACCACTTACCTGCTATCTATTACATTGGGAAGATAAGTGGTGTAGTATTTCTTAGGTGGTTGGTATTGTTGTTTAGGGTATCTCTGAAGGGTGACCAACATCCACTGGACCAATTTTACCAATTTTCTTATCTTTGTTTGGATGATTGCCATTTTCTTGGCTTGCCAATATGTCTTTGCTAACTCTAGTTCATTTTTTCTTGCCAACTTTGACCAACTCATGGGCAAACAAATAACAATTTGTTAGCCAAATTTTTGGGAGGGAAAGCTTGGGCTTAAACAAAACATAGCCTCAGTATTTAGGAACATTTGTGCGTATCTTGTTTCCAAAAATATTTATTTTTTTAGTTTCAATTTTGTAATACTTTGCATATTTCTTTAGGGTATTGTCAGAGGCAAATTGGATCAGCTGCGCCGGTGCTTTGAGGTAAGAAACATGGAGCATAGATTAAGTACGATCATTCATGAATTTATTCTTTATCTTGCAAGTGATCTTTCCTTTTTTTGTATGTATGCATTTCAGGTACAATTTGCAGCTGGAAGGGACCTTACACCTGATCAGCTAAACAGCATGATAGAAACCTTGTCTGACTGGTCTGTATCTATTTAACAAATTTTCTACACGTTTATCTCCCATCTGTCCTAAGAAACGTGGATCTTTTCATATTATTTCTAATGACCATTATTTTTATAGATTGTAATAGCCAAATAAATTTCTGAAGCTGTAGTAGCGTAACATATCTAGTCATGTGTCTCTTCTGTATCCAAGCTTTCGTTTTTCTGCAAGCTGGCGTTTGATTAACAAACCAAACAGTCAAACTAGCGTTGCGATATAATCCATTTGTGTACTTTTTTACTGTATGTATGTGCATTTTTGTTGTTACATAGCTTTTGGTCTTACTCTTACTCATATGCAAGTGCTTCTTGCTAAATCAGGATAGTCATCTATGTATGCTTGTTTGATGACACACTAGTGCTAGTATATATTTTGGTGCTGACTATATGCTTGACACTTGTCTACTAGCAACTAGAAATCAGTAAATATGTTCTTGGTTTTGTCACCATTGCTTATTATGAAGTGACTAGCTCAAGGCGGTCGACAGAAGTATATTATTACCAATTGTGATGCAAATGTTCATATTTCACAGGCTGGGAACATCGGATAGTTTACTACACCAAATTCAGGAGAAAATCAAGTGGGCGGACACAACGAGTGAATTGAACAAGAAACACCAGAAAGAATTTGAGAACAGAGTGGAAGAAGCCAAAAAATCAATCAAGGTCAGTTTGACGAAATTGGAAGTTCCTACTCTTTTAAGTTTAGTTAAGACCTTGAAATAAAAATGAAGAAATATTTGCACTTTCTTGTAGGTAGGATAAAGCCCTTTACACATCTATCTATCTATACCTCTTATAAAGCAAAAACCCACTAACATGCATTAATTATTTTTCTATCTCAACATGCAAGCTATCCACATCATCCATTTTTTAGCCATCCTAAACCCTAATTATATTATACATACAATCTATCCACATCATCTATTTTTTTAGCCATACGTCCACGTCAACGTTATTTGTAGTCAAATTCACAACAAATTCACGTCATTTAAATATAATCTCTCGACTATTGTGAGATTTTTGCATATTTCAAGAAACAACTTCATATTTCACGTGTCTTTTAAATTTTCATTTACAAAAAGTTCTTAATGAAATTCCCGCTGCAATGCGCGGGGTATTTTCTAGTTTCTTATTGATGTTATAGATTGTACTCCCTCCGTTCACTAATATAAGGCACACTGGACCCATTTCAATTTTGACTACGTACATACTAATACGAGTGAATCTATGTACAAAATAAGTCTAGATACATTTGAATCAAGAAAATTGAAATGATGGGTCCAGTGTGCCTTATATTAGTGAACGGAGGGGGTAGGTTATATTCATTCTGTTGTGTCTTTTTACCTGATTATTTCCCGGTCTGATTTTATTTACCAGCTCTTGAATGTTCATATGGTAGCAACTAATTGTATTAAATAGTGGAATTGCCGGACCATGTTTCTTACTTGATGGCAGAAGTTGAACAATGTAAGCAGGCAGACATTGACTTACGGGGGCATGATGACTTCCTCAATGAATCTGGTGGAATGATGGATTTTGAAGAGGACCGCATCCGACCAAAAAGGTATTATATCATACATCACTTGGTATTGTTGCACCTGTCCTGTATTATCTTGGCATTTTGGCTAGTAATAATTATGAATATATTTTGTAAGATGTGGACCACAAGCTGCCAGCAACAACTAAGTTATATGGAGTAGTATTTTCTAGTGAAACCTGTGTATAAATTGAATATGGATTTGCTCCATTCGGTTATCTTGTATCGCCTATACTTTGTTATCTTAACAGAATTAAACACCACTGTCAAATTATGATTAATTTGGTATATAATCTTGTATTTCAGGAGGCGACAACCAATGGCATAGTTTCACTGAAGTATTCACCCGCTTGCAGAATTGCGGATGCCGTTCTTGAGACATTTTGTCACCTGAGTTTAGGAGCTTCAATTAGGGTGCTTCCCTTGAAGCGCGAGTCTCTGTTGAGAAAACGCTCGTTTTTGGTATGAGATGTTACAAGGAGATGATTTATGGCCGAAATTTTTTAATAGCAGAAAAGGCAGATGGGTGACTTAGAGCTGTAAAGATTATGGTTCTACAAAGTATTATTTGGTGACTTACATAATTGCTGAGTTTCTTTTTGCACTTGTTGATCTTTTTGATTCGATTCGTGGAGGCTGGTCTCCGATCCATGAGGTGCAATGGCACCATAGCCTCGTCAACCGTGCCTTGTGCTATCAAATGTTTTCTTTAGTGACCCGAGTTTTAGCAATTTTCCATCGGGTGCTTAGTTTCAATCTATGTGATAAACAATAATGAGCTAATGACTGAGCATGCACACGTTTTGGTCGTTAATTCATAGGGAGCACATCGAAGATCCAAGTATAGCGGCATAGAATAATTGAAATTCTCCCTAATTTTTATTGAAAACATAGAGTACAGCTGATAGGCAACAACTACACCAAGGAGTTCGTGTCCAAAGGTAGTCCTGATCTTGAGTACAATTGATGGGCAACAATTCGACCAATGAGTTCACGTGTTGGAACAAATCGGGGATAACAAGCCAACGAATTTTAACCTCTATAAGGTTGAACCTGACCAAACTGCTAGAACTTCGACTCGATATCAGAACAATCGCAGTAGAAGAACCCACACAACTGTATAGCACGGATTATGGTAACTAGAGGATCAAAATCAGTAAGGATCTCTCGCAATCTTGCTACATAAACTTATAGCTGAATGATTTGACAAAAAGTTTCTAATAGGACGAGATGGGACAACCTCCCCTTAGCTAGTGGTGAAAATGTTTTAAAATAAATTGTTATCAAAGGTATAGATATGAAAAGAGGAAAAAGCCGAGCTAGAAGAAAAATCCCCGCAGCAACCATAGTTGCTGCATAAGAGCCGAAACGGGGGTGGGTTCCATAGCATCGGGTAACCATACGTGAAGAGGGAATTGCGCGGATTTCGCAACTGCACCAAGGAATAATAAAAAAGCACAGAAAGTAGTAAGTAAAGAGTTAATTCCATTATTAGGAAACATTTGGATGGCTTGGGAGAATAATCAGTCAAGTTGGAGAGTTACCAGAAGCTTCTCGACATCTTGTGAAACATTTAACATGGACAACTCCCACAAAATTAGTCACTACTTTAGCTAAACACTGCCGAATGAGTAAAGAGTTAATTCCATTATTAGGAAACATTTGGATGGCTTGGGAGAATAATCAGTCAAGTTGGAGAGTTACCAGAAGCTTCTCGACATCTTGTGAAACATTTAACATGGACAACTCCCACAAAATTAGTCACTACTTTAGCTAAACACTGCCGAATGTTGGAAGGTTTGTTGGGTTGGAAAATAAACTTTAGCTCCTAATGATATGTCTCGTTGTCACATTGCTCTTTCAGAATGGTGGTGACACAATAAATTATCAGAGGCAAATGTTGAAAGTATCAGATTCACTAGCATTCATAAGATCAAAGATTGTTGGCCTCTCTCAAAATAGCACCCAAGTTTAGTCAATGCCGAAGAAGATGGGAACATATCCATATCATCAAAGTTAAAAACAAACTCAAGTTACCATTCACTTATTTGTTTGACACGATTTTTATAATTGGCCTGATCATGCTTGAGGCTATATCAATTGCAGGCTGTCCTCATCAACAATCCAATGACACTTTTTTTTAGTGCAATGCTGCTATTTTGGTGGGACAAAATAACAAAATGATACTATGATACATAGGCGTACAGAAACATGGTTAATTTTTATATCCAAAGGTGTCACATAATGCTAGGTTGCCAAATCAACCACAAGTCAAAGTAATTCACACAAAATTGGAGACCAGAAAGTTGAAATGATCATTATAAGATTTCACTAACGATGACAAAGAAAAAGACTATCACTACATATACACATTGCAGATATCTTAAAGTGGCCACCATTCCTTGCTTGCTGTTACAGATGTTAAGGTAGCAGCTACTCAGGTACAAAGGACTGTCATCTACTCTGCAAATAAGATAAAATCGGACATATGATTCTAGAAAGAGAGTAAAACAGCAAAAGTTGGAAACATGCAAATGAGAACAAGATTAATGACAAATGCAAGATGCAGCAAAGGATTTTTTCATGCGCAATCAGGTAGTATCGAAATAGAATACAGGTTTATTCAAATGTTGAAGCGAACGTCAAGACCACATTACGCAAGTTATACAGGAGTGCGAGTTATATGCTTCAGAAACAGGAATAACATACAGAGGAGAAAGTCTCTGCAAAGAAAGGCTGTAACTGGTCCATTCAGAGGGGCATTAAGATGCTCCTGATCAGTTATGATAATAATTAGATGACACTAGTGATACACTCGTAGATATATACTATTGTTGCCGAGAGACAGCACACGGAGAAGATGAATGCCTTTTATCTTCAAGACAATAAATTGCAATTGGAGAACCGTGCACAAAGTGCACAATACTAGAACATCATGTGACTTTTTACCAGGTCGAATCTATTAAGAATACAAGTGAGATGACTTAATGATTATGGATCACACCATATACACCGCTTATCGGATAAGGCTCTATTTTCATATTTTGTAATGGGAAAACTTTCCCTGAAATTGCAAGAAGAAAACAAACAGATCACTGAAACGAATGAGGATAAGTATTGACAATAGCTGTTCAAGAAAAGGAAATAGGTATTGACAATGCAAGTTTCACGTAGGAAATAAGTAGGTCTTGTCCAAATACAGTAAACGTATAAAGTAGGTCTTATCCAATTTGTGAAATTTGCATACTTTGCAAGATGTAATTCCAAAACTCTCGTGCACAAACAAATGTTACATTAGTGTTAAGTATATTGTGCAGTGCAATAGAGAATAATAAGGTTATTTCGATCACAACAAGAAGGCCCTTTTCATGAGATTACGTATCTGTGCCAGGGAAAGACGAGCTATGAAAAGAGATAAAGCTGCAGAACTATGATTTCACTTGCCTTTTTTGTTCCCCATGTTATCAGCGATCATCTTTTCCTTGGTGTTAATGCGCAACCGGACACTTCCAACCTGGTTCATTTGGCTCTCATAGTACTTTTTCCTCTTCAAGCACTGCATTGCTGCTTGCTTATTTCCTGATTTTGTGAACTCCTTGGCACGTTCCATCTCTTGTGATATCTTCTTTTGCAAGACCGCCTCTTTAGCCACAAAGACATCATGAGCCTAGAGTATAATGCATGTAATCAAGTAAATAGGTAAGAAATAGGATGTATTAATCGGGTTAGCAACAGTCTTGCATACCATACAATCCTTTAATCCAGTTAAACACTTGCAGACTTATGATTAGCTCAGGGCGACAAAAAACCAAGAGAAAGAAAAATAGCTCTAGGAGAAACTCAATCAACCACAAGTGCAGCAGTTTGCTCTAATTAACGAATCTTTCCCCTATTTATAGATAGAGAAAAAAGGAAAACACCTATTTATATCGCCCAACAATGGGAAACCCTAACAGCTATATTGAGATGCTTGTCTGGTACACACTATATAATACCCCAGAATAACCCAGTGTTCTTTTTCTCAAAGTTCTTTACTTGAATACTATGTAAGTTTTTTACTTGAAGTATACCACAGTGTCACTTTTCCTCTATTAGTTTCATCACATCTGCACTGAAAATTCACATCACCGCCAAAGCGCATCCCAAAGTCCATTCCCAAAGTGTTACAAATGGGATCACCATGATGCGGCAGTTCTCTAAGTCGATATCAGGATATGCTATGACAGTGATGTCTCACTGGTTTTGCACATGGTTAGCAATGTAGCCAACCTTCACGCCCTCCAAACATGGTACTGAATAAAAAATGACAAGTCTTTACTTAAATAAGATAATAGAACAGGAGGAAAACCCACACATTGATCAGCCAAAAGAAGAAAATGACAACAGCCACATTCCCACACGATGCACTCTCTTCACCTACTGTACTTCAACTCTATGATGACACCAGAGAGGTCTCAGGATGGGAGCGAGTCAGCGAGTGGACTAGATTCCCACCTAGGGCAGTGCAAATTGCCTGCAACATTACTGAATCCTCCGAGTCTGCAAATCTAGAGATTCCACAGATTCATATGTCTCTATCCCGCAATAAGTCTAAGAAGAGAACCAACACAAATCCAAAGACACCTCTACTTTGGATGGTTTACTCCACACTCCACTCACACAAGGAAAAAAATTAGCAAGCAAAAATTCTCTGCCCATCAAAAGGTAAAGGGAAACAAGGGGTGCCAATCCACGGAAAATACGCACGGCCGGCTCACCCTGACACCTTTCGCCCAGGAGAAGCAAAGCACAGATTGATGGTTTTGGCTAATCGGCATGAAACAGTACATGACTATCTCGGGGGACTGTTCCCTCTTCTATTCAGCCGCTGTTCCCTGCTAATCTCGAGTTGCAGGGGAAAAGGAAGAGGATTTGGAGGTCAAACCTGCTTGAGCTGGTCGGTGGCGGAGCACTCGTCGCGGCAGCCGCGGAGGAGCCAGGAGAACATCGCGGACCCGACGGTTCTACTCTGCCAGCGACGGCGGCAGCGACTACACGGAGGAGGGAGAGGAAGGCAGCCGCAACGGCCAAGAAGGAAAGGTAAAAACCTGCCGGAAATGAAAAATGGAAAGGAGGAAAAAGAAAAGGAAGGAGAGCCGCGGCGGTGGTGATGCTAACTTTGGGTTTGATGGGCCTCCTTTCCATTTTTATTTTCAGATTTTGGGCTCATTGGGTCTCCTAATGTAAGGCCCCGAATCTTCTTCTCCAGAAAAAAGTACTCCCTCTGATCTGATTTTATTGTCACTATCTCTTTATAAATTTCTACTCGCGTAGCTCTCATTCTGCGTCGAATAATTCGGATCAGAGGGAGTATCTTTTAGAAGGGTTCACCATACAGTAGATGACGGGAAACTCCCACGAATAAGGAAGAAAAAAATAATCCAGTTTATAAAGGAAATTGGACTAGAAAACCACACAATGCACGTCATTAAGGAGAAAATATGGCGAAAACCCACAACTCCCGCGAAAACACACAATGCACGTCATTCTGGGACATTGTTAGCTATACTGATGCCCGCGCCTGAAATTATAGCATCCCACCAAAAAAGACCAAAACCACGCGCACCAACCAAGACTCGTCTCCAAAATGCCACCTCCAAGGAGAAAAATGACACAAGAAACGTCGTTGTCATCTGATCTAGCTAACAAGATCTGGACTAATAGTTTTACAAGTGTGTCAACTAGTATTAGGCCTCATTAATGGCTTGATGGTTGGTGATCCTTACACAAAAGTTAATAAGAAGACGACATCTTTAAATTTCATATTTTCTTTTCGCCGTTTCTTGAGTGTAGGGTTCAATCTTTGGAGGAGGGGGATTAATGCCAAATAATCCCCCTGTCCCACAATATAATACGTTTTGGCGAAATTGTTTGCCAAAATAGAAACACTCATAAAAGCAGTGTAAACACCAAGAAAGGCCTTTGATTTACCCCAGAGGCTCTCGACGTGATCCGGGCTAGCCTCTGAGCCGGTAGTGACCTCTCATAGAAATTCCGGAGTAAATCCCTACTGATGCTAGCTCGGTAGAACTATTGTTGTGTCTCCAATTGTGAAATTTTGTAGCACATTTAGTTTCTTCCCCTTAAGTGGGTATTCAAGGTTTATCCAAACATTGAGGGGACATGTGAACACCTTCTACCCATCTAGTAACGTATAACTAAAACTTAAAATTCTATTGTTGCACCCTGCTGTGTAAATGCAGCTTTCAAGTCCTCACTTGGTTAGGGAAGTGGATGTACAACCCAGCCACCCAGATTCAAGTCCTCACGGACGCAGATTTGGGTTCTTATTATTTAAAAAAAATCCGTTGTAGGGGCTTCCCCTACCGCATTCCTTTGAAAAAAAAGGCAGCCTTCAATTTATTTTAGGAACTAAATAAATTAAAGAATAAAAGTGCATGTAGTGACAAGTACATGGGATTTCTTGTGGAGAAAATTAGACGGGTCATGGGTTCACTTGATCTATTTCTCATAAACATGATGTCACACAAGAGTAATGAAGATTGGACCAGATATTGCTTTAAGTTCGGTCCACATTTGGTGATTCGGCCCACACTTTCACATCATCAAGAACACATAATCAAAGGTTTTTATCATTTTCTAAAAATAGATTCTGGGTATTCACTAGAGAAGAAAATTCTACATCGAGTAGAAATCACACTATATTTGGACACAAAACACGAAGTATACAAATCATGCGATATTCTCTCCATATGAGAAATTTGTGCCATCAAGACCAATGGTGTCATTGTGCACTATCATGAGGCGACATATTTACATTGTAGGCAATGAAGCCTATGTTAGAGCGATCTCGCTCTGATCCCAGTTGAAAGATCAATAGTGAGAGTAAATAGGCGTTAAAAAAAAGTACAATTTGGGTTGAACATTTCCAAAAATAAGCTATTTGCTTAGCTTTAAATTAAACATAAATTCTAAATATGCTAGGCTCAATTAAGTACTCCAATAACTTAATCTAAACACGATGAACACAAGATACATCACAAAATAAACAAGCTAAGAAAAGATATATGAATTCAAACATGAAGTCTCTCACAATGAATGAACTCGAATATAAAGAGGAAACTAAATTTATTTGGAATAGGCTGCTCCTTATTCCTATGTTTCCGCGAGGCCTCTACTACAGGGCCCATGCGTCAGTCGCTTGTGCCCACATCACGTGGGGCCCACTGGCCGCAGGTGGCACCACGCTGCCCAGCGAATCCACAGCTCATAAAAAATAGGAAAAAGTCCATTTTAAACCCTGAACTCGTAGAGGTCGGACGATTTGAACCCTGAACTTCAAATCCCGGTCGTTTGAACCCTGAACTTAGCAATCCCGGTCTAAATCGAACCCTATCGCTGTTTGGCACACCGAAAAACAGAAAATCCCGGCCGGGAATATCTCCTGTCTCACTGACTGGTGGGGCCCACATGTTATATTCATCTCTATCCCCAATTAATCTCCCTATTTTTTCTAAAATCCACGGCGGCAGTTGGCCGCCGGTGAGGCTCCTGGCAGCCCGGATGGACGCGGGAGCAGGCCGCCGCCAAGCTCGCTGCGCTGCTGTGCACGTGCGCCGCAAGGATGCGGGAGTAGCTGGGCGGAGCACCGCCGGGCCGCGCTCGCCGGCCAAACACGCGCGCTGCGCCAGGTCCGCACCGGCTCCCCCGCGCGTCGTCTGCACCTCGTCGGCCGCGTGCCGCGCCCCTGCGCCCGGCGCCGCGTTCACTGCCCACGGGCGGCGCCCCTTGCGCACGGATGCGGGAGCAGCTCGCCGCGCTCCGGTACAGCGTCTCCGTCGGAGCTGAGCTTGGAGAGCAGGAGAGGAGGGGACCAGAGGTGGCGTGCTGTGCGGAGCAGCGCCGGGCCGCGCTCGCCGGCCGAGCACCGCGCGCTGTGCCAGGTCCGCGCCGGCGCCCCCACCGCGCGCTGTGCCAGGTCCGAGCCGAGCATGCTTGATGCGTCCTTGAGGCGCTGCGGCAGCGTGCAGGAGCTGCGGGGAGACTGATGAATATTTTTGTGACTCCAGATTAGAGAGAGAGGTAGAAGATGTATATGACATGTGGCCCATCTTAGTCAGTGACACTAGTAAATTATTCAGTTTAAGTTTATTTTTTCTCTGTGGAAGAAAACAAGTCCAGGGTTCGATTTAGACCGGGATTGCTAAGTTCAGGGTTCAAACGACCGGGATTTGAAGTTCAGGGTTCAAATCGACCGACCTCTACGAGTTCAGGGTTTAAAATGGACTTTTTCCTAAAAAATACCCTCTCTCGAAAAAAGCTCATAATAATTCACGCCTGCCAAAAAAAAAACAATAATCACGCTCCCATCTCTTTCTGTCCCCCCTCTGTCCATCTCCCTCTCGCTTTGCTCGCCGCGGTTTTCTCTCTCCTCCCGCCGCCGCCACCACCGCCGCCGTATTCTCCTCCCGTCTCAGATGGCTTCTGCCAAGGTACGCGCTGCTTCGGTTGCATCCGATCCCGCTCCACTTCGGTTCGTCTGTTCGATGCTAGGGTTCGACTGATTCGTGAGTAGTTTGGTGCTGTCCCGCAGATGGAGAATCGCGGCGCGTTCGGATCGAAGAGGTCGCGCAATGATGGTGAGATTCGACACAAACGCCCTTCTCTCATCTTTTGCCGCTTGTTACTGTTGCCCTTTTTGGCAGGGTTGGGTATTGGGTTGGGTTGGGTTAGGGGATCTCCTGGGGTAGGGTTTTGTTAAGGAGGGATTCGTAGTGAGACGGACGTCGAATGGTTTGTATTGCATCATTGCATGTGTACAGAGCATTAGCTGGAATTTCGAGCTTGAACCGTATGAGAAAAAAGGGCGGAGTACATGAATGAATGGAATGTAGGGTTATCTATTATTGTAATTTTGTTTGTACAACTTCGTTTGTCTTTGTGTGGTTAAGGTTCACCTCTGTAAACTAGTTCCTAGAATATTGTAAGTATATTCTTACCCAAAAGAAGAATGCGAATGCGGATTGCGGAAGCCATGTACCATAGGAAAAAAAGGTCGTTCACGTGGCTTAGAGTGTGGTTTGATTGTTACTGAATCGTCAGTACCATGATTTGCTTGGCATTGTTCGAGGAACACACCTAGAGTTGAATGTTCTTTGTGTTTTATACCATCTTTAAGTTTCCTTTGTGTATTTTACCGTCTTGCAGTTTTTCTCTCTTTTGGAGAGGAAACTCATCGTACTGTCTTGTTTGTACTTGTGTCTTGTTGGTTAAAAGAGAATTCTACTATTTTCAGTGTCTGTAAGGGAGGGGGACTGGAATTGTCTTCAGTGTGGTAATATCAACTTCAGTTTTAGAAATGTTTGCAACCGTGGAGCGTGTGGTGCACCCCGTCCATCACCGAGTCTAAGCCCAGTAAGTTGTTGTAGATTCCCCAAGTAATGTCATTACTGATATGTGGTGTCTGATGGAAAAAAAAAACATTAGAGCTTCTTTTCATTTCCTTTTTCTTCTTTATCCTGGGTAGACATTTGTAAGTCGGCTTTTGGTCATTTTTATAGCTTCACTACTTATGTAATCACTAATCTGTATATACAAACATTAGTCCTGACCTTTTTTGTTATTTTTTCCCAACCTAGCATAATAATAGAGTTAACATAAGTTTTTCCTTTATTGGTATACGCCTATATGGCAAACTTTTTTTTTGAGAAGGCATGTGCATTATTCAGTATGCATGTAAAAATAGGTTAATGGTTCGGTGGTGCCTAAATAATATGCACATCACTACTAGGTTAGGTCGACTGTTTGCCTTTTGCGTGGTGGTCTCTTAGAAGGTTTGATACGAAAGCCTCATGAAGAGGGAGAAAGTCATGCTGCCATCTCTGCAACATTGAATAAACTTTTGTTTGTATTGCAGCGAATGATGCCAGCGCCTGCTGGTGGTGGATATGATCGATCGCCTCTATTTTACGGCAGCGCTGGTGCCCCGCCTCACATGCCTCCTGGATCTGCCAGCTATAGTGCTCCATATCCACCTCTTGGATTGCGATATGGTTATGGTCCACCAGTAGGACCTCCTGTCTCATATGGTCTCATTTCTTCTTATGGTCAACCTGGTCCAATGGGAAGTCCAATGGGTGGTATGTCTCTTTCTCAAATGATAGTTTCAGTTATTTCAGTGTTTACTCAGAATGGATTCATGATTCCTCTTGGTAATTGTTATAGGGATGGGTTATGCACACGGACCTGAGTTGGGTCGATACGGCCCCGACTTGGGTCGATACGGTCCTGACTTGGGTAGATACAACTATGGATTTAGAGGATCCCCAATGCCGGTTTGTATTCACTATCAACCATAAACATTTTATGTTTTTTATATTGGCCTTATCTTCTGGTGGAATATTTGACCTTCTTATGTGTGCATGAAGGTTTCTAGCCCATGGTCTGGTGGAGCAATAGTGGAAAATAATGACAGCACTGCTTCACGAAAGCGCCGGGGAGGTAAGTTATGCCATCTTTCTTATATTCTCATGTATTCCTCTTGCACTAAATATGTTCCGATTTCCCACCTCCATAGTGCATTTCAAAGATATCTTCCATTAAGTGAGGCAACAAATGTTTAAACAATATAATGGTATTTCACTCTTGTTATGCTATTTATTTAAACATGATGTGGCAATAGGTCCTAATATGCTATGGTAATACTGTAGTTTGGTAATGAAGTGTTTTGTCTTTGCATTTTGCATTATTCTATATACTGCCATTGTGCCACATGGGCATATCCAATGAATTTTCAGTGTACTTCGATGAGAAATGTGAATATAATTAAACAAAACTAATAAATTTGCTGAAGACACTGCTGTTCATTTACCCATGTCTATTGAATTGTTTCTTATGGAAGTTCTCATTTATAGGCCCAGATGGACTGTCTGAGGGTGACTGGGAATGCCCCATGTGTCAAAATATCAATTTTGCCTTCAGAAACACTTGCAACATGAAGAAATGTGGAGCTCCAAGGCCGACCCCTGTAAACACAATACTCCTTTCCAAGCTGTAAATATCAGTTATGAAACTCCCTGTGTATTCTTCTTTCATGTAATATGGTTTTCCCCTGTAACAGGGAGGTAACTCGAGCTCAGTTCGCAAAGAAAAGGATGCTCCAGAAGGGAGCTGGACCTGTCCCGAGTGCAATAACCTGAACTACCCCTTCCGCACGGCATGCAATCGGAAAGGATGCTCAAGTAGTAAGCCGACCTCATCAAATAACTAGTCCTACACTGCAAACGTGATGATGTCGAAACAGTGTTGTACCCTAGTCACACAATATTACTGTAAACTGGGTTCCTTGTAGAGTCTGCTCCGTGTAGACAAAGATCTATTGTGTTTGATTGTACCTTCCAAATTCTATTGACAGATGCACAGATATAACCTTCATATCAACTACATAATGCAGTTTCCAGGAACTGTTGTCTAGTTGAGCGTGGTCTCATAATGCAGCGTGAATACCCCCCCGCAGCTGGCTGACCCAACCTTGGACTCCTGCCCTCCAACTAGGGATGCAGGGCAGCACCCAATCCGATCCGCACTGCCCCGTAGTCCAAATAGGCTAGGTTTGTTCATAATCACCCTGCTCAAATTTAGCTCTTTTTGAACCAACTCCTGTTTATGCGGGATGCCCGCTTGCACCCTTACTTTCTCCTTCCTTCTCTACTCTCATCCTGTGCAGACCCACACCTCATACTAAGCAAAATGCGTTTGGCCAACAGACCTTCCTCTTAGTTAACCATCGAGCAACATTTACATTTTTCCGTAGAAGATTGATTGCATGTAGTGTTCTTACCATTTCTACCAACTTCTAAATACATATGTAACCGCCTCTAAATAACTGATTTAACTTTACAACCTCAGAACTAACAGCAGCAAGCAGGGCTACAACATGTTGCAATAGAATAAATATGATCTTCACCCCCAGCAGCACTACTTTCACTAGCGCAGTGCAGTGCAAAGGAGCCATGTTATGTTAGATGCCCACGCACTTTGCCCATCTGAACCAGCACGAAATCTTCTTGGGCAATCGGTAGGGATCCAAAGATGCAGGGTCCGTCTCCAGGGATTTGGGATCTGACCAGATGTACACCCCTCGTTCCTGCTTGCTCCCTGGTACCGTGTTATCAAGGATCAGTGCGACAACAAGAGCCACCACCACGTTGATAGATAGAAGAGCGTTCACTGCATAATTTAGCTGCAGGACGATCCAAGCATCAGGTCAGTTTCAAGTTTCAGATCTCTTGATTAACTAACTCAATGGTAGATGGTTTTTCTCTCATTATTGCAGCTCAGTTCAGTTCAGAGAGAGAAAAACCTTACCCCATGGCTGGCCGTGCGAACTGGTCCACTCGACGCTGCAGCGTACGGAAGAAGATAGCCCGGTAGAATGAGATTGGAGCTGGGCTCATATTGCTGAAAGTACGCTGGGACTGACAGGGAGATGAACAGGGTAAACCCAACGATTATCATGTTCCTTGAGCTTACAGCTTCAGTATATCGCAGTGTGGACAGGCCAAGCGCGACAATAAGCGCCCAAGTGAAGCAAAGAACAGAGGCGGCCAAGGCAACAGGGATAGAAGCAAGGAGAGCTCCAATTTTTCCTGCAGCCAAGAAATTCAGACGTAAGCAGTCTATGGCTACCGAACCCCAAAATGATCGTGCAAAAATGTTAAGACCGTACCAAAGAATGAAAAAATGACCAGCAAGGCTGCCCCAAGCTGCAAAGCTCTTCTGCTGGCCATTTTGGTTGTGTCAAGGGTATGGATGTTCTCTGTTAATGTTGTCGATCCTGTTCCTGTACCCCATAATCCAGCGATAAAAGTAGAGACCCCCTCGAGGCCAATCCCTCTGCTAACAACTCCACGTGTTGGAGGGCTTAAATTGACCAGCAACGAAGCAGCATGATATGATGAAAGCTGCACAAGTACCAGTGAATGTTAGTTCGTTCATCATCTGCAATAGGTTGTGGATATTAATTCGAGACGAAGGATATTGCTGGTCTGTTGACAGAACCTACTTACCGAATCAACTGATGTAACTACCGAAACTATCATCATAATGATGGCTGTTTTGAAATGAAATGTAGGAGGGCCCCACTGGAATGGATATGGAACCCTCACCCAGGCAGCATTTCTCCAAGCATCAGAAACATCAGTTCGACAGCGCCTCATAATTTCTGCACGTCTTCTGCATGAATCCAATAAAATATTCGAACTGGGTATGTTTGAACTACAGCCCTTGAAGTTATATGCCCCACCAGCAGTTAGGAAGAATGCATACGCCCATATGATGCCAACACTGAATGGCACCTGCCAACAACAGATCCCAATGAAGTTAGAAGGCAGCAAAACATTGATTCATGGATGTTAGTAAAATAGTAAACTATCTACACAACAATCAATCTCAGGGATAGAGGATTCGAGAAGTACCGCGTAAATGAGGAAGATACGGTTTCCAAACAGGGATATTTTTCTCAGGTACTGCAATGCAGAAGTAGAGTGATCAATAACACTACACACATTAAAATGCAGAAGCAAATAAAATAAAACGAGACTATCTGCATTGTCACTTGTTAAAAAGAAGAAAATCTCCAAGGCATACCAGGGTGCACAGAAGAAGCAATACAATGAGGGGCATGCTGATTTCTGCACAACTGCCAGCCTGAGGGAAACCATAACTGAAAAACGCCAAACCAACCGCAGCAATAGTTGGTGCCACAACGACTGGGTTTATCAACCTGTAATACAGCAATTAGACGTAAATATACACTATTTTCATTGTGTATGTTCTAGGCCTGTAATGTCACATGAAGACTTTCTTCTCATACCTCAGAAGCAGTGACATAAGACCACTGTACCCCAAGATTATCTGAAAAACTGAACCAACAAGTATAGCCCCCTGTAACTCTCTCATTATGTGCTTGAATTTCTGCAAGTCATAAAGAATGAACGCTAAATTAAGAGAGATAATGCATGATGCAAGGCTCTTGGTCCAAAGATCTAAATGGTGAAACTTTTTTTTTCTAATAATACAATGCTAAGTCCTCACTTGGGTGAAATATTCAACCCAGCACAGAAATATTTGGTGTGGAATGTCACTTGCCACTAAATATGAAACAACATCATGCCAGCACAGTCCACTCCAGACATCTTGTCGCCACAAGCTACATATCCTCAACAAGGGAATAAAAACCACACCCTTAAATGAGAAGAATATAGCTCGAAAGTGGTTAACTGGTTATCACATTGGATTTTTGATGATGTGGATATATGCAGAAGGCCTTTGCTACTAGACATTACTATTATCCTATTTTTTGGGTGATATCTATTTCATGTGTTCATATCACGAAATACCAAAACACCCATGGTACCTGGCAGTAGAAAAGCATTTCAGTGCCCTGCTTTGCAACTGGCCACAAAGTACCCAGCTCTGCATCCTTATGGTACTCAAAGTTTCATTATTCAAATTTACATTTCTAAGAAAATTTATTTTGCACTTCCAGGAATCAATGTTAGCGTTCCCACTTCAATGTATATTTATCAATGAAGTTTATACAGCATATTTTGTGAAATAACTCTTTTCATCTACCTCCCCCACACAACTGAATGCCTACTTCCCTAGCACTTTATCAGCACAGGTTGGCTTCAATATTGTATTATAAAACCTAATGGGTACATCAACAGGTGAGCTTTCACTCTACGATATTGTCCTATTTAAGTTTTCTGAGATTGGAAGCAACGAGTCCGTTGAATTATCTGATAACACATGAACGCTTGAGAAAAAGAACAAAAAAAGGTAAAAGGGGGATCTAGAGTTCGAGCATACATCTTCACTAAGATTTCTGAATTCCTCAGAGTTCGCGATCACCAATGCAGGAGCCAAATATACAAACGAACTTCCTTGAATCAATGGAAGCCGAGAACCAAGAAAAGTATGGAGTATTGTTGTAATACCAGATACTAACAACATGGTGGATATGACGGTTGCTGTGTCGACCTGTCACATGAAATGAGCTAATTATTTCAAGGAAGTTCTTCAGCTAAATGCAAATAAGGGGAATTAAGAAAGGCAGGGGAGGTCATACATCAGATCCGCCCATGTTTGGTACCAATATCAAAGGAATAAAAACAAGTGAACCTGCGATTGACAAATAATGTTGTATGCCATAAAATACGAGGAGTGCTGCAACAGAAAGAGAAATTTAGTTAATAACTGTGCTGCAGTTTCTATCAGATTGACATCAAATTCATCAAAAAGTAAGAGAATAGCAGGTCAAATGGCCATTACAGCACAATGTTTTAAATTGTGCGATTTAACAAAAAATGAAGTTAAAAGGTGTGTGCACTACAATATACCAACCAAGGTAAAATCAGGCTGTCAGCTAGCCTAAAAGCATCTTTTAAATATTGGATGCCCCTTAAAAGTCAAGTCAGAATGAACTTACAGAAGAAGCCCAAGACCTACTTGACTTGGATATCTAGGGGAGACATCAATAAAGCCAAAGCAATCAGTAATCGCCATCCTTCGATTATTTAGATATGACTGGGCCAATGTTAGTATCAGGTAACACTATTATTAGATGCAGGCTGGGCTGAACAACATTTTTTGAACACTAGCTAAATACCCGTGTGCTGCTACGAACGTTTATTTGCTTTCCTCAAATTGTTTAAACCCGTGTATCATAACAATTCCTAAATTTATACAAATAAAAAATATCTAAAAAAATCCAAGCAATTAATCAAAAGTTTGTGATACATGCAGAGTGAACGGACCGCAACCAATTCAGATCTCTATAAGAGTAAAGATAATGTAAGTGGACGAAAGACACATGCAGTACTTTCACACTTCTGGTGCTTCCCGCTTAATGTACGATGCGAATGGTCCAAAATAGCCCAGATACAGTGGCATCATCACATAATAAATCTACCATGCCCAAAATATTAATATCTACCCATGGGTGAACGAAAAGGGTGCGCTGTTCCCTTTTCCCCCTAGCATAAGTACCAATTTTGCTGAAAAGGAACGAGAATAAAACTAAAAGATGCGCTGTTCCCTTTCCCCCCTAACATAAGTACCAATTTCAGTACTCCCTCCGATCCAAAATAAGTGTGACAATTATTGAACTGAGCTTAGTTCAAAACTGCGACACTTACTATGTGGATCGGAGGGAGTGTTTTTTTACAGGATTATTGACTCTACCACAATCTATCCAGCAAGATGAGTACAGATATTTTTATGACCGTCCACTTAGGAGGGATACACCGAAAGCAAACACCACACCTGTACAAACACATTGGGAGGGTTCACTTGTTTTTGGCATCCTTTTTCATACTTTTGCATTTGAAAATTTAGAGCTGGCTAAAGAAGGCAATGTAGATGCCAAAAGGGAACAGAATGGATTAAAAAATTATTTGGTTCATATATAAAATCATACATTAGCAGCATTTAAATTAGTGGAAATAATACACCAAATCACATCCAACTAGGAGCATTTAAATTAGATAGGGCAACTAGGAGTTTTCCATTTCCCCTACTTAATTCCATTTTGAGCTATTTTGGTATATAATATTTATATAGGAATATGAAATGATTAAAAATACATAAATTAGCAATTACTTGTACAACAAAGCTGACTTCAATAACTTTAACTGCAAATATGTGCTTGTCTGATCAGTCAACCCCTTAGTGAGACTAGTGTAATAATCACTTTGCTAGAATCAAGCCCCACAATACAGTGAGCAGAATTATCAACTTAGAATCAACTGGAATGTCCAGAAGCAAGGGGTTCCAATCAATCCCACATTCCAGATGTGAAGGATCAACTTTTTTTTTTTTGCGAAACGTGAAGGATCAACTTCAGCAAGGTCCTCAATGCACTTTTTATATACTCCTTAGTGTAGTGGTAGGCACCCGTAATAAATAACAATTTGCTTGAAGAAAGTATGACCACCATCAATCCATCATTATCAGCAAGATTATTCCTGATTCCTCTCAAACATCACTATCCAATCTGAAAGACCAAGTCCAGAGCGTCCGTGCAAACTGTAGTTCTCTGTTCGTCACTAAATCATTGCATCACAGGGAATACTTTGAAGCAGAAGAGCAGGAAACTCAC
Source organism: Poa pratensis (assembly GCA_947311845.1). Lineage (NCBI taxonomy): Eukaryota > Viridiplantae > Streptophyta > Magnoliopsida > Poales > Poaceae > Poa > Poa pratensis. The sequence goes on along the minus strand of CAMZMU010000093.1, from coordinate 39,971,227 downwards.
CCCACCCGGGGTTCTCGGCGACGGCGCACCGGAGCCCAGATGGCCGACTAAGAGGCGCGGCCTCGCCTTCGACGCCGTCGCGGCGACACCGTCCTCCTCGTTCACCCACTGCTCCTGGTAGTAGGCGGCCAGCTCCGCGTCCCTCTCCTCGTCCTCCTTCTTCTTCCTCGCCTCGCCTCCTCCGCCTTCCGCTTCGCCTCCGCCGCCTCCTCCGCCGGCTTCTTCCTCGCATCCGCGTCAGCGCGGACCTTCCTGCTGCCAGCATTGAGCAGCTCTGTTCGCTAGGCAAGCGGTCGGCGCCGTTCCTCCTCCTCTCGTCCCCGCGCCCCCCCTCGGCGCTTCCGGCTCCAGGGACGCCTCGACGGGGGCGGCAGCGGCGGCGGCGGCCGGGGGGATCTCGAGCTCGCCGCGGAGGTCGATGCGGCGGCGGGGGCGGGCTCCGCGGGCGCGCGGCCGCGCTCGAGGTCGAGCGGCGGCGCGGGATCGGGGTCCTCCGGCAGCTCCCGCTCCGGCGGCGCGGCGGGCGGCGGGAGGAGCCGGGGGAGCTCGGCGGCGGCGGGGGCGGGGGGTGCGCGGTGTCGGTGGAGGAGTTGGAGGCCGCGGACTCGCCGGAGAAGAAGGCGGAGGGGTGGAATCCCGTGCGGCGCGCCCAGGAGCGCAGGTCCCGCGGGTTGTGGTCGGTGTTGTTCCTGGTGAAGGGCGGCACCCGCGGGTCGCCGGCCCCTCCTCCAGGTCCAGCCGCGGCGCCTCGGCCGGTGGTTCGCCGGGAGCTGGGCATCGCCGCCGGAGCAGCCTCGGTAGCTAGCTTGAGTAGTGTGGAAGCGAAGCGGAGTGGCCGCTAGCTAGCAGAAGCTGCTCAGCGAGTGAGTGAGGAGAGAGAGGGACGGGTGCCACGTCGCTTTAAAACGCAGCCGTCGTTGGGGAAAGGTAAAAGCGAACGTTGGCTGACAGGGTTGGCCTACCGGAGACGACGGTTGGTTGGACCGGATTGGCAGTGACATGGCGGTAGTTGGGCTTGGGCGGGGTGGGGGTGCGGCGATCGTGGGGTGTCGCGTCGTCAAGCGACGTTGCGAGAGCTTGAAAGAAAATCCAAAAGATATTCGTTTATTAAAATGCTCTAGGTCAAAAAGCCATCAAGATGCGGCTGCACTCCACTAACGCTACTAGCATTAGCAGCTGTAATCACTTATCCGTAACTGGGATTATAGTGAGGTTATGGCAGTGACTCTAACGGACCCGGATAATTTCGCCCCGCAAAACCAGTTTGGGGTGACCAAAAAACTATTTTACGGTATGCCGAGAGCTCGATAGAATTTGAACTAGATAGATTGAAATAAACTAGATCTCGTGATCTTCTTTGTCATCGGCTGCTCACTCGAAACCGAGGTGTTGAAGGATTATCGACATGCGCATCCCCCCCCCCCCCCCCCCCCCCCCCCCGAGCTCCGCCACTACGGGTTCAAGGCGGGCCGAAGCACCGGAATCGCCTTCCATCACCGCTTTCGTAGCGGCAACTAGTTCGTCCGCTTGGAGCACGACAAAATGTGCTCGAAGAGCACATCAAAGGTGCATGACCCGGTTCGCCCGCCGCCACGGAGATCACCTCCTCCTCCGGCGCCTCAATTGGCACCGTGCGGGAGCTACCCGTCTTTGTGTCGTGCGACCAGGGGCACGTCCGACTCGTAGATGTTGCCTGATACCGGCCCACCTGTGTCCTCGAAGGCGACGACACTCGCTCACGCCGGGCAAACGTCGGCGACGACGCTCCTTCTCCTCCTCGCTCGGAGACGCACGACCTCTATCGAGCCCAACATCGATCTAAATGAGGCCTGTGCAAAATTGGCTAAAAGTCAAAAGTAATTGCTCGCCAGTGCTATCTAATCCTAACGGCGGAGGGGAAGAAAATCCTAAGACCATGCTACCATTAATATAGTGCCGAAGCAGTATATCGGCCGGAATTTTCGGTGCCGGGCTTATCCGGTATTGCTATAGACGCTCCAAACTCTAAGGGCGTGTTTGGTAGACTGGCCCAACTGAGATAATCTCCACCCATACATCATTTTGCTGTTTGTTAGCCCGGGTCGTGCGCTTTGGGCCATGTCCATCTCGCCCGAAAATGCCTCTCAGCCCTGCCGAGCAGAGAAGCTCAGATCGAGCTTCGCAACTCAGCAGGGCTGAGTCCATCCCGAAAACGCATCTCGGCCCGCGAGGGGTCACCGTCCCGCACCTCACAATCTCTCCATTCCCCCCCGCACCCCATCTCTCCATCTCTCTCTCCCTCTCACCCGTCAAGTTCTCCGGCCCCGTCCCAGCTCTCCATGCCGCACCTCCTTCGAGCTCCTCGCCGGCAGCACAGCAGGCAGCAGCACACGCCGTCTCCCGGCCTCCTGGCGGCGCCGCGTGGAGGAGGACAACCTCAGGACTCCCGGCGGCCGCGTGGAGGAGGACAACCTCGGGACTCCCGGCGACGACGGAGAAGGTCAAGCTCGGCCTCCCGGCGGCGGCGGAGGAGGACCAGCTCGGCCTCCTCGCACTGCCTCCTCGCGCGGTCTTCTCGTGCTGCCTCCTCGAAGGAGGACGAGCTCGGCGCGTGGACGAGGAGGGCGCGGCCTCCTCGCGCTGCCGCCCGCGCCAACCGCCTCCGCGCGTGGAATAGGAGCGCGCTGCCTCCCGGCGGCGGCTCCTCTCGCCGGCGTCTCGCCGGCAGCAGCACCGAAGGCAAAGCACAACGCCTCGGTGCCTCCACGGCCGACGAGCTCGTCCGCCCCTCGCCACGGCCGCCGAGCTCGTACGCCCCTCTCCACAGTCGCCTAGCTCCTCCTCGCGTCTCGCCATGACCGCCTAGCTCCTCCTCGTGCTGTTCCTGCATGGCGCTGCACGCCGAGCGCCGCCTCCGACATGCCAAGCCTAGATGAGGACTTGATTGCTTTTCAGAAAAATTGGTCAAGGACCTTTCTGTAAGAATTTGGTTCTGTTTGTAATTTTGTATCTCTGCACTCTGAGCTCAGCATGGCCAATACATCCGTGCTACCAAACAACATCACACCTTGGCATGCCTCAGCCCATACAACCCACCAAACACACCACTAAATCTCAGGTCAGCCTGTATCTCAACTGGGAAACACATTCTCAACCCACACAGGTTACCAAACACACCCTAAATGAGTGGTGATCTGTGAAGAGTGCGGTGGATATGGTCGCTGTCTGCACGTACGTCGTACGCGCTGCTGCGTCAACAGCCGTGTCGGTTAGGCTCAGACGGGTGGGTTGCGACGTCGCGTCGCATACGATTTTACGGTACGGTGATGGATCTGCTCACCCGGAGCGGCCGGGGTTGGTGTCCTCGTGCTCTTCATTAATCTCTCTGGTTACGATACTGAAGCACGCAAACGCAGCTGGCTTCACCAAAGATTGCTATACTACTACCACTGGGCGGGGTCACCTAGCAGTTGCTAGTGTTAACAAAAGCTAGATGCTAGAACACTCATTCTTTTTTTTTTTTGAACGCTAGAACTTATATTCATATATATAGGAAAACATTACAACATCGAATACAAGCAGCTATCATACGGAGAGGATACAGAGAGCAGCACAGCTGCACAACATCATCTTCAACCTCGATCCCTACAGGAACAGAAGAACTTCTAGCCCGAAGGCTTTGACGAGCCGCAACTGCCGCCAGCTCCGACGAGCTGGAACCGCAATCGAAGATGGACCAGAGCATATTAGTCTACGCACAATCTCACTAGAGATAAAGGTCGGTTGAAGGCTTGGGGCTTTGGAATTTATCCGGCTTAGACAGAGTGCTTGAGAGAGGTCCCCCACGCACATACAGCTTGTTCTACACTCACACTCACGCTCATATCGGTCTAGCTAGTATTCCAGCTCAAGTCTGATCGTACCCACATCAAAATTAACACGTTCAAGCTGATTGCATACATATACTCACTATGTTTCTAAATATACATATTTTAGGCCACTCACATGTTGACTAGATAGGGATACATGAATATACACACTAAAACATGTCTAAATACATGTAGATACATATGAAATGTAGATAAAAGGTAAAACATTTTATATTTAGGAACGGAGCGACAATTCGACGCGCATGATGACTTTCCCCAACGGATGTAGAGAATGTAGTGTTGTGGCGTAGTGTTTGTTTGTGCCGCCGTGAACATTATAAACAATTGAACATACGACTCTTGTAGAAATTGAACGCGACAACACACGTTCGGTGCCCTCCCTCCCTGTGAACAGTTGAGAGAGGCGAAAGGCGAAAGGGAGCGTCCCCTGTTCCTGCGCTCCGCCGACGGCCGGACCGGCGGTTCCCTCCCTCTCCGGCCGCCCGTGCGGCGGTGGGAGAGTGGAGGAACCTCCGATCTGTGCCCGAGGCCTGTAAATAGTAGGGTTAGGGGTTGGTCTCCCGTCGGCGCGGTTTGGGTGGGGATGGTGGCGGCGGCGTGGAATAAGTGTGCTGGAGTCCGATCTCCACCTCGGCGGCGCTCTGTGGAGCGGTGCCCGCGGTTCTCCGGCGTGGTCTCCTCCCGGATCTGTGGATCCAGTGAGGGTTTGTGCCCTGAAGACGGTTGTCGCGGCTGAGGTGGCGGCTGGCTTCCGGAGCATTTGTCCCTCGCCCCCTCCTTCGCCTTGGTGTGGCTTCTCCTGGCCACGCCATGGGGGTGTGGGGGTGCTGCGGGGGGGAGCTGGTGCCCGGCGCTGGCCTGCTCCTCTGCGTGTACAGGAGAAGCTTCTTCGGTTTCTCGGAGGTCTCCGTCGTCTTTCGGTGCGTTTCTTCTGGTTTCTCTGGCTCACCATGGCGGTGTTGGCTGGTGGAACTTCGTCGGCGCACTCTGCTTCAACCTCGTCGTGCTCCGTCTTCTCCGGCCGGCCGTGGTGGCGAGGGGGGAAGTTGTGGTCAAGGCAGGTCTTCGGCGGTGGCTCCGGCAAGCCCTTCTCGAGTTTCAGTGCAGGGTGTGCTGGAAGATTGGTGGTCTCGGAGTGGTGGCGCCATGGCCGTACTCTTTCAACGTTCTTCGGTTCCGTCGGCTGTGGCGGGCGGCTTCTGCGGCTTCTACATGAGTGGGGCGCTTCCTCCCCAGAGTTGGTGGCGGCCTGGGACCTTCCTTTCCGGCGTTGCGTCGGCGGTGAAGTTCGTCCACAGGCGTTGCGGCGGTTCAGCGTTCGTCCTTGCGGTTCAGGCTTCGCTGTTGTGCTGAGCTCCTGGGTTTGTTCGTCTGCGTTTTCTTGTGCTTTTATTTATCTGTTGTATTTGTGGTGAAAACGCAGTGTGGATTCCGTTAAAAAAAAAAAGAAATTGAACGCGACCAAGAAGAGACTGGACACCGGGAAAGAAAGAAAACAGAGAAATGCACGGAGCAAGACATTAAACATCATAGTATGAAGTCAATAATACTCTGTATGTCAATACCCGGAGCACCTGCACCTTGCTCTGCCTAGGCTGGATCATCCAACTCAGTAGTAGGAAGCTGATACGTGACCGACATGCGGCGGAGCCACCATGTCGATCGGACCAGGTACGACAGCTGCATCGTGGGCTCTCGCTAAAAGACAAGGCGCCTTCTCGTCCTCTTTCACGCGTGCACCCGACTGTTTTGGAAAGCTCCGGGGATGATACTGTTGACTCGCTACGCTACCAACTTTTCCCAAGAGCGGCGCTGGATCTGATGCTCCTCGCCTCACTGCCGATCCATTGATCGGAATTATTTATTCGTCACGCTCACTACAGGAATGCTGCTCTGTGCCGACGGTCAAACCTATGCCGACGGCTTTTTATCGGGGCCGTCGGCATAGGCTCCGACGAGGCCAGCCCGTCGCCCTGGCCATCGGCATAGGAAAGGCCGTCGGCACAGCTATGTTTTTTTTCCTATTTTCATCTAATATGGAAAAATTCATATCTTTAAATCCGTAAATCGAAATTTAACAAATAAAATATCTAAATCGATTAGAAAAATGAGAGAAATCCAAATATGACATCCATATCATCTTTTTCATCATGTTTATGACTTTTTGCAACATATTTTTCGTACTTGCTTAATAAAAAAATCATTTTTGGCAGTTAAAATAATGGAAAATGATATTTATAATAATATTTTAAAAATTGTTTTTGGCAACAATGGTTGTCATACCAAGACACACCTATGTGTCCATATATGGACACTTTATCACAAACTATGGCACAGGGTCCATTTTGACCATTTTTTTCAAAAAAATAAAGAAAGTGAAAAAATACTCAAAAAGTGAAATCCTTTTGCACGGACTCCTTTTATGTGTACTAGTTCCTAGAAACAATGATAAACCTGAGTTTTGACAAAGTTTTCAAAAAACTTCTTCACAAAAAGGTCAATCATCTATAGACATGTATAAGTTTCGAGTCAAATGACCTAGATATGATCATCCCCGTGCCATAGTTTGTGATAATGTGCCCATATTTGAAACATAAGTGTGTCTTGTTATGACAAATAATGTTGCAGAAATGAGTTTTTTCAAATTATGTTTATAAATATCATTTTTCATTTTTTAATTGTCAAAAATGACATTTTTGTGAAGCAAGTACAACAAATATGGTGCAAAATGGCACCCATCCAATTATCACACAAAGTAGGCCATATTTTATCGATAATCCAGCAATATTAGGAATTTTCTCGGTTTATACCTCATTTCGCCTATTTAAATGACTTTATGCCTATTTCCCGAAAGTAATTCAATTTTGAACTACAAGTGTGTGATAGTTTGCTCTGAAAATTTTACAAAAATCATTTTAAGATACACCAGTAGTGGTTATATAACAGAACCATCGATAGTTTTGAAAAATGTGACCCCTTTGGATGAACAGGCACGCCGGCCATTTTGACCGTTTTTTCAACAAAATAAAAGAAAGTGAAATAATACTCAAAAAGTGAAATCCTTTGGCATGGACTCCTTTTATGTGTACTAGTTATTAGGAACAATGATAAACCTGAGTTTTGACAAAGTTTTCAAAAAACTTTTTCACAAAAAGGCCAATCATCTATAGACATGTACAAGTTTCGAGTCAAATGACCTAGATATGATCATCCCCGTGTCATAGTTTGTGATAATGTGCCCATATTTGAGACATAGGTGTGTCTTGTTATGACAAACAATGTTGCATAAATGAGTTTTTTCAAATTATGTTTATAAATATCATTTTTCATTTTTTTTAATTGTCTAAAATGGCATTTTTTGTGAAGTAAGTACAACAAATATGGTGCAAAATGGCACCCATCCAATTATCACACAAAGTAGGCCATGTTTTATCGATAATCCAGTAATATTAGAAATTTTCTCGGTTTCTACCTCATTTCGCCTATTTAAATGACTTTATGCCTATTTTCTGAAAGTAATTCAATTTTGAACTACAAGTGTATGATAGTTTGCTCTGAAAATTTTACAAAAATCATTTTAAGATACACCAGCAGTGGTTATATCACAGAACCATCAATAGTTTTGAAAAATGCGACCCCTTTGGATGAACAGGCACGCCGACCATTTTGACCGTTTTTCAACAAAATAAAAAAAAGTGAAAAAATACTCAAAAAATGAAATCCTTTGGCATGGACTCCTTTTATGTGTACTAGTTACTAGTAACAATGATAAACCTGAGTTTTGACAAAGTTTCCAAAAAACTTCTTCACAAAAAAGTCAATTATCTATAGACATGTATAAGTTTCGAGTCAAATGATCTAGATATGATCATCCCGTGCCATAGTTTGTGATAATGTGCCCATATTTGGCACATAGGTTTGTCTTGATATGGCAAACATTCTTGCCAAAAATAATTTATAAAATATTTTATAAACATCATTTTTTTTCATTTTTAAGTGTCAAAAATGATTTTTTTATTAAGCAAGTACAAAAAATATGTTGCAAAAATTCATATAGATGATGAAAAAGATGATATGGATGTTATATTTGGATTCCTCTCATTTTTCTAATCGATTTAGACCTTTTATTTGTTAAATTTCGATTTACGGATTTAAAGACGTAGGAACGAAGGAAGCGAACAAACGGAAACCCGAGGGCCAAAAGAGGTGGGCCCACGCGGCCAGATTCCTTGGCCGCGTGGGACCCCCTATCCTGGGCCTCGAGCCTCCGATGCCGTCGATCTTCGTCCCCGTGCCTTCGTCTTGACCTAAAAACGACTATAAAAATAGTCCCCCGACGGCTTTCGGAAGGGAGCGCCGCAGAAACACAAAACCACGAAACAGAAGACCTGGAGCTGCAGATTGGAGGGGAAAACTCCGGCGGGGCGCTGCCGGGGTGGTATCCATCTTCTCCAACATCTCCACCATCATCACCATGATGAAGGGGGAGTAGTCCACCCCCTGGAGTTTGGGTTTGTGGTGGTAACTTGATCTAATCTCTCTATGTATGATCATTGTTGAAGTCCATATGATGTGCCTTGCATAAGTATGGATCTATCTATGTAATTCCTATGGTGGATATTGTGGTATGAGATGATATTTGTTATGCATTTACCGTTGTGTTGGATCTTTTATGACTTATCATACTTTGGAGATATTCTATGATGCATGTGATGGTTCGATTTATGCATAATGCCTTGTTTATCCATGTCATGAGGTGATTGACACCACCAAGTGTAGATAGATGAGAGAGATATGGTCATGCACACGAAATATGAATCATTGCACTAGTATTTAGAATATTGTCCATTATGAAGTATGATGTATGTAGGTACGGGATGGCCGATGTGACAACGGCATATGTATTGAGTGACACAATACAGCCCAACATCCTTTATCTGGGGGTAAAAAGGAAGAAGTATGATGTGGGAGTGACAACAAACCACGCTAGCCTTACGAGGGTGACCTAGCAACACAAATGATTATTTTCTTTCAACTATGTGTTTTAGGGCATGTAGCCGTCATAGAAGTTTACCATTAAAGCATGACAATTATGTGTACTTTTTATCTATAACATGATAATCACCATAGATGGGAGAGAGCATTGAGTGAACCCATGAACCCATGTCCATTGTTCCTATAAGAGAAAACCTTTGTCTTGACCTCTTGCATTGAAGAGGATTGGGACACTTTTACATTATTGTTTTGTTACATTAAACTTCCATCCATTAAATCAACCATCTTGTTCTTTAAACCTGTTTAGTGCATAATCAACTAAAACTTGTGACACTTTAGTTGTAAGGAATAGATAACTTTTCCTTCTTGCTCCTGCGGATCGATACCCTACTTCCACATTGAGAGGTGCTACAGTGATCCCCTGCTCTTGGGGGTTATCAATATGACTCGTGACTTGTTAAACCAACCACTATCATTAACAGCCATTAACCGAGCCTATTACTGTTAAACAATTAGGTCCCAGCACGCACATGTGAGTCATGCGCCGAGTTCGAATACAAAATCAAACTCGCAGGTTTAACAATCCATAGAGCCAATCCTACGAACAACCTGTCATTCCGCTCTATACTGTTCCCGGGTATAATTTCAGCATATTAATATACACTGTGTTCCAGTATAGCCGTACCGGCTTCCTTAAGTATATTTCCTTAAGTACAATTCCACATCATTAATTCCCTGTTATTTCGTGATGCTTCCACACTGAAGTTAATTCCGGACAATGTAGTAAATATATAAAATGTTGCAAGACACAATTTCCTACATCTCCCACTTGACTGAAAACATTTTATTTCAGCTAAGTGAATTCCCATGCTATTACATGGTTAGGCGTTAATTCCTTCCTTCATGCACTCACGTTGTATATAAACCTTTGTGACTTTTGGAGTCAAATTATCACAAAGTAACAGGTTATGATGCACCTTTCCACGACCTTAAGTTCACAAAGAAAATTCCTTAGCCATAGACCTTCCTTCAATGCTTGATGCATCAAAGTATTCATATTTCATAAATAATGAGTACTAAATCATGTTTCCTTTGTACACCATAAAGACCTACAAAAGTAAATATTAACACATAACATAAAATAGATTACCTTTCACCAAGATCACAAATAGCGTCAATATATCCACGTAGTTGAAGGTTGAGATCATCAATGAATAATGAGTAATCCATATTTCCTTGACATTGCGCGACAAGTCCATTATGTGATTCCAAAAATTTCAATAAGATTCATATTCCGTTTGCTAATAATTCCAGCAAATCGTTTCCGTGCTAATCAAAATAGCAACAATTACAACGGCATGGCTAAATCAGGTCGCACGAATAATGTCCCACAATAACTGAGGATGATAATTATTCTTCCTTTTTCCTCACGAGTTTAAATATAATTCCTCGCAGAGTATCATTCCCTTCATCAAAAGGTACATAACAGGTTTGCACTTTTCCATAGAAAAATATATCAAAATATTATCTATATAATTCCACTCCCAAAATGCAGGAAGCTTTAGACACACCTTTCATATGAAAGTTAGAACTGAACCAAGCTTTCACTTCCATCAATGTGATATTTTAAAACCAATAAGAACATAGTTAGCACATATAATGATAACACAAAACAATTCACACTAACCTTTGTGTATGAATATCTTCCATCAGTAATAAAACCGTATGACCTGATATTCCATTGATGTGAAGCTTGTTCCAAAAAACATGAATTGATCAATTCAATTAGCAAACACTGTCATTGTTCCCACCTCCTCTAAATTCCAGAGTTTCCACAAAGTATAACACTTCCTTTGTGTAAATAATTAAACAACAACACCTCTCTAAATTCCAGAGTTTCCACAAAGTATAAATATTTCCTTTGTGTAAAGAATTAAACAACAAACTTAGAATTGTAACTTCCACTAAGAATGTTGCATTAAACTTCCTTGTAAATAAATCCAATAACAACCTATAGGCATGTGGTTGTTTGGTAAAATAACAAGTCCCAAATTTTATTATTCATCATTGAGTTTATTCCTTCCCACAATGTTTCCACCCATAGTTAACATTAGCAACAAGTTTAGTATTTTTCTTTCCTCTAAAATATAGAGTAACTTCCTCAAATAACACACAATAGTAGCCAAGATATGATGGCCCAATTTAATTCCTCCCACTTTTCCTAAGCATGTTAGTGTTGGGAGTGTAACTTGGTGTTTTCCTTTGAGTTTAGCACATATATTTCGGTGTGACTATTAATAAACACACCCTTCATGAGAAAATATCATATTCCTACTTTCCACCAATTTTCCCTTTTCCAGATAAAAAAAAATCATTTGATCCACTAGAATATAAACATTAAAAATAAAATCTTGGTGTGCTATGTAGTAAACAATGATTCCAATTCCATACTACCAAATATAAATAGAATACTTCCTTCCAGTTCACAAAATATAAACAGTGACTGTGATAAATAATGACTTACTCAACAAATAGTAGTATGTAATGCTTTCATAATCCAGTGAATAACCAAGAGTTGTATTCCTCCATTCAACCATGGAGTATATGCCATAAGACAGGTGAATAATTCCATGCTCATCACATTAGTTTCAATTAATATTCCTGAAGTGTACTTCCCCCATCAATCAGTTTCAAACCTTGTAATCCTTTGATGAACTGATTTTCCACTTCAGTATGAGATGTTAATACAACAAAAACCTTCCGACTTGTATTGTCAAAGATATTAATAACCATATCAAGTGAATCATGAAATAAATAAATATATCCACCTCAAGTAGGAGTGTCCAAAAATACCGTAAATATGTGTTGATAAAGTATCATAATCCTCCCACTAAAGCTTAGAATTCCAGAATTAATAATCCACAATTCTGTTCCTTGATATGTGACCAAGTTGTAAATGAGATAAAATAATTGAACCTCTAATGGGAGTGTAAAACCAAATGTCACATTGAAGAGAAATCCATAACTGATAGTCCTCCCACTTAAAGTTTATAATTCCAGAATTAACAAGCGTAATTATGTTTGTAGAGTATGACCAAGTCGTAAATAACATCAATGATAAATTCCGAGCATGTGTTCCTATTATCAGTATTCCTCCCTATGGAGTTATCTTCATAACAAACTTCCAACGGAATTAATAGAACATGAGACGTTGTGTTAAATTCCATATTGCACTAACCTTTCCATTGAGCAATAATTTCACTCTTCCTTTTCCAAATAGCATACATAATCAACAAATTCCGATAGAGAAGTGTAAATTAAAATTCCTTCTCATCGTAAGTGACAAAAAGAAAGTTCCTCCATAAACAGAGTTCGATTACATAATTTCCAATTCCAAAGTATATACAATTTATCATTAGTGACTAATTAATACACTTATTATTCCTTTGGAATTGTTCACATGTCAGTAAATTTGCTATTGTATTCCATCAAATTATGATGTAGAGGCAAAGTCCATTATCCAACTATATGGAAAAGTAGTGACAAACAAATATTTAGTGCAAGAAATAACATTGGACATACCGTTGAGTAAATATCGATTTCCTCTTCCATTGGAGTATTTCCCATATTCCTCCAAAATAATAAGTAATGTCACTTCCATTATAAACATGCTTCATGCATGTCGCCTCATCATCGTTGCGCCAGAGAATTCCGATGAATTATTAAAATACTCCGATCGATTCCGAAGTAATCCAATGAGTCCAATATATTCCGGTGTTAATGTAAATCCCGAGGCAAATTAATCCGTCTGACAATGAGTTTAATAAATTTCCTCGGAGTGAATTGCAACTTCCTCTAAAAGCGAGTGGTGTCCAATAAAGAAGTCCACAATAAATAAAATTCCAGGTTACGTATAATATTCCGTAATTCCGTAATCTGTACGCTCTCATATTAATAAGCTAAACGATCAAATATTGATATAACCATGTGGACTAGTCTATTTTCCTTAATCCAAATTCCATAGTTTTCCTTTCCCTTTGGCTTTTCCGGTTTAGACGTATCAATAAGATAATCATGACTCTCACATGAAAATAAATACACGATTTTCCGTTTCAAACCGTGTAATTTAAAACCATATAATAGGGATGTTCTGAAAAAAGAATCGGACAAAATATATAATGAAATGCCATTACGAAGTAGTAAATGTTACCGATCTGATTGGACTTGCCTGCGCCGCACATATGCGCCCATCCGTGCGGCCGCTCCGTTAATTCACCATCGCACGGTCGAGGCAATTTTCCTCCCCGCGTTTTTTTAATGGCTAATTAAAACACGAACTACCTCTGTATTTTCATCTTTTCTTTCTCGCCGGAAGGACGCGACGAGACGCACGTCACCGGCTCAAGCGAGGCAGGCCCCACGCCCTACCGCACCACCACTCGTCGTTGGCGGAAACAGCCAGCTGCCGCTCTGTTCGCTCTATCTCCGACGAACGCCGGAGCAACGGACGGAACGCTGGCTCGCACTTCCACGCTCGACCAGATGGACGACGGCCGGGTGAAGGTAGTGCCGTGGTGAGGCAAGTGCACGGGCGTCGCTGACCTTACGCGAGTTCGTGGACCGCGTCATGAAGCCTAACCTCCACGTTGCCGTCATGGCCTCACGGGCACCATGTCATCCTGGCGATCCTGCGAGGATAGGACGCTCGCCGGCCGCTTGCTGGTTGCGGCGGTGGTTGATTCTGCTTGCTGGTTGCAGCCGTACAGGAGGTAGCTCCGGCGCGAGAACACGTGTTCCGCCGGCGTTCGCGAACAGCCGCAGGTCGCACCACCCTAGCTACATCCTCAGCCGGGGCCAGGCCGCCACGGCTCCCGCGAAGCCTCGTTACATCCTCACAGTCGGGGGACGCCAGGGAGTCGAACCACGGCTCAACCCGCTCGCCCCATCGGCACCTCTTCCAGCTTCACGCGCCGCCGTCCCGCAAGAGCAACATGCAAGACCACCCGAGCCACCGCCAGCCATGATTCGCAAAGGGACGTGGTAGCCAGGAACGATCTGGCGGTAGACTCGTCCAGGTCAAGGCTCCACCCTGATGCGGCAGACTCGTCCAGGTAGAGGCTCCACAGCGCTGACTCCGAAGCGGCGAGATACGTCGCGGGATGGGGCTGGAGGTCGGAGGAATGCGAGCACGGCGGCCAGAGGTGTCGCCGGCGGCTCAGCTTCGCTACTTCAATCCAGCTTGAGTGCAGACAGGGGATAAATTCGGAGGGGAATAGAAGCACCAGTACGGGTTGTATTTCTGCTTCTAGTTTTTTTCGGAAGGAAATAGGCGGAGCCGTTCGATGAGTTCCACGCGTGCTGGCCGCACGGATGGTCGCACGGGTGCGGCACAGGCAAGCCCCGTCCGAGAAAGAAATGGCAGCGAAGATTCCGACGCCCAATGCGCGTAATTATTTCCTTCACAACTTTCCGTTGCCCTGCCATATTTGCCGAGTTGACTAGGAGAAAACCGGTAGGAGAAACAATAATCCAGGTCCAGACTCCAAATATGCAAAATAATTCCACGTTGTTCCAGCTCGACAACAAAAATTAGTTTCCAGATTCGATACGAAACAAATCTGTCGTTGAATCTTTGATTCCTTAATCAACGTACTACAGGCTACAGCAGCAATCTTCCAGCAATAGTTTTCTCTTCCTCACTTAAACGTGAGTGGCTAATCAAACAGAGTATTCTTATAATCCCAATTGCTCTATCGAGTTCCAGAGAACACCAAATTCCGATGCACGTCCGTCAAGTGCAGTGCAAAAAACAATCTTTCCCAAACAGTTAATTGATCCTTCTAATTAGCAATTCCTTCAACGAGCTGTGCAGCTTCCCGAGTCAGAATCGTACTAGTCTTTTCCTCGATCTGTGCTTGCAAAAGAATTGACGAATCTAGTTTGATTTCCAGATCGAGTGATCAGGCCCCAACTTGTACGAAACCTGTGCAACACAGGTCGATGCTCCCCCAGAGCAATCTTGATCGGCGGCCGATCGATTCCACACGGGCAAAGCGCGTGATGGCGACGAGGTGCAGCGGAGCAGCCGTGCGGAACCAATCGACAACAAATCCATACGACGAAATCGAGTTGCCGAGGCCGTTCGAGGAACCGCGGCGACGAACCTACGACTCTGATATCAATGTGAAAATTAGGTCTTAGGAGCTATTCGGTCTATCCTCTATTTCTCTGCCTTATCGGTGGTGCCGCTCACAATGCATATTGAGTCTAGAGGGTGAAACCTTTATATAGACTCTAAATTTCAGATAACTCAATCTGTTTTCAGATAGGACTCGTGACTTGTTAAACCAACCACTATATTAACAGCCATTAACCGAGCCTATTACTGTTAAACAATTAGGTCCCAACACGCACATGTGAGTCATACGCCGAGTTCGAATACAAAATCAAACTCGCAGGCTTTAGCAATCCATAGAACCAATTCTACGAACAACCTGACATTCCACTCTATACTATTTCCGGATATAATTCCAGCATATTAATATACACTGTGTTTCAGTATAGCCGTACCGGCTTCTTTAAGTATATTTCCTTAAGTACAATTTCACATCACTAATTCCCTGTTATTTCTGTGATGCTTCCACATCCAATGAAATTATATTCAGCCAAGTCGCAGAAAAAATAATCATATTCAGCCTAGAAAAAGAAACATGTGCTGGCCTCGCAAAATCTCGTCCAAGAGAACAAGGGGGCTATCAGTATCAGTAAAAGTGGACCGGTGGCAGTGGGCCGGCGGAGTACCATCTCTCAGTCTCTCCTCTGTCCATCTCCAAAAAGGAAAAAAAAATCTCTCCCCTGTTCTCGTCGTCTAGTCTTCCACGCCTCCTCTGTTCTGCCACCTGGCATCCCGCTCCACTGTCGTTTACTATCAAGACTGCCTGTTCTGCGTTTGATCGCGTACCAAAAGCCCCAACGCCACGCCGTTCCGCCTCTCCAAAACCCAAACCCCAACCGCCCCGAAACCCTAAGCCGGCGGCCGGCGGCGATCGCCGGCGCCCACCGCGGCCTCCCGCGGAGGCCTCGGGCACCTCCCCATTGCCTCGGCTCCGTCTCCCTGCCTCCCTGGGCGGTCGCCGTAGGTGGTATGTGCGTTTGTTGTTCCGAATTGGGTTTTTGCTTTGCTTTTAATTTTCGGTCCATTTCTCTGCGGATTCTGACGCGCTCTCTTCCTTTTCGGGCGCGGCCAGTC
Source organism: Poa pratensis (assembly GCA_947311845.1). Taxonomy (NCBI): domain Eukaryota; kingdom Viridiplantae; phylum Streptophyta; class Magnoliopsida; order Poales; family Poaceae; genus Poa; species Poa pratensis. The sequence goes on along the minus strand of CAMZMU010000093.1, from coordinate 39,955,114 downwards.
CGGGGTTTCGAGCCGCTCTGCCGCCGGGGGAGCCTCGGGAGGAGGCGCGGCCGTCCAGATCCTCTGCTTCGAATCCGGTTTCTGTACGGAGGACGACGAGGTATGCTGCGCGTGTTTGTCGTCTCCGTTGTGGTGCGGAATGCGGGCTTTGTGATGATTTTTGCGGGTTCAGTTGTTGCGGATTGTCTTGTCTTTGTTGCTTTGCTTGGGCTCAGTCTGAGTCTGGGGAGGTAGTTCGTGTTATGGCTGGGTGATTGGTTATGTGCACGCTTCTTCGCCGTTTTGAGTTTGCAGGCTTGTGTGGTGATTATAATACGAGTGGACAGTTCTGCTTTGCTTTAGATTAAACTTGAAAGTCTGCAGCTTTCGGATGATATGTTGGTGCACTAGCCATACAAGGCCTACTAGTACGTGCACTGAAGTCACAATCACTGACGGCATTGCGAAATTTCAACAACATAGCAAAATAAGGCATATCCCGCTACGTGCAGTAGTAGTTCTGGACTACTACACATAATATATGATTTTTCCTTTTTGTGTTCTCAATGTGTGTATGGAAATTAGATAATGTTTGCAATTTTATATGCCTTCTGTGTTGATATTGTTTATTTTATTCAAACTTCCCAATGACCATTAGAGGTTCTAACCGAGTCTCTGTACACACAAATTGCTCCCAAGTTCTGGGGCATACATTTAGTGCTGTCGGTCCGAAATGTGTGTTGATTTGCATCAGGTTATTCGCTTTCCCATGTCAGTTGCATCTTAGGAACTGGATTTGCATGCATGCTGCATTTGGTGTTAACAAGTCTGTATCCGGTGCGTCCCGGCTTTTGGTGTGGTGCATCTCATGAGAAAACCTTGTGGACACTAGACAGACATGTAAATTCAGAGAATTCGGTGGCACACTCAAATTTATCATGTCAGCAAATTTCAAGTCTAAATTCTGTATACATGAATAGAAAAAAAGGGCAGATATCCTGCTCTGAGAATTATAAGGAAAAAAAGGTTAGAAAAACTGTGCCTTTCAGTGTTGTATTTTTTTCTCCGTATGTAGGTCGAACTAAGAATTGAAATTTGGTGGCTAGGTGATAGAAAGAAATTTGTACTCCCTCCGTTCACAAAAGGATGTCTCAATCTTTTCTAGATTTGTATGTATGTAGACATACTTTAGTGTGTAGATACATACAAATCTAAAAAGATTGAGACATCCTTTTGTGAACAGAGGGAGTAGTTGTTTTGGCAGGCCTTCAACATTGTTGTATCGACCGGTGCTCTAGCTGGTGGCATTTCTTTCATGACTATCTGCTAGCGAACATTAGGAACACCTTTTTTTTGTCAACTAGGATTCTAGTTTCCTATATATTTGTTACTTTTCCAGAACCATGAGTTAGTTTCGAGATCTTGTGGGTTTCACCTCTAGCCTACTCCAACTTGCTTGGGAATGAAAGGCTTTATTGTTGTTGGAATGTTTGTGACACAAAGTTATTTTGAATATTATTCCAATTTTAAAGATAACGGTAGTTTCAGTATTGTAAGCATCCTATTCAAGCAAGAGTAAAGCATATGCCCTCTCACCAGTCTAATCCCCTCTTTGTTCCTTCTTTTCAAGAAATTGTGAGCTATACCTCACTTTAAGTAGATCAATATGCATAAAGAATATGAAATATGAGAATCGAGATAAGAATATTGTCCATACAATGTTTCAATCTTCGAATGCACAGCCTGACATGGGAAAATTTGTGACAACATCGATATCTTGTCTCTTTTCTTAATCTTCAGATAATGCTAAGTTTATACTTTTGGGATGGTTCTGGACGTGTTGCTAACTATTTTATTTTTCCTTAGTTTTGAAGTTTGGAGAGTTGAAAGAGTAACTAGGGTACAGCCAAGGTGTCAGTAATAAACAACATAACAGCGAACAAGGAGATTCGAGGAAAGATTTGAAATCAAAATAGTTGCAACCCTAGTCCAAGTATGAATCGGCTGCTTATAACTAATACACTCTCCCATTGTTGTCCCCTTCAGCCAATCTTGCATTCACTCATTAGTTACACAACTTTTCGTAAGTTGTTTGCCATAACTAGCTTAACTTCGTAAGTTACAAAACTAATATTCATCTGCACAGTATGCCTTCATAATTTGTTTGCCATAACTAGCTTAACTTATTATGTGTATTTATGTTTCTTATCACTTCGTTTTATGAGGATTTCACCTTCTTTCTGATGTGCTATGTTGATTTCTTCCATTGCATGCAGGATGACATCTTCAAAGCTTTCCAAGGAAAGATTTGATGCTGTTGTCACATATCTACATGCTTCTATTGGAGTCAAAAGAAAAACAGTTTCCCAAGTGTTGGATGATCTACTAAAGGTGTACGACTACAACTGGGAGTTTATAGAAGCTGATGATTTTCGGGTTCTAACCGATGCTATATTCGACGAGCCTGATCCCAAAGTACAGCATGATCACTTTCTTTGATTTTTAGTTGGAATGTAATGTCTTGAGGGGCAACATTCCCCGTGTACCTTGTTATTCTACTACTGTTGGTATGATTTAACCTATAGTTTTTTTACAGGAAGGAGAGAAATGTCAATCTAAGGGGAGGAAGGACAGAAATAGCAATCTTGATTCTGATCACCGTAACAAGAAGCTTAAGGTAAAGCACGAAAGTCAAGACCTTCCTATTTTCGAGGCCCCACTGGCAGGTGTGCGCCCACCAGTTCAAGATTCCAGCCATCAGAGAGGTAATTTCTGTTTAAGCAAATACCTCACACTTTCATTGACTTACTTGGTGAGCTCCCACATTTTATATGCATTTCTGCTATACATACACAAAATGAATATTTTTCTATCAGGTCTGTTATATCTATCTGGATGTCTTGAGTTTGATAGTTTTGTATGGCTTACAAGTATAGTCTGCTTGCAGAATGCAAAACTTTCAGTATTAGCAGTTGTCATGGTACCTATATTTGCCTCCTAAAAATACTAGTAAATTGACCACCAGTTACTTTCCAAATATAGTTTGTAGTGTGACAGAAGTTATTAAAGTCATAAACGTTATAGCTGATACACTTAAAAGTCGCACACTCTACATTCATCCTAACGTCGTGGAAAATTTGGTGGCTACGCAATCAGCAGCGGAGACAGGGGGGGCCAGCAGGAATCGTGATTCTGATCAGCGTAACAGGAAGCTTAAGGTAAAACAAGAAAGTCAAGACCTTCCTGTTTTCGAGGCCCCACTGGCAGGTGTCCGCCCACTAGTTCAAGATTCCAGCCATCAGAGAGGTAATTTCTGTTTAAGCAAATACCTCACACTTTTCATTGACTTACTTGGCGAGCTCCCACATTTTATATGCATTGCATTTCTACTATACATATACAAAATAAATATTTTTCCATCAGGTCTGTTATATATATCTGGATGTCTTGAGTTTGATAGTTTTCTATGGTTTACAAGTATAGTCTGCTCACGGAATGCAAAACTTTCAGTATTAGCAGTTGACTTGTCATGGTACCTAAATTTGCTCGTAAACAATATTAGTAAATGGACCACCAGTTACTTTCCTAATATAATTTGTAGTGTGACAGAAGTTAAATTCATAAATGTTATAGCTGGTACACTTAAAAGTCATACACTCTACGTTCATCCTAACGTCGTGGAAAATTTGGTGGCCACGCAATCAGGGGCGCAGACAGGGCAGAGGGGACCAGCAGGGGCCTGCGCCGCCTGCCCCTCTAACTTACAATTTTTGTTGCTTATAACCCTGCTTTTCTCTGCTAAAAACTGTGTCTTTTAGTGCCCCCCCCCTAATAGTTGTTTTTTCTGCTCTGCCCCCCATGATAAATGTTTCCTGCCTCCGCCCCTGCACGAAGCAGAGCTGTGACAGATAGCTGGAGCCAAGGCGCTTCGATAGTTGCCACGCAGCCCACTCTAGGCTTCCTTAACATTTCTAATTTAGATATTATTGCCCATTGGTTTGCTCTTATTTTTAGTCCTTTTGTGGGGTTAGATAGTTAATAAAGGCTCTTGTTTACCAGTTCTGTTCTTAGTTTTTGGGGTCTGTTTCTACTTTCGCTACTGCGATACACTCCTTGATATAAAAAGATGGCACACATCTTAATGTGTGTTAAAAAAAACTGAAAAGTCAGTTATGACTTCTTAGGAATTCTTGTTTAATCCCTTAAAAAAAGGAATTCTTGTTTAATTTCAGTGTATTTCCTCTATGCATCACTAGTTTTTTTTGCACTGTTTACCAATTTGTCTAAGACCCTTACTATATGTGTAAGCCTATATGGCCTAAGGGCATAGGAAGTGTACTGTTGTGAACTCTGAATTGATAAAACAATGCCATAATTCTTTTAGTGATAACAGTATATGTACTGCAACTGCTCCAGAAATATTTTGTTTTTCCTGCAAATATTGCGCATCTTGTTGTGGCTGCCCTGTTAATATTATTTTCAGTGCCTTGTTCATATGGGATAATCTCTAATAACTTCTAACTACTTCAGAATTTCTGTATTTTGTTTTCAATCCTCCAGCTAACAAGGATGCACGCATGATTTCTGGTGCGGAGCATGCTGTGAAAGGTGTTTCTGTTGCTCATGAAAGAACCATGGCTGATACACGCAAAAGTCAAGCAATCACAAATAGAAAAGATTCATTGACCAGCTTTGAGGATGCACACATGACTTCTGGTGTGCAGCGTGCTGTGGAAGGTGTTTCTCTTGCTTAGATATTATTGCCCACTCTAGGCTTCCTTAACATTTCTAATTTAGATATTATTGCCCATTGGTTTGCTCTTATTTTTAGTCCTTTTGTGGGGTTAGATAGTTAATAAAGGCTCTTGTTTACCAGTTCTGTTCTTAGTTTTTGGGGTCTGTTTCTACTTTCGCTACTGCGATACACTCCTTGATATAGAAAAGATGGCACACATCTTAATGTGTGTTAAAAAAAACTGAAAAGTCAGTTATGACTTCTTAGGAATTCTTGTTTAATCCCTTAAAAAAAGGAATTCTTGTTTAATTTCAGTGTATTTCCTCTATGCATCACTAGTTTTTTTTGCACTGTTTACCAATTTGTCTAAGACCCTTAGTATATGTGTAAGCCTATATGGCCTAAGGGCATAGGAAGTGTACTGTTGTGAACTCTGAATTGATAAAACAATGCCATAATTCTTTTAGTGATAACAGTATATGTACTGCAACTGCTCCAGAAATATTTTGTTTTTCCTGCAAATATTGCGCATCTTGTTGTGGCTGCCTTGTTAATATTATTTTCAGTGCCTTGTTCATATGGGATAATCTCTAATAACTTCTAACTACTTCAGAATTTCTGTATTTTGTTTTCAATCCTCCAGCTAACAAGGATGCACGCATGATTTCTGGTGCGGAGCATGCTGTGAAAGGTGTTTCTGTTGCTCATGAAAGAACCATGGCTGATACACGCAAAAGTCAAGCAATCACAAACAGAAAAGATTCATTGACCAGCTTTGAGGATGCACACATGACTTCTGGTGTGCAGCGTGCTGTGGAAGGTGTTTCCCTTGCTCATGAAAGAACCATGGCTGATACACGCAAAAGTCAAGCAATCACGAACAGAAAATATTCATCGACCAACTTTGATGTAGCTTTGTCACATTCTGGAACAGGGAAACTATCATTTACATATAACTCGGCAAGTCCTGATTTCAACATGCCTGACATGGAGTTGGTATGCAAGGAAATGGAAGCTAGATATCTCAGGACATCCAAGTTCCTAGAACCCAATTTCTCTTTCATGAAACTTCTGCAAGATGTTTGCCAGTGTATCATTGATATTGGCTGTGAATCGAGTGGACCTAGAGAAAAAGAAATGATACAAATAATTCCTGCCGTAGACTTTTTGTCTAAGCCTTTAGTGCCACGAGTATTGCAATCAAATCAAGCTGGTTTCTCGATTATGTCACCTAACAGTCGCATCGTCCATGGTGGTATTTGCTCTTCTAGTGCTATTGCTGAAGAACAGAATATTTCCAGCAGTATGCAGGTCATTGCCAAGAGATTAGCTCATGATGTCAATGATATATCAAAAGGGGAAGAAAATGTCACTATTCCGATAATCAATGAACATGGCAATGGCATTCTCCCTCCTCCCTTCCAATACATACCATTCAATATCACGTTTCAGAATGCGCATGTCAGTTTTTCTCTTGCTAGAATAGGAGATGAAAATTGCTGCTCAGAATGCTTTGGTGATTGTCTAGAAGAACCAATTCCATGTGCATGTGCATCCGAAACGGGAGGGAACTTCGCTTATACAAGAGATGGCCTGCTTACAGAAGTATTTCTCGATTCTTGTATCTCCATGCTTCGGGAACCACATAAACATCCTGTAGTCTACTGCAAAATTTGTCCTAATGAACTAGTGAAGATTAAAGTAAATTCGGATTCACTAAACACCAAAGTGAATCCTGATCCTTGTAAAGGACATCAGATAACCAAATTTATCAAGGAATGCTGGAGTAAGTGCGGCTGCAACAGAAATTGTGGAAATCGCGTGGTGCAGCGAGGCATTACTCGACATCTACAGGTAAGTCATATATACCCATTTAAGCTTTTAGTATTTACCATTTTGTACCAAAGATAAAGTTGTGATTAATCAGTGCCAATTGGCAAATATGATGGAACTAACTATTCATATGCAATCATGCAGCTACATATGCATATACTGAAAATAGAGTTCTGTTTGTTATCCAGTTTAATGCTCATGATTCAAAATATAGATATATTTGTTATCTGACCTCAACAGGTTTAATGTATACATGATTACACCGAACAAATAAGTTCTATATACTTTTTTTGTTCTATTAATGTGGAAATGTTGAGCCTGTTTCTTTCTATTTTACTTACAGTTTATGTTGCAATGTTGATCCAACGTAGAATCCCATTTTGACCTTGTGTATTAATATAATCCAGCATGACGGCAACTGCAGAATGTTTAATCTTATGGTGCCGTGCAATCTGAGTATTCTCATGTGCTCAGCATATCAAACCGCATAGCGGTACATGTTTCTTATATTCATTTGTAATGAATATATCGTCGTTTCAGGTATTCTTAACCAATGGAAAAAAAGGATGGGGACTTCGGGCTGCTGAGGAACTTCCTCGAGGCGCGTTTATTTGTGAGTACGTTGGTGAAATATTAACGAACAATGAGTTGTATGAGCGAAATGTTCAAATGGCAGCCAATGAGAAGCACACGTACCCTGTGAATCTTGATGGTGATTGGGCCACTGAAGGAGTTCTGGAGGACGACAATTCTCTCTCTCTAGATGCTACCTTCTATGGAAACGTGGCAAGGTTTATAAACCATAGGTAATATTCCTTAGACGATTTGTCATCAGGCAGTTTGCTATTTTAAACAGAAACACATAACGATCCTTTGCAGTTCCCTATAATACATGATGGTGTTGGTTTCATGCATATTTACAAAGCCAGTGGGTGGGGGGGCAGTGGTTCCCGTTAGTTACTGGTTTCTTTTCCATTGTGGACTAGGTGCACTTTAGGGTTAAGATTGGTAGTCGGGGTCTATTTGTGCACGATTGGACAGAGCAATACATGCTGTTTGGAGTTATAGCTGTATAAAAGTGCCCCCTTAAGAAAGAAATCATAACAATTGCCTGTAAGCTAGTAGTGGGTATGCCTGTATTGTTTCTTATGTCAACACTTCGATAGAGAATTAGAGATACACAAGTTGATTCTACTCTTTTTTGAAGCTAACTAATAATGCATCATAACCCAATAAATGAATACAGAGGTAATTTAAGAGAATATTAAAATTCTGCTTCCGTACTATGCTGAATCAATATTTTTGACTTATTGACTTCTTATGTTTTTGTCTTGTTGACTTGGTATTTCGTTGTATGTTGCAGATGTTTTGATGCCAATCTTGTTGGAATACCTGTTGAGATTGAGACACCCGACCACCACTACTACCATGTATGTATGCAACTCTAGCTAGTTATTTTTCGAAACCGAGGCAAAAGCTTTGCCTCACCTTTTATTAAGCAGAAGGTGCCCGGTTTATTATGGAAGAAACCGGGCGAAAACCATACAACAAACACAACACCCACAACCTCGAGACACCACGACGCCGCACGACACGGCCACCCACAGCCCAAGCTGCACCAGGAAAGCCGCTCGCAGACCACGGACGTCACACCACCATCCGGGGCCGCCGCCCCGGCCTAAAAGACAGCCACAGCTGCCGCCGCCACACCACAACACCGACACCACGGGGACAAGCCCGGCACAACTCAAAGAACCACCCTCCGGGGAGCTGCGACAGCTCCCCCAACAGCGCAAAGGCAGCGCAGCTCCGACTCCGAAGAAGAGCTAAGAAGGAGAACCAGGCAGGCTGGCGCCGTGGAAACTCGCCGAAAGGAACATCTGCCGCCAGTCATCGTACACCACCGGGAACCCACCGCAGCAGCTTCGACTTCTCAGCAACAAGACACGCCGAGGCAATCCCAAGGACACGCCGGAGAAGAGCCGACTACCGCAGCCACAGCCACGTCTCCGACAACGCTCAAACATCATCATCGTCGCCGCAGAAGCCTCCACGCGAACACCTCGGCCTTCCAGTGGACCCTACCACAAGTCCCTCCAGCCGGACACCACTCCAAGAAACCTCAACCTCGCCTCCAAAAGAAGCCGCGAAGCTCTCGGGGCCGCCGCCCCGACATCCACCACTCCAGTATGCCCTGCACACTCATCCGACACCACCTTCCGGGGTCGCCACCCCGACATAACACCGCTCGTCCTCGAGCTGCGACGCCGCACGGCCCAGATGCCTGTAGCCCGAGCTACACAGGACCACTGCCCGCAGACCACGGCCGCCACACCATGCCCGGGGCCGCCGCCCCGACATACCGTCCAACCATCCCCGCTGAGATGCGTCGACCGAGCCGACAACCCTGCCGCCCCTGCTGCTCAAGGTCACCACTCAAAGCTGTGCCAAGCCGCAACCCCGCCTCATGGAGCTACCACTGCACCGCTGCCCGAGGCCGCCGCCTCGGCGCACATCCGCCATCCCGGGGCCGCTGCCCCGACATCCTCAATCTCAGAAACGATGGGAACCCCAAACAGCGACAAAAGACTCGCCCTCCAAAGCAACGCCTCCAAGAAGGATACGACATAACTGTCGCCGTCGCCCGCTCCGGATGGAGCTTGGGTTTTCACCCGGAGGGCCCAAGTCCGGGAAGAGCTCCACGACAGCGCCTTCAACAAGGTCAACGACGCCCGAAGGCGCCGCCGCTGCCGGCACCAACCAAGGTTGGGCAAAGCTTTCACCAGAGCTCTTCCCTTCCATCGAGCGCGCTGCAAGGATGCCACCGCCACTGTCCGCCACGCACCTCCACCGGACACCAAACACCGCACCATGACACCAAGGGCAGCGCGAGCCACCTTGCCCCGCTCCAGACGCTGCCGCCGCGCCTCCTCACACTCCAGCCCGAGCTCCTCCGAAACAGCCAAAGCCGGGCCGCCGTCCCGGCCACCTCCTCTGCCCCCTGCCTCCGGCCTCCTCCACAGCTCCCTGCCTCCGCACACCCGAGATCGGACCGGATCTGGGCTAGCAGCACAACCACCCCATCCACCGCTTCTCCTTCCAACGAAGCCGAGACCACAGGTCGCAGCTGCACCGTCGGACCGGCCAGACGCGCGAATCGAGCTCTGAAGACCAAGATCCAGCACGCAGGAGGCATCCAGGACCAGACCGGCTGCTGCGCCACCCTCGTGACCGAAGCCGCCGGCCACCTCCGGCAGCCTTGCGCAAGCACAACACCACGGCGAACACCCGAGCGCCACCGCAGGGATGGAGCTCGTCCCGGGGCCGCCGCCCCGGCTACCTCGCGCCGGTCGGCCGAGAGCCGCCCCCACAGCAGGTCCCGTCACCAGCGCCACGAGAAGAGAGCACCCCCACCACCTTTGGCAGCGGGGCCCGCCGCCACCGCGGCGGAGGCCGGCGGCAGCGGCGGCGGACGGAGTCAGAGGAGGAAGGACGATGGTGGCGGCTAGGTTTTCCCCTGGCGCCGCGAGGGGAGCGACGCGAGGGGAACGAGCCTAGCTAGTTATTGACGTTTGTGTATTAATGCAATTTGAAACGTTTGAAGATTGTTTATTTATTCTTTTTTTTTCAGCTGGCATTTTTCACCACAAGGCAAACAAAGCCATTTGAAGAACTGACATGGGTAGGTTGGTCTTAGTGCAGTTAGCCTGTTACATTTAAGCTCCATTTTACTGCATCATCCTGCTCCTGCATGCACTATGAACCCGAGGACTATAAGATATGGATTAACCGGTGACCATCCTAAGTGAATTCAGTTTTAGTTGGATTGTATCACTGCAGATCAATCAATAGTTTTACCAAGCTATTTTTCATTTATTTGTTTAGTGAAATCGTCTTCGCTAGGTTATTGTCTACTTTAAGTCATATGTCAAAATGCATAATCTTGTTTTATGTACATTTTGACCACAGGATTACAGAATTCATTTTGACGATATGAGCCACCCTATCAAGGCGTTCAAATGTCTTTGTGGAAGCGAGTATTGCCGGGGAAAAGGAAAAAAAGAAGCATCTCAAGTAGGTGCCTCAAATAGTTACCGTTGCTTAATTTCTCAACCTTCTTTACCATTCCCTCATTTTTGCTAAATACTCCCTCTGTTCCGTATTAGTTGTTGCTGATTTAGTACAAATTTGTCCTAAATCAGCGACAACTAATACGGAATCGGAGGGAGTAGTTGCCCTCGAGATTCTCAGTTTTAGAATATATATGTCCATAGAATCAAGAGTGTAGTTAATGTAGTATTCCAACCCTACTCTAATGATTTGGAACATGGTAATGGTTTTAGCCTGCCATTTAATAGGGTATGTATGGTTATTTCTGATTGACTCTTTTTTTTGAGTTAGTACTTTTCTCCCTATGCACATGGTGGGCAATGGAGTGTATATGTGTGACCACTTGGCAGAAGAACTAGTGTATGCCCTTTGCTCATGTGTACCGCCCATATGATGTCTGTGATATGGTAGTACCAATTAAAAACAACCAAATCACCATGAGAATTCAGAAGATAGACATAGAGGTGATTGAGTTTGATCTTGAAAAAAATAACCTCCCCAACATCTAATGTTCTTAAGAATATCTAGAAACTTCAAAAATACTTAAAAATGGAAATTTCTGTCCGATATTTTTGTTGATACTTTCTCCCTGTTTTCATCTGATATTTAGAGTGATATGATTTGTCATTAAGTTACATCAGCTGACCACAAATGTTGATATGCTGCTACAGGATCTAAATCCAGAGCCCTGGTACTACTGTGAGTACTGGTCAAGATAATATAAGACGAAAAGGAGAATCGAGATAACACAGCATCTGCCAACTCTTCTTCGATAGGTCATATTTTGCTTTGTGTACAGACGTTCCAGATGACTCGTCACCTACATATCCGGATTGCCTGCTCAATTGTTATCCTACCAAACTCGTTTCCATGTAGTGTATTTTGGTTGCCGGCCGGATCATCACTCTTTTGTTTTGAAAGGGTTCTTACATTCCTTTTCAATATATGCACAAATTGACAAAGTATGTTGTTTTCCATGTTCCAACGTTGAAGTCTGGTGCGTTTAAATTATATCAGCTGTATGGGGTCGTGGCACACGCCGTTCACCTGAGAATGAAAGTGTGACATGATTTCTGATGACTGATGAGAGAGACATACTCAGCATGCACCACGACACGTCTACACCCGTACACGCCATGTACACATTAAGGCTATATATGTTTGGATGCAAAATATTTAAAAGCTACACATGTAGGCATGAAATACCACAATTTGGAAATACAACTGTATTAACCGAGTGGCAATTGGCAATTGTGGTATTTACTAGAATATACTATTTCATTTTCGTAGAATAATTAAAACATTATGCCTGGAGATGCATGCACGCAGTAGGATTAACTTGCCTATCGACCTACGAATTAATTTTAGTCCTTGCGCATGAAAAGCTTGAAACGTTATCCGTACAAATCTCCTAGGGATACATCTACCCTTTTCTATCTACTCCCTCCGTTCCGAACTTGCCTGTGGCAAGATAGTTAGGAGAGTGGTTGTACCCCCAGCCCACCAGAGTTCAAACCCTAGGTTTGACGCTAATGTTTCTCATTTAAGGCGGAATATTCTTCAGTGGGAGGCGATGTTCCCGTCGACAGCGAGTCGTCCGTGGTGACTTCGTCAATCTCAAGACTCGACCCGCCGACTCGGTCTCTCGGAGGTGCTCATAGGGGTAGGGTGTGCGTGTGTGCGTTCATAGGGGTGAGTGTGTGCGTGTGTATATGAGCGCCTGCGTTGTACTGTGTTTCGCAAAAAAAAAAAAATTTAATTGACTTGATCTTGTCCAAATATGGATGTATCTATACTTGTTTGGTGTCTAGATACATCCATGTGTAACCAAATGTGTGTCAATTAAATCCAAACGGAGGGAGTACTATCTACGCGAAAGCTAGCATCTATAGATGCATCCAAAAGGAGAGTGCTTCAAACCTCCGTAGTTGCGTGTATGCAGATGGATCGATGGTGCATGCTGGCCAGCAGTCTACCGGCGATCAAGTAATAGGATGCGACGAAAGGAACCAGTGAACCGTTCGATTCACTGTTAAATATAAAGGTCTGGGTAGATATTTTTATACCCCAACTCGAGTAAAATGTATAGTTTGTACTTCAACTTACAGGAGATGTTCAGTTTAGTACACTATGTTGCATAAGTGATGGATAAAAAGTCATCTGCATTTATAGCCATACCCGGCCCCCTTGCTAAAAATGCAGCTGGCAAGGGTTCCTTTACGACCGGGTTTGGGATGGGGATATTTAACAAAGTTGCAATCTAACTTTGTAGTTTAGTCTTTCAGCCTCAGAGCTTCTCTACCGGATCTCTCGAAAGGCCCCATGAATGGACCAATGGGCATATAGACAAAAAAAGGCCCAAACGGCACCCTATCGTCTCGAGCCACCCGGCAAAATGTCGGGCATTCTGGAGGCGCCGAACACATCCGGACACGCACTCCGATAGACGGGGCCAATGTGTCATAGACACGCAAGGAGGCTAACGGCCGATCAACTTAGATTAATGGTGTCCACCCACGTCGTTGGTTCCCCAGTCGGGTGCCTACTGTTTTCCCCATGTCAGCTTCCCCACGTGTTCTCATTAACGCGCTGCTGACATTAACACACCACTTCGCCTACCAGAGATCTTTAGGGCGTGTTTGGTTGCTCAGACCGTTTTTGAGCCTCCCGTCTCTGTGGCCCTAGCGGGTCTGGCCCCGAAGAAACGTGGCCTGAGCCATGTTGTGCAGCCCGTTTGGTTGCCTACATATCGTTTTTCTTTTTTCCTATTTATTTCGCATTTTCGTATTTGGTTGCCTGCAAACTTGGCATTGGGTTGTTTAGCTGCAACACACACATGTTTGGTTGCATGCTGGTTTAGTATTGTGCTCATCACTTTCAAAACTGGTGATCTTACCACCTCCTAAGACACATGAACACAAGCACAATCAGAAGCAGCTTAATACCAGGGGAAGCATCAACCAAAACGACAAGCATATATACTAGCACGGTGGAGGATCAAGTTCACTGCAATCTACTTAACTACATCACACCAGGGGAAAGAAAACACCCTGATGAACAAACAAGGGAAGCACACCCTGATCAAAACAAGTTCTGGGCAATACTAAGCCCAGGTTAACAATCCCATGCCCCTGATCAACACTAACAGTGCATCACATGCCCCTGATAAAAATGCACTTACCTTAGCACGCTGGTACTAGCCGTGCTCAGGACAAGTGTAGGACCTGGCCGTCGAGTCCATGTTCTTGTAGATGTCCATCTTGAAGACTGTAGCGGTGAGCTTGAAGACTAGGACGTCGTCGTCCTCCAGATTGTACCTGTAGATGACATCTGGCCAGTTCCTCCCGATCACAATCTCGCCGGTGTTCTTGTAGTACATGAGCTGAACATGCTCGCCGCAGTACGTGCAGGCGCGATCGCAATGCAGCGAGGAAGGGGGGTCATCAGCCACTCCTTCAAGCTAGCATGGAAGGACCTTGGGATGAGTAGCATGTGCAAGTCATCCCGGTACAGCTGCACGTAGAAGCGCCGCGGCAGTCCCGGTCTTGGCATGTGGCCAATCTTGGGCTTCTTCCCCTTGACTGGCTTCAGCAGCTTCTGCGCCTCCTCTTCCCTCCCAGGCACCACTGGCTTCTCAAGCCGGCTGTTGAAGGGGATGACGCCGGGCAATGGCACCAGCGGCTGAAAGCCAGGAGGAGGTCCATCTTGCTCGGCCTTGAGTACCTTGTCATGGAGGTTGACGTTCGTTAGCAATGCACGATCAAGCAATGCACAAAGGCGGCAAGGAACGATCAATGCACAAGCAATGCAGAAAAATCAAGCAATGCACATCTTCATTTGGGGCAAAAAACCCCCAAATCAAGCAGTGCACAAGCAAGCTATGCTCAAGCAAGCTATGCATGTGTGGATTTGGGACATCTAAACCCCAAATCAACCACTGGCCAAGACATGCACAATGAGGAAATGCACAAAAAAACCCAAAGTCAAGAACATGTCCATTTGGGGCAAAAAAAAAAACCCAAATCAAGCAACGAACAAGGTTCTAGATCACTAGATCAGACCATCTAGTACACAATCTAACATGTAGTACACAAATTTAGCATCTACAAGCGCGGATTGAAGATCTACATGTGCATATTGTAACATCAAACCCTAACCAAATCAGATGGATAGATTGGTACTTACCATGGCAGTTGTAGGCGGTGCAGGCGCTGGAGGGGGTGGAGGCGGCGCCCGGGGTCCGATCGAGCAACCGGGCATGAAAATAGGCACCAGCGGTGGCGCGGGCATCGGCGCCATGAAGCCAATAGGCGCCACAGGCCAGGCCGTGGATGGCCCCGCAATCGATGCGGCGACTGTTGCCGCGGCCGATGATGGCCGCAGGCGGCAGATGGGGGAGGACGCGTGGAAGTGCCGCCTCAGCTCCTCTGGCGACATCTGCTTGGCAAAGATGTTGGACACCGACCGGGAGTGCGCGTCCTCGCCGGGGGGGCGGTGGACGAGGACCCGCCATTCTGTCAGGCGGTGCGGCGGTGAGGAGAGGGGCGAAGAAGTTGAGGGGATTGGGCGGTGAGGGGAGTGGGGAGTTAACCCGAAATGTCCCGTCTCCCGCGCTTCCCAATGCGTGCCACTGCTGCACGCGTGGCTCTCCACAGCCTGGCCCTAGAAAAACGACCGATTCGGCCGTTCCTACTCGGCCAAGCCCAGCGTGCTTTAAGTTTCATGCGCATGCAGGCCCACGGGCTAGCCAGGCAACCAAATGGCCATTTTTTCACCGCCCCGGCCTGTTTGAGGAGGTCGTGGGCTACCAAACACGCCCTTATATGCCACAACCGGCTGCGCATTGCACACGTCAATGCAGCCGCAACAACCAATGGTGGAGCCATCAGGCTGCAGCAACAGCCGAAGCCGGAGTTCGGCGGCGGCAGCGTCATCAGCCTCGACGACGGTAGATCTAGATTTAGATTAGGTTTTATATTTAAATTTTGTTCAAATTTGTGTAATTTTAAAAATTTGACTGAATGTGGTTTGAAATTTGGGTGTTCGACATTTTCGGGTGGGCGGGGAGCTGGGGCAGCCCCCATTGGGCCGGACATGTGTCATGTACCCCCGATAGCGGACACATTTTCGTGGGTGCCAGACACATCTTCGAGCGTCCTGGTGGTGATTCTCTCATGTCATGTTTAGCCATACCCCATACCAATAGTACGAGAAAATCGTTTGAGCCTGTGCCTAGTAGAGTGGTAAAACGTTCTTATCACTTTCAGCTCGTCCACCGGCATAACTAGGAGGGGATGAAAACCCTATCCCGTGACTAGTCCTGGCCATGAGCAGTCCAGCCCAATCCGACCCAGCCCGAGAATTTCGGGCCAGGCTCGGGCCTGATTTTTTTGCCTGAAGAGCAGATTGGGCTGGGCTCGGGTTTGACATATGTATAGGTTATAATAAAGGCTTGGCCGACGACCTACGTTTTTGACCCTGTTGGTGCTGGACTCGGGTCTGATTTTTCAGCCCGACGGTTGGGCCGGGGTCGGGTCTGGATTTTCAGCACATGACCTTTTTTTTTTGGCTTGTTAGCAAAGCCCGACCTGACCCGAGATATAGCCAGGTCCACCCGTGACCATGTTGTGCCGTTGGTCGCCTAGTGCTTGCTGCCATTGTTCCAAGGCTAGGCATATCCACGCCTTGATCAGACTTTTTACACTGCTACAACTTGGGAGGAGCAACTGATCGAGGGTGTGGGCCGAGCATGTCTGTAACTCAAAGTCACCTGACTTGGGAAACACTTCGGAGGTGCGCCATCCGAAATAGAATCCGAGTCCGAACTACGCGTTGTGTTATTTTCTGATGATTGTATTCTCAACAAGCTGAAATAGCTGAAATGCAGTACAACTAGAAAACCGTGCTTCATTCATGAGTACAATTTCGTCTCATGGATCCACCATGACAGGTTGGCTTAAGAGGACTTTAGACGGACAATAGTGGCCATTGCGCTAGCTTTTGCACCAAGATTAAACTCCTGAGATTTAAGTCCATAGGCGAAAACAGGGCATTACTAATTAGATAGGGACGGGCGTGACATTTCAATCTTGCGTTTTCATATTCCTGCATTTTTGAATCATGTGAATCAAAGAAGAACAAAAAATATTTTGTCACACTCATTGCAAGTTCAAACTCAAGGGAGAAGCAAATGATAGTAGTCCTCTCATACCTAATCTTTCTTCTTACCACATCCCTTTGACTCGGAGGTCCGACAAATCAGTCATTTTGATTATTTTTTATTGAACTCAAACACCAAAGGCGTGTTTGGTTTCTTGCATCCACCCCCAAACAGGCCCGAGGATACAAAAATCGGTTGTATGGATGCATGCACGAGCTGGACCTAATGCTTGGATCGACCGCTTTCGTGGAGCCAGGCAGGACTATGCGGGCGGGGAGGGGGGGGGGGGGGGCGTGCGTGGGGCTGTAATGCTAGAGATAGTGGGGGACAAATATTTCTGACACATTTTGCTGGGAAAGATAATCTCACTTCCCTCTTTACTCTTTCATCTCATTTTATAGAAAAAATCCATACGTCTTCTTTCAGCACCGGCGGCGGCGCGAACGCCAACCTCTACCACCGGCTTTTCCCCTATGTCTCTAGTAAGCGCTCCTCTGGCACCGGCACAGGGTCCTCCCTTCATGTCCAGCACGAGTTCTTCCACTTCGCCTTTATCATCAGCGGATCTATTTTATGACAGTAGTTTTAGTTGTGACAATGTGTGTTGATTCAATGCCGGACTCAAAGCCATGGAAATGGAATTTTAATAGGTCAAGAGGATAAGTTGTTGTGCAAATCTTGGTCAGCCACAAGTATGGATCCCATTGGTGGAACAAAGACCTTGGATTTTTGGGCAAAAATCCACCAATTTTATCATGAACAGCTGAACAGCCGCATACAATCCACACCACCCACACCGATGCCTCTCTCCGCCATAAATGGGCATGCATCCAACACTCCGCGAACAAGTTTACCGGTGCTATGACCTTAGTGCAAAATGTAAGTTTTGTCTGCTTCAAGTTTGTTGTTGCTTCACTTTTATTGCATTAGGTTGAGTGATTCTTATTTGCTAGATGTAGTCGGCCGCCATTTTGTATCATCAACTTGAGAAAAATCCATTTATGTTTGACCATGTTGGAACATATTGATGGGGGTACCTGGCTACCCGCCCCGGAAATGACATGGGGAAGGGAAAATCCGGTGATGAGATCAACAAACACAACAGGAAGGACGTTTAACTCATCCGTGTACGAATGACCGAATTTGTGATGGCGTTATTTTGTGACGACTTGTTGAGTTATGTTGAATGTATTTGATCTATGTGCATGTGTTTGCATGTTTTGAGGGTTTGAATATGAGGGGTGTGGTTATCCGGGTAGACAAATAGGTGTTGGCCGGCTGTTGTCCGGGTCAAATTAGCCTGATTCAGTTGGAGATGCTCTAACCTCACCACTTCACCACATCACCCTTTTGCGCATAACTAAATAGCCAACATTTAGACGAGCCCGGTCGAAAACCCGAAACGCATCCAACAAAACAATGCACTATGTTCGTGCTCTCATGCTGGCAACCAAAAAGGTTTCAGAACATGACCCCGCCCAACCAGCCTCCCACGGTTGGTGCTCCAAATCAGATGATATTTTCCTTTATCCTCTAATAGCATTGAATTTATAACAGATTACTAAATAGGAAGATCGTTCAGTATTGCATTGTCTAATAATGGTCAACGTTGTAATCTGGTCTATGTGTTCTAGTTTACACATTTGCTGAAGTTATTATGCTTTTGGATTAATTTTGTTGATAAAAACTAGTTCTTTTTTTGTTGCAAGGAGGACAAAAACTACTCCTTGGTTGCCAAAATTCAAAAAACCGCTGCAGGAAACCATACAAACCCTTACGAAAGAACTAAATGGCAAAACGTTGCTTTGATTAACTAGGAAGACACAAGTACGTATTGTAGAAATATACTAGGAGCACAATGGGCCCAGCAACCACAAACAACAAAGACACACTTATTTGCAACGAGGTTCGGCAATGTGCCTCTACGTTCCAGCCTTCCAGGAGCCCAAAGAGAAGCAATCACAAGTTCACAACCAACAAAGACAGAGCATTTGTTAACGAGGTTCAGCAGTGTGCCTACGTCCCCGGGAGCCGAATTGCGGCGGCTCCATCCGTATATTTTCTTATCCACAGTCAGGTACATCAGCGGTATATATCCATGTATGTATTTAGCCTATTTTCTGTACACAACACAGCTATCCATAGGATCATTCTCATTGTTCAACTTATCGGATGTGGTTGAAGCTGTTGAACATCCCAGTGTGGGAAGTCTTGGCTGCAGGCTTTGCTACTTCAGGAGAGCCAAAAACGTTCCAGAAGCGGAGGGTCTCATCCGCAGCAGCTGATGCTACCGTGCAACCGTCCGGGCTCTGCAGTTTCACAGAATGAGAAGATTGCCAAGGAATGAACTAAATTAACATGTCGATAGTATCTGTTAAAAAATGGCGAGAAGAGCTCACCTGAGCCATGAAAAGCACACGGGAGGTGTGTCCTGTGAGTTCAGCCATCTTGACCATGGAAGGGTACTTCCACAGCGTCAGTTGGTTCTGTGTGAATCCGTGTGAACTCAGCAGCTCTCTCTCATTCTTGTTCCACAGAAGAGCGCACACCTGTGATCCGGTATCCACAGAGCTCAGGCATGCACCGGTGTGCGTGTTCCAGAACTTGATGCAACGATCACTACCGCCACCACCAGTTGCCAGCAGGTTGCTCTGGAACGGGCACCATGCGAGCGCCTTCACAGCAGCCGTGTGGTCCTCAAGCCTGTGCAGCCACTGGTTGCGGCCTGCAGATGTACATGAGTCGCACACATCCCAAATGTGTAGAAGGTTGTCGTTACCCCCACTCGCCAGCTGCTGCCCAGACCCAGACCACTTGAGTCCGCACACCTCCTGGCTATGCCCCTGGTATGTCTGCACGGCATGGTCCCTGATCCGTACATCATTGTTCACAATGACCATCCATGCCACCAGTCGTCAGGATGTTGTTGTTCCATGCCAGCGAACCGACCCTCGACTCATGCACACCTTTCAGAGTTCTCAACTGCAAAGAAAGAACAATGTAATCAGCATCTGATCAAGCTCATTGGAAAACAAACACCTTTTGATGCTGGGCAGTGTACTTACCAGTCGGTTGGAGCTGGTGTCCCAGAGCTGGATGTCAGACGAGTTGAGCCCAATGGCAAGGTGCCGGCCATCAGGAGCCCAGCTGACGCTGGTGATGGGGCCGTTGTCCTCGTTGACTGTCACAAGCTCAGATGTTGATCCAGTGGAGGCATCCCACAGGTACATGGTGTCGCCCAGCGCAATGGACAATACGTTGCTGCTCCCCCAGTCCATGAGGTTGAGGTAGTAGTCGTCGACGAGGTCCGGTGCATCCAGAGTCCTCTCGGCAGACTGCAATGTTGAGCCACATCAGTAACCAAACGCTATGCTGCTAGTACATCGGTAGGGTCAATGAATTAGTAGAACCACAAGTATGCGCATACCTGGGGAATGTAGCGCCTCTGCTTGGCCGGCTTGGCCTGGTAAGAAGAAACCGCGTCGGCAGCCGAGACGGTCTCAGGCTCCGGCGGCTTGTTCCTGAAGGCGAGGATCCGCGTCCGGTTGTTGAGCAGCTTCTCGGCGAGAAGCCTCCGGTATGCCTCCTTGGACGGGGACGCGTTTTCCTTGTCCTTCTTGGGCTCCGTGAGCAGGTACTGCGCTATGTCCATGTCCATCGCCGACCGGTCAGGGATAAACCTGTCTCCCTGCACGCACGAAAGGGGAACAGAAACAATACCCGGTCAGTCATTCCGTCGAACACCATACATACGCGCACGCGGATCTGCAGGATGGAACAGGGGAAGAAGAAACTCACGTAGCACTTGGCCGACGGGTTGCGCGAGGTGGTGCTGAGCGATGGCATGTAGGGCCGGGAGCCGGCCTCCTGGAGCGGCACGGCGGCGCGGGTCTTCTCCGACGAGATCGAGCGGGAGCCTGCGTCCATGGTTAGAAGAAACAGAACAGAACCGAACAGAACGAATTGCACAAGAATAATAACAAATCAACAACAGCAGCAGCAACAGGAAAGAATTAAACGCGGATGAACAGATCGATCGAACAAAAATCAAAGCAAGAAACAAGACGGCGCGATTGAGCAGCGCGGATTAGCGAGGAGGCGCGGGGATCTTTCGAGAGCGAGAAGGCGTCGTCTTCCCCGGATCGGCGAGGGAAGGCGGCGCGGAGAACGGGAGAGAGGGAAAGGACACGGATTGCTTCGTGGCTTGTGATTTTAGGGATTTGATCGTGGGATGTATTTGTAGGGATGAGGGGCAGCCGCAAGAACGCAACGGCTAGTCCCGCAACGGCGTCGGGCGGATCTCAGCCAGCTCACTAGCCGTCCGATCACGCGATGCGTTCCGTCTGGCTTATGTCCACTCTCCGTGTTAACGCGTTTTGTGTCCTCCTCTACCGTGCACGAGGAAGTATACGGTGGAAATCTAAAACTCCATCGAAATCTAAATTTGCTTTTTTTCAAACCACCTAAATGGATTTGGTTTGGAACTTGAAATTTTACATGTCAGTAGAACATCGTCTCCCCAAATAATATTTTTTTTATAATTCTTAGAAATTACGAAAAAAAACTTTTACTTGATTTTTACCGGTTTCCACAGTAATTCACATGATATTTTCTCATTGCGCAAAGTTAAGTCGTAAGTTTGTTAAACTAATCTGTGTTCATCCTTCTAGAGAGGCAACTGAGGCAGTTGATGAACTTGCTAGGCAGGCCACACGATCTCCTCCCAAGACGTGGTTAGATGACACCGAGTTTTGTAATGCCTAATCTTTTAAACGATCTGACTGTTGTTGTGAATAACAAAGGTTAATGTTGATTTAGCCGTACGAAACGAAAAGGATTGTCGCCGTAAAAACTACAGCATCATCACATCACAATGTTACTATTAATTACAAATTTCCAAGGTTCAATCTGTTTTTTTAACTATCTTCAAATCCAAATTTCAGAAGAAAAAAAAACCTATAACCCGAATGTCCAACTCATGACCCATTCTAAACATTGTGTTACTTACAACAAAATGTTCAGAAAAATACCACATTTGCATGTGTTATAGACAGGAAAATCATACATGTGTATAGAACTTTCTAAATCTATCTCTTTTTTTTTTTTTGATAAAGGGAGCTTTATTACTTAAAAAGTCTTAACCATTACACCCGGCCTTCACAGCCGTCACAAGTCCAACAGTATCAAAATAAATAAAAAGGCGAATTACATATCATGATGAGAAATTGTAGAGACGTCTAATATGGTGGAGGGTCGATCCGAAGATTATGCAGCCATCCATGTTGGGATAAAAAGTCCGTATCCTCCAGTCGTGTACACATCTCCGTAAATAGGTCGCGATGCTCCACATGTTGCAGCGGTGAACAAGAACAGAGTGTAGCTGTGAACCAATAGATAACCTGCATGAGAGACGGATTTTTATTAATGAAATCTTGTCATTTCTACACAGGCAAAGCGACCATATAATGGCAAGCGCTCCAACCCTGATAAGTCGGTTAAACCTATGATCACACCATTAAGCCAATTGCCAAAAAATATTGTGGGTATAAGGTAGAACCTATCTGGATATTTGACCATATAGAACCAACAAATTTACACTCGAAGAAGAAGTGCTTTATAGTCTCGTCCTTATGACAGAAGACACATTTTTTACTTCCATGCCAATTACGTTTCGCAAGGTTATCCTTAGTGAGAATTACCCCTCGACGAAGATATCACGCAAAAACTTTAATTTTGAGTGGAATGTTCATCTTCCAATTTTTTTGTTATTATCTACTGGCACATCCAGCTGGATTAAAGCCTTGTACATAGAGTCCACCGAGAAGCATCTCTTGTGCAAATTCCATCGAAACTCATCGGTCCCCTGGGTCAGATTGACCAAAGCCAGACGCTGTAGCAACTCATTCCAAGATGCTAGCCGGTAACCAACAAGATCTATTCTGAACGTCACATTTGGTGGGGAAGTTTCCAACACCTGAGCGAGCGTATCGTTTTTGTGACATCCAAGGACAACATTGTATAAAGCTAGATGTTGTTTTTGGAGCGTGACAGCACCTAGCCGTCTATCCTCACTGTCTTCCTCGGAGTTGGCATGTACAACAAGAGCTAACAATTTATTGTACACATACAACATATCTGCCTCCACTTTCCTTTTACCCTTTTAAGCTGGCATGTACAAGAGCAGCTAACAATTAATTTCCTACAGAGCTGTAGGAGGAGAATGCTGCACCGTGTAGGGGCTCTAGCAGATTAGATAATCAACTGCAGACAACGTCAGAGTAGAAGCCTATCGTCCTCCGCTGGCAGTCCTCCACTGAGAGTAGTTCAACATCAAATACTTCGAATTGCTTCGCGCTGAAGAACGTCGATGGCCCAACCTTCAACCGATGAAACACAGATGTCAGAAACAGTATATCATTTTCGCTGCAAAGTGTGACTGCGGCTCTTTTTTATGCCAAAGATATTTCACACATGGCGGCATCACACACGATGTAACTCGGGAACAATCTGTGTTGCAACCACCATAAGCCGGTTCGGTGCGCTCGATAACAATTTTAACATATAATCTTAAACTCCTTTCCGCAAAAAAATTCTTAAATGCCTTTCATTGTTCCTTCTCATTTGTCATTTTTTCTACAAGCTACTTGTTTAGATGTGAGCTTCTTCAGCTAATATAGTATTGTAGTCCAAAGATACTTTTAAATAACATGCCTCCAAAAATTACATTTGGATGGACAGAAGTAATCATGCTATACGATATAGAGTTACTTAAATGCAGGATGTCTACTCTACTTGTCTACAGACTACAGCCATTGTTGGGCTAATTTTGTTTCTTTCTTTTGGTTTCCAACTACCCCAATAATTGTTGTGCACTAGTGGTTCCATAAAGGAAAGAACCGTACCAATGAGACCAGTGCAATAATGCATGCAATGCAACCAGCATAGTTTGCAAGCTATCAAAGAAAAAATAATTTGTTCTACCAAGTTGCTTTTTGCCTCTACCCAAGAACAGTAAGTTGTAAGCATCAGGTATAATTCACAAGTTCTATATGTATGTAGTTTTTAATATTGAATATAACCGGAAAAGGCCTGTGATGGTTACTAATTAGTGCAATAGAAAGTACTAAAGAACAAGGTTAAAACACACAAGAAGTCAACAAGTGAAATCCTTCCATGCAAGAGATGACAATAACTTACAGGAGGACCAAGCTCAGGAGGTATAATAAGTCTTCTCTTGCCACCTGGTTTCATGTTCCGAATCCCCTCTTCAAATCCTGCATCAGAAAAGCGTGAAATGAGTCATAGTGTTACAGCGCTATGCCCCAAGAATTTCAACCGAGTAATCCGACCCAGGGTGGTTTTGCAAACCAGAAACAACTCAGAATATAATTGATCTTGAAGACTGAGAGATGAACAGGCAGAAGTTTAAGAATTCAGGAAAACAAAGGAGGCCATACTATGTAACTAGCTAATACTTTCCTGGAACTAATGATTTGTTGCCTAGCCGAATTTTGGCAGGCGAGCCCTGAATGTACGTGCTATCTATCCTTCGTCCTGATTCGTTGTAGCCAACATAGTGAAATATAACCTGTAGTTCGGCAGATGGAAGTCAATATCATGCAAGTAGAGTAGAACAGTAGTATTAGCATATGCTGCAAATATAAAACTCAAGGTAGTTCCCTACAGTAGTCACCTACTTTAGAAAAAAATGTAAAATTTCATGTTTGCCTTTAAACTTTGCAACATCATTATCCCAATATCCTTAATCATCCTTTAGTTAGTATTACTGTGGAAGAACAAACTAGTCCATGCATAACAAATCAATATGAGAGGATGAGATTGAAAAGTTATGTACAACATGTTCACACACAACATATAAAATATGGAACAACAAACAGTTGATTCGTATCTCAAGAAAACATGAATGACAGAACACACATAAATATATTATAGTTGAGAGTGTTAGACAGAAGAAAGCAATAAATGTAACTGCGGCGGGAGAACCTGCTGACCATCCTTCGGGCAATCGCCTGTACCAACTTTGACCTCCTCATATATTAATCCGGAGTCGCTTGTTATAATTGTCAGGTGTCACTACTTTCACCTGAAAACCTGAAATGTATTTAGTCAATATAGTGTAATATTTAGGAGGGAAGAACAAAGCTTATTTCAGGAAGGTTAATTTATCATTCAGGTTCCAGAATTAGAAGATAGAAACAAATACCATACATACAATGGTTCCTTGAGTAACCAAACATCAACTAAATTTAAAATGCTGATGATCTGAAATTTGCATTTGACTTATAAATAAATTAGTGTAGGCACAAGAAGAAGGGCTATAAATTCCATTGATGTTTGTGTAAGCGAAAAAATTACAAGTTACTGGCTTATAGTCTGGACTTCTCAAATCCTCTTGGAATCACATGGAATCATATTCAGTTGTAAACTATATCTACAAAACATCCGTCGTTAACTACCAGGTATTGCTACATAATGTAAAGAAAAAACAAAATCTACATCATCAGAAATGGGTTTCTCACCTTCTCTGATGAAGCTTGGAAAATCATCAGGTGCACGGTTGGCTTCCTGAATTTTCTTGTTCTGTTGAAGCAACCGCCTTTCGTCGTAAGGGCTCATGCCTTTGGTCCTGCCATGGGCCGAGAACGTAACCGACAGCGCCGGTGTAGCCAGCAGCAGAGCAAGAGCTGCCCGCCTCCTGATCCTCCCCTCCACAACACTCTTCTGCTCGCCATTGCATCGCCCTCGCTTGCCACCCAAGACACTGGATCAGTTGCACAAAAAGGGTCTCCATGAAGCATTAAAAAACCACGAGAAGTATAACATACAAATTCTACTAAATGTTAAAGAGTCCACGCAGCGCGATGAATGTAGAGTCGCTTTGTTGATTCAGTATGCAAAAAGTAACAGAACTAGAGGTCGATATTCTGCAGTTCAGAACGACGCTATAGCCTATATCCTTCCAGTTACCAAACCGTTTGCCTAGACTCGAAGCAGTTGAGCTTTAACTGCGCTAATGGTCTCACATTGGTCTATATGGAATCAAAAATTGATTCACTAGAAGTCAAAAAAAAAATTGATTCACTACAAATAACAACAACTCAATTCCTATCGAATTCCCACGGAGGAATCCCCATATGGTAGAAGCTAGCAACCAAAATCAAGCGTTTCATTTCTTCAAAAAGGGGAATTACCATACTAATCCCCTCTTCCCGTCGCGCCTAGCAGCCGCGGATGCCGTCCTGGACGGAGCGACCAATCCTGCAAGAACCGCGAGAAACATGAGCAAATGAACAAGCTAGCATCGTCGTTTAGGGAGGCGAGCAACCAATCCTCACGGTTGCAAGAGGACATGATGGAGCGGGAGGAGGACACCAGCTCCATCTCCTTCTCCTCCAATGGCGGCCGCTTCTCCAAGCTCGCAGGGGAAGAGAAGAATCAGGAGGGGATAAGCCGATGGGGGTTTTGGGTTCTGCGTGCGTGAGCTCGGTGCACGAGCCGAGGTGGACCGCGCCCAGCCACACCCTCGGGCCCTAGACGAGAAGCGAATGGGGCCCACTGTCAGCGGCCAGAGGTGTGTACTTCTGTGGCTGGACCCACCGCGGCGTGTCCGCAGCCATAACCATCCCTCGATTTCTCTCCACGCCGTACCGCACCGCACCGCACCGCCAGGCCGCTTCTCCCCGGCGGCTTCGAAGCGCGAGCGGAAGGGAGCCATGTCGCGGTGGCGCGCCGTCGCATCCCGCCTCTCCGCGGCGGCGGACTCCCACCTCCTCCCCAGGGCCTTCTCCAGGGGTCCCTCGCCGCTTCCCCAGGCTCTGTCCAGGACCTTCTCCAAGGCCGCCGCCGCCACGTCGCACAGCCCTAGCGCCGCGCCCTCCTCCGCTGCTTCCACGGGGCCGAGGCCCGAGGTACGGACCGCCGCTCTCGCATCCCAAAGACGACATTTTTCCCGCTTATTGTTGGGCTCATAGCGTGATCTGGCGGATTTGGTTGGGGTTTACAACATCACCTGTGTCGGTCCAGCGCGAATCGGTGTTGCAAGTAGGCAGCTATTGGGGGTTGCTGGTGTGGGTGGTTGGGTCGGCATTCTAGGTCTCGGGTGCTGCATCTCCACCTAGGTGGCTAGGTTGCAGTTCGATCAGCTATTTGTGTTGTGCTGCTCTGCTCCAAGCGTTAGCATAAAGTAGTCTATATTTACCCTTGTGTGCTTCTATGCGTCACAGATCAAGCGCTTTCAGAGTTGTTCTGACTCATCTAATCACCTGTGCAACAATAAGAAAGAAGGGGATTTATCGCGTGCAAAGTTAACCTGGCCTCATTAATGAAGCTTGCACTCTCTTTTCCTAGTTAAAAGTCAAAAAATGGGAAATATTCACATGGTTGATATGTTCTTCCGTCTTTCTGCATTATATATTTTGAAATTATTGGGTTTCTTGTATGTTATTTATTTCCTTTTTTGGTTCATTGATGACTGTAATCCCTAGCAACGCTAGACTCATAACAAGAAATTGGCATTAACAAGTGCTATGCATAGTGCTCTGTAAAGATTTGCATTTCATGAGTATGTAAGGTAGAAATGGAAGGATCTTACGACATCATAAAACAAGTTGTTACTTACTCAGAACATTTATTTAGTGATATTCGTAGCTACTTACTGTATACCTGCATATCTCACATAATGCAAGGTACAAGGTCTTAATTTAAACTTGATATGTGTGCAACTCATATACGTCTGTTGTTAAGGATGAATTGTTTGTTTTATAGGTCAGAATAAATTCTTTGTTCCTGTCCAAGCCCTGTTCACTGGCATTGCCTCCTGACTCCCCTCTTAGAGCGGAAGATCCACACTATGAGGGCATTAAGCGTGTGATGCTCACGCTGCTGATGTTCTACAGTAAGCAAAGCAAGTCCATCAGAGGAGCAAATGCTGTTTATCACCGCATCACTTCTCATGTTGACAGGCCTGATATCTATGAAGGTATACTTGTTGGGAAACTCGCTTCTTTTTAACTTACATTCAGCATGTCATTGATCATTTTGTATTTGGTGTTTGTTTTTTGTCTATTTATTTCTGTTTTGCATTAAGACTAAATCTGCATACTCTGGTACTTATTACTACTTATCCAGAGAAGATAACGCTGGCTATTCATGTCTTTCTGCATGATTGGTATTGACAATGATTTAGCAATATAACTTAAATTCTTATATCTGAAATCCCTGGGAGCTATATAGATCCGTAATTATTCAGTTTGAGCCGTGTGGTAGAAATTAGTTTCCTGCTTCTCCGAACAAACTAGTACCTTAACTGGTGAGCACCAACTAGGCAACCGCAGCCAAAGATACAAAATTGCTACCGGTACATGGTTTTCTTTTTTCCATTGAGGACTTCTACTTTTCCTGCTCTTGCAGGCAGATGCTTTACAAGTTCTTGGGTTTTGAAAAGTTGTAGGAGATAAAGTCCAGGCTTGTACATATTTAGTCCCGGTACATAGAAGAACATTAACTTTGTAGAATTCTCAGCTTTGTTTGCAAATGAGAATTGCTGATTACTAGAGCATTAGTATCCACCAGTTACATCATGTTTCCAGAAATTGCATGATTGCATCACTGAACCACTTTATCTTACATGTGTTATTTATATAGGGTACATTACGTTTTGCTTAACTTGTATGTTTACGGAAGGTGAATAATGCATGTGCATTCTGAGACTCTGAGCACATCAAAATTCAATTAATGTCATGTTATGTTATGTGTTAAGGCTTTATGTCAACAAACACTTATCAGTTATCACTGATAAACATTATCTGCTGATACCCAATTTGTTAACTGCTTTGTGAATACTTTGTAGCCTCTAATTGTTAATCAATTTGGGCTGGGATAGCACGTCCTTTGCATCTAATAGAAGTTAATCTTGTCATTTCACTTTTTTATGCTTGATATTTATGTAGACAGCAATTTCTTGTGTCTCTTTTGCAGTGTTTCAGTTGGAGAAAACATTTAAAACAACATTTTCATTGCTTGTTCTTCATATGTGGCTCGTTCTACGTCGCTTGAAGGAAGAAGGGAAGGATGGTGTTAAATTTGGACAGTACATCTATGAAACTTACAATCATGATGTAGAGCTCAGAGTTTCTAAAGCCGGGGTGAGTTGTCCAGAATTCTAAAAGAGTATATATCTGATGTTTAATTATCTAATGCATCTCTGTTTTCTTGATTGTTAACTCTGACGGTTTTAATCCTCCTTATTGATTGCCCTAATGAACTACTCCCTCCATATCATAATGTAAGATGTTTTAGCTATTTTAGTATGGACCACATACGGAGCAAAATGAGTGAATGTACACACTAAAATGTGTCTACATACATCCGTATGTAGTCCATGTTGAAATAGCTAAAACATTTTATATTATGATACGGAGGAAGTACTAGTGATTAGTAACACATCCATTACCATCACATACATGTGATGTCAGGCTTCTTTATTATATCTGCCAGAAAATGTGATACATAGGTGAATACTAATGAGTTGGTTCAAAGCAAGCTACAGTATCTATTGTGCTTTTTTTGTTCATCAAGGTAAAAAAAGAACTGGATAATTGCTCGACCTATCTAACTGATACATCTTCATTTGTCTATGTAATACACACTTGAATAAACACGTATAGTAAGAGGCTCCCAAGTGAACCAAACTAGTGTATAAACAGTCCACCATCCTTGGGTGCAATGCCATCAAACTATGTCGCCACAGCACCACACTTGAGTCAAGTGAGGAAATTGTGGTCTGTCTAGGGTTGGACTTGTGGCAAAAAGCATCACCTGGATGTAGCTGGCATCTTGATACCCACAGTTTCTATTAGAATTGGTTAGCAAAAATTTGGATATTTACGATGTAAGCGGCGATGCTCTTTTTATTTATTTTGAGTTTGTATTTGTACTGTATTTTTTGCATTGGCTGAATTTACTGTCATTTTTCGGTGGGTTCTTTATGGCACAGGGAGATGGAATTACCATAGTATACATATACTAGACTGAAAAGACTAAATTGGTAGCAGCTTATTAACCCATTAGGCCATTATCATGAGTTACTACTTAGTAGTATGGAACCAAAAGTAGAACTGGGTCTTTCTTGTGAGAAAAAAGCTAGTATTATGTGTGCAATGCTGAAAGGACGTTGCTGTTTTTTTTTTGTAATTGGAATAAAACATGCAAATAATATTGTCATGCCTGGAATCCATAGTGTTTGATCATCCATTTCACTTCGGCTTGCATGATCTGAAGACATACTTCTCTTTGTGCATGCTATCCCTTGTGAAAGTTAAGTGTGTGACATACTAGCGCCTCTGCAGGTTAACTTGCTATTGACAAAATGGATGAAAGAGTTAGAGAAGATATTCTATGGGAACATTGTGAAATATGACACTGCAATAAGCCAAGAAGCACGCCAGGATGATCTTGTAGATGTCATCTGGAGGTAATAATTTTGTTATCTTCTTTAAATATGTAGATGATCGTTCCATAAAGATGAAAATGGACGATCCATGATCCCAAGGTCCCATCTAATTGCAAGATCTACCTATCTATAAACTATGTTTCGTGGGTTCATCTTATTGGTCTTCTCCTGTATAATAGGAATAAGAATAATACCATTATACATGTTAAGTAGTTAAATCAAGAGATTTAATTATCTAGGCTGATGCTTGTTCATTCTGTTAACTGCACCTAGACGATAAAACATGTGTTAGCTTAGCTTACCGGCCATTCATTATTCTTAATAAGCTAGTACAGTATTGTCAAGGAAATTAAAGACTTTTCTGGCAAAATAAAATGCTTTATCAAGGAAAGGAATAGTTCACTAGATTTATAGATCAAGTATAGAACCTAATTCTGCTTCTGTTGTCGTCTCAACTGAATAATTTTGACATGAAGATGACAGCTTTGTACTTACCGACCAACAGTAAATCTTAAAGTTTGACCATTTGAATGCAAAGTTGTGGATAAACAATTGGTTCGTATTGGGTGAACGTTGATTCCGGGCAGATCTTATAAGCTTTCAATCTGATGCTTTACAGTCTCGGGCTTGGTTGGTGTGTCATATTTTCTAAATTAAATTGCTGAGAGACCTCATGAATAGCTTAATGAACACCATCCTTGTATGGTTATACTGCCCTAGCAATCTCTATTTTTCATTCGAAGTTAGGATGCGTGGGTTGACCAGTTAAGTATGGGGCACTTTCATCAGAGTAATCTGCTCTTCTTAAAAAGATGTTCTGAGGATGATGCTGGAATGATGGACAATAAATTCTGTGCTGGAGTGGGTCAATCGAAGCGGAGTATTTTTTTCACATCCATTTTAACTGCCTTACCTTGCAGCTTTTACCCATGTGGAACTCCATGTGCACCATTCTTACTTTTGTGCTAATCCATTGAAAGATATACAACGGCCCAATTAGCAATTTAATTTAACAGCTAGGTTTTGACAAAGATTGAAGGGTCTGTCCAAACTTACCTATCCATTTTGGCATATCTATCTTGATAGAATCAGCAGGAAAATGAGCATGTATGCTTTTCTTGTTGGTCCATTAATGGCATATATTAATAGACTCTGGTCATAACTATCATGTTGTCTCATTAACTGCGAGGACCAATATTTCCAAACTATCCTGGGGCACATAGTCGTTCCACACGTTTCGTACTCTTAACTGAACGACAGGCTATCCTAGTGGCCGTTTGATCATTGGGAAGTATGGTGGATTCTAACTAAGGAGCATGCACAAGGAGATACTGCAACAAATGTTACTTCTGATTCTGTATTCGTGCAAAGTTTAATTAGTTGATAGGAATATGTATTTATACTGCAGCTTTCGAACATCAAAGCTGTAACTTTTTATCGTTACAGCACTTGTAGTAATTATGTGATGTAGTCGCTTAAATCATGATGTATTTCTTTCAGAATGAAACACTGTGACATTATGTATGATAGTTACTTGTGTTGAATTGTTAGGAATGTGTACGCGGACGAAGCTTCACAGCCTATGGACGCAGCTGCTACTCCTGCTGTCCAGGCAAGTTCCTTTTCTGATGGAGACAACTTTAGGAAGTAGCTGATGATCTATCATATTTCACAAAACCTAAGACTACCACCTGTTCTCTTGAATCTCAGGCATTGGCAAGATACACTCGAAGGGAGGCAACTTGTCTATCATTGACAGGTCAGTGTTGACTAACTCTCCCCTTTCCCTCCCCCATGCACGATCGCTCACATCCTTACAAAAATGCAAACACCTGTGTGCACACACAAACTAACATCCTTTTCTTGTATATTAATTGAAAACTCACAAGTTCTGGTTCTGGACATTTGAACAACAGATAAAGAAGCTATGTTCTCTGGCAACTTCAAATTTTCAAACGTGCTGCCAAACGTTCCCAGCCCAGCGAAGCAACGGCGATGAGCGTTGCCATGGTAGATCGGTATTCCATATGAAGCTTGGTATACATGGACAAGAAAGACTGAAAGACCCATCAGCATTACAAATAATAGGATTTTTCAGTATTTATTTATGGTCGATTCTCAGCATTTTGTGCCGTTTTGACGGGGTGTACCTCGCTCAAGCTTAGGGACTTTCTTTATGTTTATCCTGCGCGAGAAATACAGTCTTAATTGGACGTCCTCTTGGAATGGAGCACATGGTGGAAACATTTTGGTTGTTGAATACTCGGTAGTCTTTATGATTCCGTTTGGTGGCTGATTTGGACTAGCATCATTCACGTATGTGATAGAACAGTATACGTACCAATCTGTCATCTCAAACAGGTTTTGCTCTGGAAAAACGATTGTAAACAAAGCTTCTTGGAATCTATTCGCGAGTGCTGACAAACTTTCTTCATCTGTTTTATGATTGTAAACAAAGCTTTATTTTGTTCCTTTTGACGCCAGTTGCATGAGGTTCTCTTTTTTCACCCTCTGTTTTGCTACTTGTTCTTGTTCGTGGTTGAAGAAACCTGGGTGCGCACGGACCATCTGAACTTTTTGAAGTGGTCCTCCTGCCGACACGGCAGCGTCGACCTCTGGCTGTCACTCTACTGTAGTACTGTTACTCGACCGTATGTGAATGCCATCACTATCACTAATCGGTGCTCGGTTTGGAAGACTGTAGTTTCCCTCTTTTGCGTTTAAAGTCAATGGCCCAACCGCGTAGTTGGTGAATGTGCCGGTAGAAGAGCGCGACGGCAGCAGCAGCGAGAAGGTGCGGCCGATAAGGGGAAGTGCACTGGGGCATATGCTTCCGGTTCGACAAAACATTTTCTAAATGTTTAAAATTTCTGAAAAAATTGTGCGCGTAGATCCACATGTTTCATTTGTGCGTAGAAAGTTTCACGGAGAAACGACTTATTAGTTGGCCTATGTAAAATAGAAAAAAAATATGTCACATGATTACTGCTATATAGTACCAAAACTTTTTTTTACGGAGGCAAACTAAATAGTAATTTCGTCACGAAACTCATGTGCAGGTCACATATTTTGCGAAACATATACATGGAATTTTTATTTCAGATTTTTTGGACATGTTTTTGACATTTTAATTAGGACATGTTCCGACTGGCCATGGGGATGTTATAGAAGGAAGGTGTCCTCCAGTGCACTGTAGTGTGCATGGAAGATCGGAGACCGCATCCATGGATATCTACGGGAGCTTATTCTCAACGACAAATCCATGGACAACATATTCTCGTCCAGTTTCTGACCCTCGTGGCCGAGAGGCGGTCGCTCTGAGCTCTAGCGTCGGTGGTGTACGTTCTGGTGCTATCTCACCTTCTTCCTCCCGCCGGACCTGACAAAAGGGTTGATATTTTGCAGCTTCACCGTGACAAGCAACACCTGCCCCGTCCCAAGTGGTGTCGTCCCCGGGGACGACACAGGTGGTCGTGGCGTGGAGCTCATCTGCAATTCTGTTGAGAAGGGTCTAATGACATTTTCCATTTTATGTTCATGTCCTTTAAAAAAACCATGAACTATGATGTAACCTGTATTTTCATTGAGGTCCTCTTTGTAAAATGTAATCCTACGGCTCCTAATTAGCGAAGTTTCGAGACCCTATGGGATAGTTTTTTTTGTTAAAAAAGATCTAGTACGCGAGCTGAAGCTAAGTACTACTCCCTCTGTTTCTAAATATAAAATATTTTAGGTGTTTCACATATTGTCTAAATGCTGACTAAAATAAGTGAACATACACACTAAAACGTGTCTATAAACGTGGACAAATGCTAAAACATCTTATACATTGTGGAACATATGGAATAGTAGATAGTTGAATGATTCCACCTGGGTAAATACCCCCCTCTCTCTCTCGTCCCTATCCTCTGCTACAGTTCCTGAGAGTTCTCTCGAGCTTTCCGGGCCGGACCGAGGCGGTCTCCGGCGGCGTTGACGCTCGGCGATGGCTGAGGCGAGGTGCCGGTGTAGGTAGGTTGTACAGTAGGTCGTCGTTTCCCTTTGTGGAGCGTGGGAGTAGGTTGCCAGATCCCTGCGGCCGGATCTGGCGTGTTCGTGCTCTGGTGTGCCTTGCTGTTCTTCTCCGGTGGCAGGAGCTGCGACAAGCGAGGAAGCTGGAGCTCGACATCTCCGTCAATAAGGCTGCTCTCTTCTCCTGTTCGAGTGCTTCTCCGGTGCCATGGCGCGGTGCTGGAGGGCGGTGGTTCTGCTTCCCAGGATGGCTTCCAAGGAGGAAGATGATGCTGGGTTGCTGTGCTGCAGCTCGTTTCAATAAGCGCCCATATGCCTTCTTCGGTATGATTTCTGTCTCTCCGCTTCCTCTCTTGGCCGGCCGTGGTGGCGAGGGTGAGGGGTGTGTTGGAGCGGTGGATCTTCTTGCTGGAGAGGGTCGGGAGTCTTGTGGTACTGCGCGCTGGAGAAGAATCTCGGTGGCTGGTGGCTGGCCGCCAACTCAAGATGCTGGTAGGTAGCAGCTCCAGGCCTGGTCGCCGGTGTTGCGACAGGCTCTTTTCAACCTCCTTCGGAGGCCCTCTCGAGTTCGTGCGATGGCGCTGCGCTCCCATCCTGCGTCAAGTGGTCTCGTCCCCGACTCTCGCGTGGGGGGCTGTCGTTCATGCTTGCTGTTCTTCAGTGCAGGCGAAGAAGATGAAGGTCCCATTTGCGTTCCTCCTTCTTCGTTTAGGGTGTATTGTGTAAATGTGGAGGGCTCTTTTCTTATTCTGGTTTATTGTGAGGTCCTCTATGTAAAATGTAACGCACTGTTGACTTATTAATGCAGTATCCAGACCCTTCGGGGTCTATCCCTGTTCAAAAAAAAAAAAAATGATTCCACCTGTCTTGTTTCTGTTCATTGCTTTTTTTTTTTTTTAGAGATACAAACGTCTCTGGATACATTACACAACAAAGCACAGGAATACACTGGACATATCCAGACACGCCACAGCTGTCCCACTTTTACAGAAAACACCCCACAGAATAGGAAAAAAATACAAACACTCCTGGGGAGCTCTGCCTCTCACAGTCCGCCGCCGTCCGAGACCCCGCCGTCGCACCACCGCAGGGGAGGACGAGAGGTAGCTGGACGACCGCTGAATCGCCTGCCCAGGCCTATAGGGAAACAATTCCCGTTGAAATCGCCGCAATTGCCACTCACCAGCAAGGGTGAGATCTTGGCGACGACGGTGGCTCTTCGGCGGGGGACACGCCCCGACCTGGACAGACTGTCGAGCTGGGCTCAGCGCAGAACGCCAGCCCCGCAGCTCGCCATCACACCAACAAAGGGGAAGCTGCAAGAACCACTCTGCCGTAATCGCAGAAGAGCCACACCACCACTTCCGCACCTCGCCGCCACGGCCGGCCAGCAGAAGGAAGCATGAACTCACCCCACGAAGAGCAGAGCAGAAAAACGAGCAGACGGATTTCTTGAAGCGGCTTTGGCCATCTCCATCTCTGCCAGAGATCCACCATGGACCGCACGAACAGAGAAGAGCGAGCCTGGCTCCGACGACGCTGCAAATCGCCAGACTCCAGCCGAAGGGGAGGAAGAAGAAGCTCCTGTACAGGCGAGCACAGCCACCGACGACCACCGCCGGGAACCCGCCCCACCACCTCCAGATCCTCCGCAGAAGGGCCAGAGCCCACCCGACCACGACGAGGAGAGGAACAGAGGACAAAAGAACCATCGGCCCGCCGCCGTCCTCGCAACGACGCGCAAGCCTGGCACTAGACTCGCAGGACTCGTCGATCCGCGAGCACGAAACAGCAACTGCTCGACAGCCTCGCCCAGAAGGACGTTGCCGAGGTGGAGGAAGAGCAGCCGCACCTTTATTCCACACCCGCGACGCCGGCACCACCCCACCGCCGCCACCGGGAAGACCTAGACTACAAGGACTATATACACGCACGGTCGAATCCAGAGCTCCCCATTTCCTCCCGGCGCCGGAGCGGCCACCGGAGGAGAAGGGGAGCGCCGAATCCGCCGGCGAGACCTGGAACCTTCGCGACGCCCTCTTTTCTCCTCTCTCGATCTACTGTAGCAGGGGAGGGGAAAGAGAGCCGGCCGGCAGAGTGGGGCGAAGATTTTCTGTTCATTGCCTTTCAATTCAAGGTGTCAAGTCCTGCAGCGAAAAAGCACGGCGAAACTCACCTTTGTTGTCCAATTTCAGAGGTTGACAAGTGGATCGAGTTGTGAGCATGAGAAATTCAGGATCTGGCCACAGGTTCAACTCACCCCCACCCACCAACTATTCCGTTTCCGACATGTGGGCCCGGATCATGGTGGCGCTATAGATGCGGGCCCCACATGACTAGCACATTATTTGTTGTTTTCTCGAGATTACACTTTGAATCTTTGATTTATTGATTTCCTTTTATTTACCTGCACTTAATTAGATTTTTTCTCACGATTTTCTACGGTCTCCTCCTGCTCTCGTCGTCGTCTTCTCCTGCTGCGCGGCCCGACCAATAGACCGACACATCACCGGGAGAGTGGAAGCGACGGCGGCCGGCGGCGGCCATGGCGGGAGTTTCCGGAGGGAACCGCTCCTCCGCTCCGAGATCCACGGCTTCATCACCTACGCAGGTCGCCCTCTCCAGTCCGAGCGCCGCCGCTACTCCCTTTCCTGCCCCCTTTCTCTGTTTTTTCTCGGTGGACCGCCGATTCTGTAGCTGGACTGGGCTTCCTCGTTCGTGCTCTCTTGCTCGAGCCGTGATTCTTTCGGGCTCTGTAGTTGCTACCACTTGACGCCTCGCTCTCCCTAGCTCTCGTCGTTCTTCAAGCGTCGCTGTTCATGCATTTCCCAATCTCAATACATGTGCTCTTTTAGGGGCTAATTCGTGCTGTTTGTGATTTGGGTTGCCGATTGCAATTCTTTTGGGGGTCGATTTTCGATTTCCTAGTGTTTTGTGGTTGCTGGAAATTTCGTCCAATGCTCAGTTTCATGGTTCATCTGATTCTTCCTGACTTTTTTACCCTCGAAACTTTGACCTTCTAAGCTTTAGGGCTTTGCGATTAGCGTGGTTTTTTTAGTTCTCTTGTCGTTATTATGATCAAGTAGACTGCAATTTACGTTTAGTTCGTTTCTATCTTCTGCTGTTGAAAGAAGGCTGAGTTCTCGTTTGTGTTTCTTGCTTTGGTGGTTGGTGGACAGACCTCAACTTTGACAAGCTCAAGGCGGAGGCCGCGGCGCGCTGGTTCCGGCCAAATGAGATCTACGCCGTCCTGGCCAACCATGAGAGATTCAAGGTCCATGCACAGCCCATCGACAAGCCCGTCAGTATGTGTCTCGCACCAACCCTAAACCTCTTGAGATCCATGCACTGTGCTCTTGACATCCATCCGTACTTTTGGGGTGTTGAATCTCCATCACTGGTCTTTCTTCTTCTCTCTTAAGGAGAAACAAATGCTTTGTGTCTTGATGCATTGATAGATAATGAATATCAGCACAACCTCTGTACATGTCCAAAGAAGGGCCATCTTGAGCAAACAAACACTATTACATCAAGATAACAACATTCGTTGAATAGAAGAAGCCCAGCAGTCAGTAATTTGTTGCTGGGATTTGGGGGAGATGCTGTAGATTGAATTCGTGCCAGCTTTGGTAGTAAAATCGGCAATCAAAGAGGAGGTGCTGCATCATCCGTGCATTTTGATCACCCATCCTACGCCTTTAGAACACAATAGATGAATGGCTGCATGTTGAGAGCTGGAGTATAAGTATAATAAGCAT
Source organism: Poa pratensis (assembly GCA_947311845.1). Lineage (NCBI taxonomy): Eukaryota > Viridiplantae > Streptophyta > Magnoliopsida > Poales > Poaceae > Poa > Poa pratensis. The sequence continues at coordinate 39,917,057 of CAMZMU010000093.1, read as the reverse complement.
GATTTCCATAAAGTTCCCTCGTTCCGAAATGTTTGTGCACTCAGCCTTGTTCTTATTGTTCTCCTCAGTATACAATCTGTTGGGTTATAAGAGATTATTCAATTATGAATGTAATAAAGTAATAAATATACACCACCAGGAGCAGTTATGCTTGTCTCCCTTGTGTGCAAGAATCAGTGTGTACAAAATATAAAATCGATGATAACTATGCTACCATAAGTAAAATAAACAGTTTTTCCTGTCCCTAATGCACATGTGCACTTAACTCTTGCTTGTTTTGAATCAGCTATTTGTGCATACTTATCTCATTTCGAGCAGACAACCCTCTTGGTATTGAATTTGCTACCTGTGTTTTCTTTAGAGGACCGTCTGGGAAACACAAATAATGGCCGCGGCTAAAAACTTCATTAAGAGAAACCATCGATTCGTGATAATTTTTTGTGAAAGTAAACAGTGTTCACGTCATTGTGTTTAGATACCAGTTGGGCTATACGCTCTATAAATTCTACATTGTTCTGATTGCAGTTTCTTGCAAGAATGTCTAAGTCTTGAAGTTTTATTGAAAATGTTGCCTTTGTGTTGTTCTTTGAAATATAATCCTATCATGTTTGTACTTGACCACTTCAACCATCTGTTGTAACTTTCTTGTAAACCAGGCGGTACTATTGTTCTATATGATCGTAAAGTTGTTCGGAACTTCCGAAAGGATGGTCATAATTGGAAAAAAAGAAGGATGGCAAGACTGTCCAAGAAGCCCATGAAAAATTGAAGGTGAGACTACCCCTCCCTAAGAAACTAAAATTTCACTGCTGTTGTTACGTTCTAGTATCCCCACAAGTATTGTTGTTAATTTCTGTCATTTCATAGATTGGTAACGAAGAGAGGGTTCATGTCTATTACGCTCGAGGTGAGCATAATCCAAATTTCTTTAGGAGATGCTACTGGCTACTTGACAAGTAAGAGTTCAGCTCTATCAGTTTTTTTGTGTGCAGTATGCGTTGCATTGATTTTTGTTTGTGCGATTCGTTTCTTGTTTCTGTGTTCTATAGTATACATAGGCAGTGAAACTTTACCAGATTGTCAGAACTGTTCGGTTATCTAAAGCTAATACAAGCTTCTAGAGATATTTGTTGTCAACATTGTTTCCTGTCTACGACCTGTCTGAATTTTTTGTTCAATGTTCGTTTCATCTAGTCTGAGAAACAGCTTTATATTAGCAGTGGGTAAGTGTCATCACCATATTAATTGGGACCTGATGTATAGCAGTGAAATTTCTTTCAAGGCTTTCAGAATGCAGAGTGGCATACAATTAACATTTTCCACTGCATGTATCAGATACAAACTCAGATATAATTACATTTTCTTGCTGACATGGTTCTTGGTTGTTTCTTATTCAGAGAGGCTGAACGCATAGTTCTTGTGCATTATCGTCAAACATCTGAGGTTATTTTTCCCCATCGCTTTTTTCTATTTTGAAGTATAATTAAAAGGCGTGTGCTAGGTTAATCATGTTTGTTCTGTTGTTCATACTATTGTACATATGTCCTAAGCATATCTATATGTTCTGTTACACATAGTCTCCTAATCTGGTTCCTCTTGACCAGGAAAATACCATAGCACATCTGAGCACAGAAGTTGAAGTCGAAGTGCCCACAGTAAATGTGATTCAGTACAATACCTCTACTCCAGCTTCAGCAGATTCAGTCTCTGCTCATACTGAGCTATCATTCTCTAATCCTGCTCCAGAGGAAATTAACTCACATGTTGGCAGTGCAATTTCTAATGGTGAGATATGCTTTAGTCCTAATGATGTGTTGAACGTCTATGCACTGTTTGGGAGCGTCTTGAGAAAATTTTATGCTCCAGTGAGCTAACATTTAGTTTTATTTCACTCTCCGATGATATCATAATACTTGCCGACTGTTTGCTGTACTTATGATTCTACTACTCTATCTTGGATTGCTATCATGCAGAAACTGGCGGCTCTACTCTGGAGGAATTTTGGGCACATCTACTGGAGTCATCTATGAATAAGGATACTTCTTCTTGCGGTGGGACTTTTGGACAGAGCTGCAATATTTCATATTACTTTTACATAAAATGTAATATTGCTCATTATATAAAACAGGAGGATCCGGCGCATTCAGTCAGCAAATTGAATACGGACAGAAGAATTCTGGAAGTAACATCAACACCTCAAATAATGTAAGTGAGCTGCTTTATTAAATTGCAATACTAGTATACTATACAATTAAAATTGTGTACAAAAGTAACTACTACATTGCCAAATTCGATGTTGTCGCGGTCCTTAATTGATTAGTCTTTATTCCATATTTAAAGTACAAGTTACAATATTGAAACGAGCCTTTACCTCTCTCAACCACCTTTCTTTGTCAATACTCATGGTGTTTTATGTATATGTTATTTGCCGTGTACCTGCAACGTTTTTATATTGCGACCCAATAGGTCTTCTGTTCTGTCTGCCACAATATATCTTTATATTTTTTTCCTATAAAATATCAAGCTTATTTTTGGGGCTCTGGAAAACATGTCTAAGATTACGTTCTTCATTTTGCCATTGTAAGTTTCCTGGTATTTTCTCAGATAAGATGTTATCGGTATTTTTTTTGTACCATTGGGTTTCCATGGAGATTAATGTGCCATGTGTGTGTGTGGATATATTGTTAATTCCATACTGACGCATGGCATGGGAAGTCAGTTAATGAATTAGTTCTGATAGTCTGGTTCTATGCTGCAAAGAGAGTGCACGAGCCATAGGTCATTTCCTTGTTCTTGAGCTAAAGTACGCTCTATCCTTCATCCATTGTTGGGAGAGGGGCATTAGTCAAACATGTGATGTGAGCATGTGTACATATGCACATGGGTGCAAATTTTATTTCATTGTCACTTTGTGACTCTAAATTGGCAGCTTAGATGGATCACTAATTATCTTATGCAGGCTATATAAGTTTCACTAGTTAATTGGATACCTGAAGCTTATCCTACTAATTACGCCCTTCAATCAGGTACCTGCAAACCATATCGGAGCTCTGGATCATCAAGTAGACCAGCCTCAGTATCTTCTACAAGAAGATCTGGATTCTCTACCACAGCAATTTCTAAGTTCTCCGCAAAAAACTCCAGTGGATGGTAACATTCCTAATGATATGCCTGCTAGGGAGAACAGTCTCGGACTGTGGAAGTACTTGAATGATGACAGTCCTTGTTTAGGGGATAATATTGCGAGCAACGAAAAACTCTTCAACATCACTGATTTCTCCCCAGAATGGGCTTGTTCAACAGAGCATACCAAGGTTTGCCCCATTTATGTTATACTGAAATACCATCGTTGTTTTTGTGTATTTTCATTCCAACTGTTCAATTCTAATGGAAATGTTCCACTACATCTTCATCTGGCACCTGTTACCAAAATCATTTTTTAAATTATCTATCAGGTACTTCTCCTAGTAGGATGGTTGCTTTACTGCAATGTAGTGAATGGACGTACATATATAATGTATTATATAGAAAAAATTGCATGCACAAGCCACATGAGCTCATATATTTGTAAATTGTAATATTCTATCATACAAAATTATTGACAGTTGCTGAATTGTAGATCCTGGTGATTGGGCACTACAATGAGCAATACACACATCTATCTGGCTCCAATCTATACGGTATCTTTGGTGATAACTGTGTTGCTGCAAGTATGGTTCAAACTGGTGTCTATCGTTTTATGATTGGACCACATACACCTGGACGAGTGGATTTTTATTTGACTCTAGATGGGACAACACCAATCACCGAGGTTTTGAGTTTTGAGTATCGCAGTATGCCTGGAAGCTCACTGCAGAGTGCGTTGAAGCCGTTGGATGATGAGTACACAAAGTCAAAGTTTCGGATGCAGATGAGACTAGCTCGTCTACTGTTTATTACAAACAAGAAAAAGATAGCACCAAAGCTTCTTGTAGAAGGTAGCAAAGTTTCCAATCTCATCTCGGCATCGCCAGAGAAGGAATGGATGGATCTTTGGAAAATTGCTAGTGATTCTGAAGGCACACATGTTCCTGCTACCGAGGACTTGCTTGAATTAGTATTGCGGAATAGATTGCAAGAATGGCTTCTGGAAAGATTAATTGGAGGCCATAAGTCAACCGGCCGTGATGATCTAGGACAAGGACCTATCCATCTATGTTCTTTCCTTGGGTATACTTGGGCTATCCGCTTGTTTTCTGTCTCCGGATTCTCCTTGGATTTCCGTGATTCTTCTGGTTGGACAGCTTTACACTGGGCTGCATACCACGGGAGGTATCCTCTATTTTCTGATTCTCTATCCTTCCTTAGCTGATTAGCATGGAATATAGGAAAATGGGAGCAACAATCATTTTCTATTTGTGTTCTGGTTCTGGCAACTGTGAATGTTTATTAAATTTATGAGTCAAACTTCATTGGACCTAACTGACTAGAAACCGTTACTGTTCGTTAAACAAAATGAGCCATATATTGTTTTCAACAACCTGCTAGCTTTGGAAAGGTGTATGTGAAAAAGATCTCATCTACAGTATTAGATGGTGACCTTAGACATATTTGATTGTTTTCACCTTAGGTGACTAGTAATTATTAATCTTGGAAACATTTGTGTTGGAATCTACATATATCTTGTTACTTACCTTTTTTTCTACAACTTTTGCCAGGGAAAGAATGGTTGCTGCTCTTTTATCTGCTGGAGCAAATCCAAGCCTGGTTACAGATCCTACTGCAGTGTCCCCTGGTGGATACACTCCTGCTGATCTGGCAGCAAAACAAGGTTATGTGGGCTTAGCTGCATATCTTGCTGAGAAAGGATTGACTGCACATTTTGAGTCTATGTCACTTTCCCAAAATCCTGACCGATCACCATCAAGGGCGAAACTAACAAAAGTACATAGCGAGAAGTTTGAGAATCTTACTGAACAAGAACTTTGCTTAAAAGAATCTTTAGCAGCCTATCGAAATGCAGCTGATGCTGCTAGTAATATCCAAGCCGCACTTAGGGATAGAACCCTTAAGCTCCAAACAAAAGCAATTGAATTGGCCCATCCTGAGATTCAAGCAGCTGCGATAGTTGCTGCTATGAGGATTCAGCATGCATTCAGGAACTACAACAAGAAGAAAGAGATGAGGGCTGCTGCACGAATACAAAATCATTTCCGCACATGGAAGGTCAGAAGGAACTTCACGAACATGCGAAGACAAGCTATCAGAATACAGGTAAGTTGCATGTTCCTATTGCATGATTTGATTTGTTACTTTCTGTGGGTGAATTGATTGCATAAATATCCGCCATACTGCTGAAAATCACTTAATTTTGGTATTCAATGTGTCGGAAGAACAAGGCGATGTCATTTTGAAGTTCTTATTTTTGGGAAGCCAATCGGACATGTGCTGTTATCATGTTATTAGAATATTGTAATGATTATAATATTTCCCCAGGCTGCATACCGAGGCCACCAAGTGAGACGTCAGTACCGCAAGGTAATATGGTCTGTTGGAATCGTGGAGAAAGCTATTTTGCGATGGAGAAAGAAGCGAAAAGGCTTGCGCGGCATTGCAGATGGAATGGCAGTAGAGATGGCAGTGGAAGTAGAACCTGCAAGCACCGCAGAAGAAGGTTTCTTCCAGGCCAGCCGGCAACAAGCTGAGGACAGATTTAATAGATCAGTGGTACGTGTTCAAGCTCTGTTTCGTTGTCACCGGGCACAACATGAGTACCGAAGGATGAGGATCGCTCATGAGGAGGCCAGGGTATGCATTTTACTCTCTTCAATACTTTTTTTTTAAATCGGGTATGTATTACTCAGCCAAAAGAATTTTGGTTACAAAAGTCATTACATTTATCACTGGGTAGATGACAGAGCCTGTGAGAATGCTTGATGTGATATCTAAAATCCTAAATAAAGTTAGTTTAATAGGAAAGTGTGTCTCCGACTATTGCCGTGATTTTATTGTTGCAGTGGTGTTGCCTTTAGAATGCTCAAGCTTAATTTAGAATATGAGTGCAACCGTTCTGAATGGACTGGACCTGTCCCCTGTTTGCAAAATAAATTAGATAAAAGCAAACTCCCAAGTTAGATATAATCGTATATCAGAAACCCACAACCAACTGCATAACAACCGCGCTGCTCCGTTGTCTCTATTACTCTTGATACTTGTTACTACGAAACACCATGATATTTTCTGAATCGTGTGCTTGTCAATGTGTTGGCGCAGCTGGAGTTCAGTGAAGAGCAGAAGCAGGGACCGGCATTCAGGAGCTGAATTGGCTTTGTAGGTGCCTTGTCTTTTATTTTATTTTCTTTGAAACTGAAGGTCTTGTAAATTAAGAAGAACCATAGCTTAATGATGCTGCTGCACATTTTAGGACCATCTGATGGTTGTGGGCCAGTGTGGTGTATGTATTTGCTGCTAGCATGTTACCGTGGTTTGCAATTTGCCAGGGTTTTAGCTATGGCATTGTACTCCTAGTTGTCTGTAGGTGCAAGTACCGATCATCAGGTTGTAAATGCTTAACAATAAGTGCCGCCTGGGCCAATGACCGAATAGTAATCTAGCCAATTCCTTCTGCTTTCACAGCTTCATTCATATTTATTTTTGAATTGGTTTCGGTTGGTCAATTAAGGTAATCGCATTCCATGAACAAATTTGATGGAGTACCATTTTTGTTGCATGTCGTCAAACGATCAAGAAATTTGATCAAAACTCAATTTGAGATGAATTCGGTGACCAACACAAGATCATCAAGTTGAGATCTTACAGAAGAAATTATATAAGCTACTACTCTTGTAGTGAAATTTCCCCGAGTTTGGAGTAGGTGGCAGAAATCGTTCAGTGCCCAAGAGGTGCCACAGCCAAAAAAGGTGGTGTGGTGTCAACCATGGGCCACCTCTTGCTAAACTAGCTTGATTTTTGGTTGATCTCTAGGACCATAGCTGTAACTCGTCGATCACTCCCTTTAGCAGGCTTTGCCTATATTCTTGTCTTTCCATTCAATATGCGATCATTCCTCATTCGCCAAAGGCCGACAAGGCACGCAGACCTACTCCTCCACTCGTTGGCAGAATTGTGCAATTGAGTTCGATGTTGCTGCGAGGGCAGTCAGCTGCAGTGCAGTTTATCCCAGGCCCAGTTGGAGTGTCTGCGATGCAGGTTGCAGGGCAATGTGGTGTATAGATTTCAGTCGCCGGGCACAGATCACAGCCTGCATGGGCGCACCATTTCTTCCTGACCATGTTGTCCTTTGTGCTGAGGGCTACCCCTGAAAGCTAAACAAAGGATCGGGCCATCGGGGAGGAATTTCTCGACGCCAGATCCAGTTATATTATTGGCATCTCTGCCCTCTGTCACTGAGAAGCTTGTATAGGTCAGCAGTAGATGGGGGTTTCCCAGTGGTGACCAGCATTCGACAATCGCTGGCATCAGATAGCTGCAGTGGGTTTTCGTCCAAGTTCTCCTGTAGCATTTCCAGTTGCAGCTGTGCTGTGTGCGCCAGTATTGGTAGTAGCTGTATAGCGAGAGTGTCTCCCTGGAATTGCGACGCCACCGTGCAAAGTTTGTCAGAGGCGAAGGTTATATAGGATTGGCAGCGAGTCTCTCAGCCGGCCCAGTGTAGACCATCAATCTTGCCAGAATGAGACTGTTCGTCCAGAGTTTAGCGCACAGATAGTGGCTGCCGGCACGGTCGGTTCTGGAGCTAAGCCTCGTGTGCAGGGAGCACGACGACGACGACCAACAACTGAATAGCTGATCCCTTTGCTGGCCGCATCGCGCTCGGATACGACGCCGACGCCGACAACCATGTGCTGGTGTTTCTCGCCTACGAAGAGAAGTACCTGGACACTCGAGAATATAAACTAGCAACGTGCGATGTGTGACCGGTGACATATGGTGGAGTCACGCCCGAGCCTCCGCCAAGACAAACCTAAGGGTCAATTTTCGTACTAGTTCAGTCTCGTTTGTCAAAATAGATAGTCATTTTCATTAGCTTGTGTGAGGTGAGCCCAGTGCTGATGTGTCACCTACTTACGCCGATGGCAAGATTTAGTGGGTAGTCGACCTGAATCTCGGGCCGAAATCTGATGCGACCTGCCGCGAGCTGATGGTGTTTGACACCATCGAAAGAGAGTTCGAGGTGGTGGAAGGGCCCCCGACCAGCCACGGCGGCGGCTGCGTGTCCTTCGTTGAGCTCCATGGTGCAATTCATGTTGCGTGGTCAGATCGAGACGCGGACGCCATCGACGTATGGAAGATGGAGGACGATGGTGCGTGGAGTGTCACATAAAGCTCACCAAGTACTCGCCGGAGTTCTCATCGATCCGAGAGAACATTGTTGATAGGCATTGACCGACGGATAGCGGGATTCTGCTCAACATGGGACAGTCGTTAGGATACTACGATCCTAAGACGAGGGAACTCGAAACAGTCTACCACATTCATGCCCGAACGATGATTCCACTTTCGGTGCACTTGTCTACCAAGAAAGTCTAGTCTGCCCATTTATGAATTGACAAGTCTTTAGACATTGTTACCGAATCGATCTGTGAAATAATTTTTACCATCCAGTTAGGTGTTTGGAATTATTTATTTATGTTCGTTTTGTTGGTAGAGGAGATCAATCATGAGTGCTATATTGCGCAACTTCCTTGCGCGAGTTGCGCTAATGAAAGAGAAACGATTTGAAGATGTTTGTCTTTTCCTTTCATTTGCACGTTGTGCACTTGTGTGGAGCTTCCCCGTGTTAATGGGCGGTATCGTGGTTTCTTGGGCTACATCGAACTAGCCCATTTGTTTAGCCCACTAGCTCTGCTAAAACTTTTACCCCTCGCATATGATTAAATGCAGTAGAAGTCCCTGTACTTGTCCAAGTGGATCGATTTGGTCCTCGTACTTGGAATTTGAAGAATTTTACCCGCGTACTTGTTAATTGGACTTGATTTAGTCCAGAAGCATGTTTTTCGTCGAATTTGAGCTGACGTGGACGGCACGTGGACGCGGGTCCCACTTGCAGTAGAGCAGCTAGCCTGAAAACTTGCATTTAGCCCCTCCCGCCTGACTCCGTTATGGTCAATTAACCTCCCGCCAGAATAAATATGCGACCCCCCCTCCCGTTTGTACTCTGCTCCAAAATCCCCAAATTCCCCACTTCTCTAACCCTAGTTCATCCCGTTCGTTCCTTGTCATCCGCCCGATCTCCTCTGTGGCGAGTGGCTCCCGTTGTTTGAGTTCTAAAATGGCGAGCTTCTCCCGTGGTTCGAGCTGAGGTACGCAGAAGGAATATCGTGTTCCCCGAGGTACTTGCCCATCGTCAAGTGCGATCGGTGCAATGTTCGGTATGTGAAGAAGTGCACCTCCTAGACCGACATCCATGGCAATCAGGAAAGGGATTTCTACAAATGTCAACAATGTCATTAATCGCAGCTACAGACAACCATTTGGCATCACAGAATCAAACCAAAAAGCTTTTCCATCCACATAGCCTTGGTTCTTTTCGTTCCCAACAAAAATTCCCCATGGAAAAGCATCATAGTGAACAGACTGTTCTTTCCACCTAAATCAAATATCCAGAAAACCCTCGATTATTCTGTGACAAAAAACCCTAACTTTTCTGCACAATGATAGCATTGGTCGAACAAATAAGCACGCAGAGGTGACTTGTACTCTAGAGAAACGATCCTAAAGTCGAAATCTATGCAAAAAAGGGCGGTGGAAGGTTCGAGGTGAGGGTCAGGCTTACCGAAAGAGGGCGGTGGTTCCCCTTCGTGGCGGCAGATTGGGGCCATCGCCGCCGCGATCAACGCGGCCGCCGGTGTCGCCTCGACGCCGTATCCCCTCCACGAACAGCCGCTACACGTTTCGGTCCAGCGATCGCCGCCTCCGTCGCCTGCCCGTCGCCTGCCTCCCTTTTTCCTCCCTGGAACAGAACTGTCTGAACTGAAACGGCGTGGAGCGCTGCCTAATGGATCAGATGGGGAGGGGGGTACGTGCAAATTTCTGGCAGCGAAAAAAACGTTCTAGATGCGGGAGGGTGTTCGTGCAAGATTGCAATCCACGTGTCGTCCGCGTCAGCTCAAATTCGACGGCAAACATGCTTCTAACCTAAATCGAGTCCAATTCACATAGAGGCGGGTAAAATTCTTCAAATTCGGAGTCGATCCACTTGGACAAGTACAAGAACTTGTACTGTATTTAACTCCTCGCATAACTAGGGATCTATTCCCCATCTCCTTCCTCCACGATCCACCATGCCTCACCGCCTTGACTGCCGCCGTCGCCGCACGCAACAGCGGCTTCCCTCCTCCTCGTGTTTGCCGCGACGGCATGGATGCGTCTGAAGCAACCGCAGCGGAGGAGAACTAGGACGCCGAGCCGCTGCCCGAGGTGATCCTCACAGAGATTTTCGCCCGTCTCCCGGCCAAGTCGGCCGGGCGCTTCCGCTGCCTTTCGCGCGGGTAGTCCGCGACGCTCTCGTCGGACTACTTCGTGGACCTCCACCTCCGGCGAGCCAACAGGCTGGGACGCCCCAGGCTCCTCCTTGCTCCGGTAGGGACCCTCCACGATGGCTACATCTATTCATGGCAGCCCGGTGGTCCCGTTGAGAAGCTCATGCCGGACGATTTCGCGACGAAAGGCTCACTTATTCCTATGCCAAGCCCTGCCACGGCCTCGTCCTGATGTGGTGCACTGACTATGGTGGGTACTTCGTTTCTAACCCTTCTACTGGTGCGGTCTTACCTCTACCTGACAGCGAGGTGCCATTGAAGATGATCTTGCGGGGCTCCGTTCGTGGCCAACCTGAAGCACCATTCTTCCATGACGTGGCTTACGGCCTCGGCTACTGCTTGATTACCCGACAGCATAAAGTAGTGCGTTTGTTTAACAACAGTGAAGTGTCAAGCTGTGAGGTATTTGACCTTGACACACCTGCATACTGGAGGCCCACTGCTGAACAACCTCCGTTGTGCCGTGTCAAGGAGGAGAACCTGGCTGTTTTCTTCAACGGATATCTGCATTTCCTCTGCACTGATGCTAGCATTACCACTTTCAATACTAGCAGTGAGACCTTTGGTTCGTTGCCACCGCCAACAGGTTTTGTAAACGCGTCGCCAGTGCTGACGGAGCTGGATGGCGTCCTATGCTTCTGCTATGGAGAACCTGATACCGATGATCCTTACCATGTCTTCCTGCTAAGAGATTACATGAAAGGCAGATGGGAGAAGCTCTGTTGCATTGATCGAATGACCTGGCCAGAGTCTGAGCGAATGCTACTGCGATCTCTCTGCATTGCCCCACTTGCCATGTATCATTCAGATGATGGACAGAGGAAAATCATGTTTGGGACTGGATCTTGCAAAGTGTTTGCAGTGGACCTTGACAGCAACACCCCGGAGGTTTTATTCACGCCTGAAGGAACCATCATTGGTAGCTGTGACGACGACTCTAACCTGCCGCTTTGTCTGTTTGAGGAGTACCTTGGTCCAGTGGGACGCACAATTGAGGAGACGGTCTTCTCATCACCGATGACTAAAGCTTGGTCGGACATCCTTAAGTGGATGCCCGCACGCTCGGTGTCTGAGCTGAGCTTGGTCTGCAGGGAATGGCGTGCAATGATCATGACTGACAGTTTCATTCAGTGGCATGTCATAGTAGATTAATATATAAAAGCTGGAAAGATTCACCCCCTCCGCAGTGTCCACGTCGCCCCCTTTTCTCAGCCGTCCGATTGGGTCGATCCGACGGTCAGGAAACGACCACGTCCGTCCCCAACGCGCGCTACAGTAGCGCTACAGTCTGGCGATTTTCTACCAATCACACGGCGCCACGTCGCCCGGTTACCAGCGGTGGAACCGGTTCCCAGCCGGTCACCCGCCTCGCACGGATTTTGGCGCAAACATTTACAGAAACCCCCCCCGAAGGGCTGGCTTGCAATTTCCGGAAACGCCAGGGACTCCCGTGCAAAAGCGTGCACACAATCCCCCTCCCTCTCCTTCTCTCCCGCGCGACGCCGGAAATCGCCGCCACCGCCGACGCGCGCCCCCGCTGTCCTGCTCCTCCCCGCTCAAATCGAACCCCACGGCGTGCTCTGCCGTCGAGCCCTCTCCATCCTCGCCAAGTCTCGCGTGCTGCGACACCCGCGAAGCGCCGGATTCGTCGCCGCCGTGGGCCTGCTTCCTCCGCCGCGTCTGCGGCCGGTAACGCTGCCGTCCACCCACTCACTGCCCTCGACGCTCACCGGCGCCCCAGCACACCTGGTTCCCTCCGCTCCTCTGTTCCCCTCAAACCCTAGGTGATGTCGCCGCCGCCGTGGACCCCCCGTTCCAGCGACTCCGACCTGAGATCCAGGTGCCCCTCCTCCGCCTCCCTCCCTTTCATGCCAACGGCACAAGCAGCAGAAGCGCCACACGCTCAAGATGCAGTCCCCCTCCTCCGCTGCAGACAAGGAGACCGAGCTCCTGCTGCTCGGCGACGACCTCCCCGAGCTGCTGGCGCCGACCACGTCCACGACCCGGTTGCTGCAGGCCATCACTCCGTCCCCGTCCCGCTTGTGCTGCCGACGACCTCCCCAACCGCCAAGGCAGCTCCCCAGAATAGAAAGGCCAAGAAATACGCCGGAGTCGGAGGCTGGTGCCTCGGTGGCGACGATGTCGGAGTCCTCCGAGGCGAGGGTCGATGACGGCAACATCCAGGAGGCAGAGTCGTCGCTCCGCGAGGGCCTCTCCCTCAACTACGAGGTATGGAGTCGTTGTCTCTAGCTTTTGTTCTTTCTGTTCATTTTTTCCTGATCTGGGAATCTACTTCTCTAAGAGGACGTGAGATAGATAAAAACAGAGAGGGTGATGCAGAGATCGATGGTGAATTGATGATTTTTAAGATCTGGAAACTGTTGAGGTACACAAGAGCCAGGCCTCTGCGAATGCAGCAGGGAAGTCAGGTGTTACCAAAGAAGATGAACTATTAGTTGAAGAACTACGACTGGAGAAGCTTACGCTTAGAGCAAAAATTGATACAGAATCGATTTTTGGTGTTGAGGTTGGAGGCGAGGAGACGTCTGCACATTAGGTTTCTCCCATTTTTCTTCGTCTAATATATCTGGTCCAATTTGCTCAGGCCTGCAGTCTTTTGTTAAGCATCGTTGTTAATGAAGAATATTCAGATGCAAGTCTAGAGAGAAATATTAAAATTTATTTGTGAAGAATTTTGCTAGGTATGCCGGTATCTTGGAAATAGGATCAGTTTTCCATATATTCAGAACATAAGCTTGCTAATGAAGTAATGAATAGTATGCCTCGGTTGAAAAAAGTATACAGCTTAAGAATGTGTCTTTAGCAAAAGTATTATGATTTTTGTGTGAACAACAATTTGATTGAAGATAAAAAAAAATAGAGGGGATACCATTCTGTGCCTCAGTCACAACTTTGGGTGTGTATGAGTTATATTTAGATTAGCATCCAGCAGAAGTTAAGGAGAATGGATTGGCTTGGTAATGGGAATGAAATAATGTGCTTAAGCATGTTGTTTAATTTTATATTTGGTCCTTCAAACAATAGAGAATGACTGATTTATGTCAATGTGATTACTGCTGTCTCATATTCTGCTTATGTACTATGTACATACTGAAAAGAAAATTTATTTTCTTTAGTTATTTATACTTTTCCTTTTTAAACGTAGTTGTGTAAATGAACTGTGGCCATTCAGGGCACATTGGAAAAACTATTCTATAGCTATTTAATGTTTTTCTTCTTAACAGTGCTTGCACAGACTAACCATGGAATCTTGTTCAAAAAAAAAAAAAAAAAAAAACCATGGAATTCATGGAAGCTAATTACTGCAATGATAAAATCTGAGCCAACTTTAGAGTGAAATATCAAGCTGGACGAGCTGTACATACAAGAAAACATTAGGTCTGTTAGTACACAGTGTTGTGCCATTTACGAGAAAACCTAAGCATACATGCTCAACTTCTATCCCATGGATGTCAGCTTAAGACATAACATAGCATGGTTTGCCATCAGAATCAGAATGCTGTACTAGGTTACCGGCTTACCGCTTACACAAGAGAGCACTGCAGGTTTAATATCGTCAGGCTAGGTAACTCATATCAATGATGGTCTATATTTTGGCTTAAGTGCAGGATCATGGGTTATGAGCATGTTAGGGGAATAAGATTCACCATTTCGAATATAAATTATTAGTTTTTCTCACATTTTCTAATATTTGTGAACCTAGAGTTTACTGTGATGAATACCTCTTTGGTATTTCTATTCCTACTACATTTTAATGATGGAGTACTCTTGTGCGTGTGTGCTATTTGCCTATTTTACAGTTAAATTGTGTTCTACTTTACTTCCTGTGTCGGGGCAGATATAGAAATGGAGAGTTTCTCTCCAGGTGATGAAATATCATAGTAGAAAAGATTTTGCTCACTGTCAATGTGCAAAGGGTAAGGTTGGCCATGAAATTGATGCTATACTGGTGATTCTATTATCACCTGCTTAAATTATTCAGGACCTGTTGGTGTCATGTTAATTTTTTTGAATACTTGCGACAACTGAAACACATATAGCCAGGATATTCAGGTAAGGTTAGTAGTTGTTTCCATGTTAATGAATTTTTATCATTATTTTGCACTGTACAGTTTATTATTAGTTACCTAATGAGGCTTCCCTACTCAATTTCTGATTTAGTATTATTTTACAGGACACAGCAACTACCCTCTAATGAATAAGTGCCCCTATATCTACTTTAGACATTCCATGCTTTGCGATTACTTTAGTCATTTCCATGCGTAACCTGCAGTTGTTCAGCTTTAACTTTGGGGAAACTTCATTATTATCTAAATCAGAGACAAATCACATCGACTTAGTACATGCCTATATCCTGGATGCATTACACAATGTTATAATTAGTTGTTGTCCAACAATAGTACTTAGTTAGTTCACATATTAAGATGTAGAACTTTCTTAGGTGTTGGTTTATGTGTACTGATTAGTATTATTTACGAGTAGCTAATTCCCAGACTCGATGTGCAACTATTTATTGAAATAGGTTTGGTTAATGTGCACTGATTAGTCCTAGTTACAAGTAGCTAATTCCCAGACTCTTCTCGGTTGCGACGTGCAACTATTGATTGAAATCTGAAGTTAACATTAAACTAAAACACCAAACAATATAACTCTGATTTATATGTAGTAAAGTGCGGTCTCCATTGCAAAATTTGTTTGTATTTTCATAAAAACCTTATATAGGTTTATTTTCCGTTATCTGATCACACATAAAGAAGTAAGTCATGCATTTTCAAATTATCACACGCATTTGTATGTTTACAGCCCAAATCCTTCGGCTTCCGCCCCGGGCGATCCCCGCGTGCTGCACTCCATAGGCTTATCTGCTGGGCATGCCTAGCTGATTGCTTTTCCTGCTGCTAAGCCGTCTCTCTTAAGAAGATCATGCCTTCATATTCGAGCAGGAAGAAATTCTCGGCTTTTAGCCACGAGGAAGAAATTTTCAGTACAAGTTGTACTACGAGGTATGCATATAACAACTTAATTTTCTGACCTATATGTATTCACAACATATATGATAGATCGTCCATAATGCTTAGCCCCCAAAAGCAAAGTTATACGATGTCTGTTGGATAAAAGGTGGAGTGTCATGTAGTAGAAACATGGATTTCTTTGCTATTCTCTTATACAGTATCTGCCATTCTCTAACCTCATTATAATAGTATGGGAATTAGTTCTAATCATCCTTCAGAGAGTAGGAGCACAGATAAAAATCAAGTTCGCAATGTTAAATGTCTTTAAAGGACCTAAAGGTACATCTTAGAACTTGCTAATTGTTTCTTAAATCTGAGCATATCCAAGGAACAAGATAAATTATATTAGTCTAGCATGGTTCAGAATATTCTAACCTTCTAAGAAACAATTGTAGAAATGTGTCATTCCTGTAGTCACTGCAGGTATGTTATACGTCCAAAAATTTCTACCATGCTGATAAGTGATAACTTTTTACATCTTAAAACATTGTGTTTTCTGCTGAACGAGTTTTACATTCCTACAATGGCTAACACTAAAATTCAGTTGAAGAATTACAACCTGCAAATAATTATGGGTTCATATAATTTGTAGCCAAAACCCTATTTGTGTATTCTTGAATTCCCTGTTTGCACTAATATTTGCAGAATTAAGATTCAGGGTTATATGTTGGCATTGTAGGGTATGTAGAAATGTCTAACACAACAACCCAATGGAATTTTTTCATCAAACCTCTACTTAAATGGTTAGTATAGCATGGCTGAAAAATTGAGGCATTAAACTACTGAAATACCGTTTAGAACCTGTAAGGTTACCACTTCTTGAAAACACCGGTAGTGTTCCTGATTTTTCAAAAAACTGTGTTTTATGCGCCTGTTAGTACACACTGCATGTGGTATGCGCCTGTTAGTACACACTGCGCTGACTAAACTTTCCTCTACAATGGTTCCATCTCATGTGCAGTATTTTTCAACTCTGTTGTTTTCACAAACAGAGGAAGTTACCGGTGATATATACCTAGGATATTTGTATTAAGGTTAAGCTACTGCTCTGGAAGTCCTGGTTTACTAAACTGTAATTTGTACTGTCATTTTTTTAACAACATGGCATTGATGTACTACAGAGATTCCTTACCCTGCACGCATGCAGCTGCACCATATTGAGAGTGTCATGTTTGCTTCTCCTTGGCGATTCAGTCTTCTACTTATTTATTTCAGGCATCATTACAATGTGTGGACCAAGATTGGTACAAGAAATTACTCAAGAAGGTAATATCAATTCTTCGAATATAGAGACTTTTTTGTTTTGCTTCCAGATGTGTTTACAGTCCAAGTCCATATTTGACATGGGCTGGTCTTACTAATCTATGTGGCTACAAAATGCATCTCCTCATGCCATACAGGATTAAGGGACGAGACTGAGTTGATTCAGTATGTCAATAGGTCACTTCATACTAATGTATCTATGTAGACACGTAGTACACTATGGTATTGTTTATGCTCTACTACATATTATCAGTAGCAACTAACACGGTATTGTTTTTAATCTAATTGTCAACTGTACTAAATGATATAATGATTTTTTACCGACGGGTTAACCCGAGGGGCGCGCGGCGTGTCGCCGCGCCGAGTTGCCTAGTCCATGCTAATTTGAATAAGAGCCCTCGGATCATGGTCGTCTACGATGCTCGTTTTGGACATTATATGGATCTGAAGGACTTCGCTGATATGAGTGAGCCAATCTTACATGGAAATCTTGTATGCAACCCCCAACCTTGTCATGGCCTGAATGTAGGGAGCAGCAGTTCATGGGATTTTGTATGCAATCCTGTTATGGGTTATTGTGAACGCATGGAGCCTTACATTGATGATGACACTTTGTTTGCTGGGCGTATCGGATTGGGTTTTGACTCAGATATTAACAAGCATGTACTGGTGCATATTACCTACAAAGAGAAGAACCTGGAAACACGAGAGTATGAACTACAGTGCAAATTTCGGTATTTGGACAACCAGGAGTGGTCTTCAGTAGACCCTCCTCCTAGACCAATTGCCGATATTCCACCCGCATACGCCAGTGACAAAATCTACTGGATGGTAGACCCTGAGCTTGGACAATTTTCCCTAAGCTGCGAAATTGTGCCGTTCAATCTTGAGACAGATGAATTTGAGGTTCTGCAAGGTCCTCCATGCAGCCATGAGAAAGGCCGTATGTCCATCCTCCAGATCCAGGGTGCACTTTGTGTGGCTTGTTCAAACAAGAGCTTGAATGTCATTGACATATGGAAGATGAAGGACACCGGCAACTGGTTAATAGAATATCATATAGATCTCAAAGAGTTCTCACCAGAGTATTCGGCAGAGAATACTACACCATTGGTTGTTGATCCGAAGGATGGTCGGATTTTGCTCGACACGGGTTTGTCACTGGGCTATTATGACCCGGAGATGGCGGCATTGGAGACCATCTACAGTGTGGGCATCTTGGTGAACGGCGGCAAACTCTGGCCTATGATTTGTGATGAAAGTTTAGTCTGCCCACTTGGACCGTCCTAGTGTGCGGTAAGTGCAATCCAACAGTATTTAGTACTTGAATTGTCCTTAAATGACCCATTGCTGGAAGGAGTCCTTAACGTGCTTAGCAGGATCATCATCATACCATATGACTAAAACATTTCTCCAGCTAATTATACTTCATTTATGTCTCTTGTTTTATTATAGCGTTGTTATGGAGCCTCTTCTGTAGTCTGTAGGCAGCTCTGCTCATTCTCATTGTGACATGGTCATGTAAAAGATTCAGTTTTTTTGTGTTGTACTTGCCGAATCTTATTTGAAATGATCAAACGTAGGAAAGTATACCTTTGTGGCATTACCCATAATAAAGGAATGCTTTGGTGCCCACTGATTAATGGCAAACTTCTTCTTAAGATGATATAAGGGGATGATACTCATAAGTATCATTTTCCCATACATGGAAACTAAATCAGTCTGATGACAAAAACACAAGATGATTCGCAACTATTAACTCTATGCAACAGATTGCATGAACTTCGTAGCAACATGCAGAGCACAGAACTGAACTGATAATCTTCATAGTGGTCCACTGGAAGTCCTGAGCATAGAAAATTGCCAAGTTCGATTAGATATTGCTATGGTGTACCACAAACTACCTATGAGTACCTTTAGTTCATACTGCACATGCTAAGCTTATTTCTTCCTTTATACCCTAAATTTAGTTTACTTATAGTATATTCGTCAGTGTGCTCTATCTTTATCCTAAATTTATGTCTTTAGGTGGAGGTACACCTTCATCTTCCATCTTCCATGGCGCATCTGTAAGTAAAACTTTCATCCTTCTATGTAGCAGTGTTCTTTAATCAGCGGTATTTTTTCTCAAAAGTATATATTTGTCAGGTTTCTTGCATCCGACAATGTTTCTGTTCCCTGGTTCTAACCAACAGCATCTTCTATCTATGGTGCAGAAACAAAGGACAGAACCCTCAGATGGAACACCGGAACGCTATGTGTTGCATCTTCTTCGCTCCCATTGACCCGCTCGCTATCTCATGCAAAATCTTGGGCATTCATTTGTCTTCAACTGCAGTGTAGTTTTAGTAATTATCTTGTTGAATGTTTTGCTCGGTATCTTTAGCATTTGTACCTAACGTAAAAGTCATAATGCAACTTGTTATGAGACTTGTCTAGTTTTTTCAGGGTAATATCGAAACTAATCACTTGTGGTTGGTTTTTTAGTTGGTCTACGGAACGAGAATCGTCGGTTGCTGTTGATTTCTTGTTGACCAAAACTTGCAATGTGGCAGTGGCAGTGTCCTATCTGCCGGCTCGCTCATCTTCCGAGCAGCAGCCTCTAGGCACTCGATCTTTTTTATAGAATACGCCTTGCCTTGGCTTGTTTGACGCCCGTAGGCACACATGCGTGAAACCTATCCAAAAGTGAAACACATAGTCTGCCGTGCCACCGTTGAAATCTAGAACTGATTCTCAACTTGAGATTTTGGTCAAGTTTAGGGGAATCATCAATGAGACCCGTTGTAAGAGAAAATGTACTACCTCCGATCCGATAAATCTGTCGTGAAGATGGTACTGCCACAGTACAAAAACGTATACAACTTCCGACACATATTGCGGATCGGAGGGAGTACCTTTTCTTCTGAGCATTGGGTCTACTTTTCTTTTTTGGAATTTGGTCTGTACTTGTGAAGCTGCAAGTTCGTACTCGAAATGATCAAGTCCAGAACTGCTTACCGATAAAGTCCCGTAAGAGATTTCCCGTAGATCTAGCATTATTGTCTATACTATATCACCAACAAAGGTGAGATTTCTCTCCACCCGCTTGCTTAGGTGCATCGAGCTTAGCTTGTTCCTATTTCTTACAGAAACACTCATATTTGCGCCACGTTATCGGTGGGGATATTCAGTTCACGCCTAGTAGAAAACCAATATTTGTCTGGTACGAGAAGGTGTTAGTTTCTCTGCTCTTTTTTGCCACAGGACAACAAAAGGTGTAAATGTGCGGAAAGTCACTTTGTCTCCTGAGTTCCAGTCAATGTTGGGGATATCGCTTATCGGGAACTTATCGGTCGACCCAAGATAAAGGGTAAATCGGCCGATTTATCGGCATATCGGCTGAGTTATCGGCATATCGGCGAATTTATCGACCGATTTATCTTATTGGTCATACACTGAGAAGGGATAAATCGGCCGATTTATCGGAATATCGAAAGATATCCAGTGCTTCCTATATTTAAAAAGAAATAAAAAGTATATTTACAAGTTTAGAAAACATCAGAAAAAGGTCCCGGATGTAGTCAAAGATGGATCCTACTAGCATGAAAAATCTCAATGCAAAATTCTTTATATTAGGGGCTACACAAATATAACAAAATATTGTATATTTTAGAGATCTGAAAGTGTGTAATCAGATACTCTTGTCATATTTTTGTACCTCAAAATATAAAGTATTTCACACAGAAAATTTGGACGTTCGTGGGATAGATCATTAACTACATGCATAATTTTGTTTTGATTTTAAAACTTATAACCATGATTTTTAATTTTTGAAATGAAGTGAGCACTGTATCCCGGAGTAAGAAATCTCCAATCGGAGTCATCTTGCCAACCATTTTGTTAGTAAAGTTATTCATTCCTCCCATTCCCTTCGCCGACCGGCTTTGTCCCCGTGCAAGCCTCAACAACTAGGCTCTACCTCTAAGAAAAACACATACTGCTGTATTTGTAAAACATTCTTATCCATAAGATAGATGTTAATTTTGCATTTGTCTTCAACCAGCTTCCTCCAACTTTTTACTGATGTGCTCCGGGTCTAGACTTGCGACACACCACGCGTTTGCCTCCCACCAGCTACACACAAATTGGAAATATTTGTTGGTAGAAAATATTCCTGATTCTAAAGCTCCGTCGCCTCGCTACACTCGATTTCTTAGCATGTTCTTACACTACTACGGATTCTTATTGTAGGTTCAAATCCGTTTTTATTGAAGATGTACGTGTATATTGTATGAAATGCGGTAGCCCGCCCAAGACACAAGCTTACTCTGTAGTATACTAGTACAAAGGCATTTTCTATGTTGCTAAAACTGGGTCTTAAGGGATGGGCCATGACGCTTATCTATTATTCTCTTCTTACTTTATGATACTACTTATTCCGGTTGAGGATTAAAATGAGTAGTACAAAAAGCAAGTACATGGGACCCATCCTAAAACCCATAGCGATATTTAAACATTGTATAATTTTCAAACTGTAGCTGACAATGTTGCAACTTGCAAGGATGGTGGCTTCGGATTGATCGATATATTTTCTCTGTAATGCCGTGTTGAATAAATTAATGAAAAAAGACTGCGTACATCATTTTTATGCAGAGACCAAGGGTTTCAAACTCCTTTAAAACAAAAACTGAGAGTGTTGCCTCACTGGTTACTGGAGCATCATAATCATTTCATCACTGCATATCGTGCGTGTAGTTTCACCCAACCATTTCCTTCTTGAGATCCTAATTTCAGTTTAGTAATAATATATGTACGTCGTTCTCCTATTCTGATCATGTGACTAATATGAAGTGCAATGTATATCCATCTTCAGGGGAGCTACAGCCCCAGCGACCATCTTTCATGGCGCATCTGTAAGTGAACTTCATCAGTCTGTGTAGCAGTTATTCCACCAGTAATATTTCTTAAACAAACGAATGTGTCTGGTGCCTTCTATTCTACCATGTTTTTGTTCGCAGATTCTAATTTCCTTACACCCTCGTCTATGTATCGTGCAGAAAGAACCGAGCTCAACTATTCGGTACCTCTCGTATCCCCGTCCCTCCCATTCACCATCACTCTAGGAAAACTTCCCATGGATTTAATAGACGGCACTAGTAGAGTTTTAGTACTAACCGACATTTCGCTCGCACTAATAGAGAATAGCTTATAGGAGACTAAATATTGGTGACTTTTTTAGCACATGCCATTGATAATATTAGTGGCGCGAGATATACCCACGTCATTGGTATACCTGACTTTAGAAAGTGACACGACATTGATAGGTGGACCCAGGCTGTCTGACCGGACCACAAATATCAACGATGTGTCTAAGATACTAGTGGCGTACTGGTATTAGACACGCCACTGGTATTTCTGGTCCCAACCCAAAAACTCCACCACCCTGCTCGCGCTGCATCACTTTTCTCTTCCCCCTTTCCACTCTCCTCTCTCTCGATCCCCGCCCCCGCTGCCACCCTGTCCCGATCCACGCCGCCGCCACCCCGTCCGTGCTGCCCTCGGTCGCCGCCGCCACACCCTCGGTGAGCGCCGTGCCTCTGCAGTTTTAGTTGAATTGTGTAGTTGATAAAATGTGTAGGATTTAGTGTAGTTAATTTAGGTTTAGTTGATTTAGTGTTTAGTAGATTCGTTGGTTTGGCTGATTTAGTTTTTAGTAAAATTTACTAACATACAGGCATACGGTAATTTTTCCCGGCTTTCTTACTTTATGTGACATGTTTCTTCACCAAAACTACCTAATTAAGTTCGCGAAGGGTGTGCATGGTACTAGTACTATCATTCCGAAAGGTCCCTTCAAATGTTCGCTAATTATGACTAAATGGAAGATACGTTACCTGACTTAACTGAAGAAAATGACAGAGTGGTTGCAAGCACAGAAAGTGCAGACACAATAAATCTTTTGCAATAACGGAAACTGTGATATAGTATTGTGCTACTATATGTTACTAGGTCTTGCATAGCAGCAGATCTTGTGTTAAACAGCTCTATCCAGTTCTACACTTGTGTGCTTACCGTATCATGTCAGCATAATGTGTTTTGTGCTTGAATACCGATCCTCTAAACTCTTCCCTCGTCCTTAAATATACTAGTCTCTTAAATCTTTACATGACCTTTGTTTTCTTGATTGCTAATTTGTTACTTAATCCTGATTAATTTGCCAACTTGCTTCTGGGAATATCATCCTCCTTGAAAAGAAGTTAGTTCCACCATGGTTTTGTAAGTTGGTACACACGAAATAGAAAATTATACACAAAATACCATAAAGGGACTGAATGAGTATTATCTGTTAAAAAAAGTGGAGATCAGAAACCCACAAACTTGGTTTTTCAGTTCTAGAACCTGTCTGATTGCACTTGAACTTATTTTTCCTCTGCTATTTCTTACTTGAGTTTCCACGCAGATACAAAACAAACCTGGGTTATCATGATTTTGTCCATTATTACCCCATTCAGAAATATTGATATAGATAAACATGCTCTGTTTGTACTTATAATTATAATGATAAATTTGTGAGTCTTTCAATTGATTTGCAGAGTGCAGACGAGCCGGCTACCATCGTCGAGGTTTAAGCAATACTTCGTTCTTCACTCGTAGAGTCATGTCAAGCTTGCCTGTCTCTCATTTGTTTTATTCCAATTTTGTGTCATGTAGTCTAGTAGTTCATTACTTCCACTGGGGCAAAAATTCATGTATCTTGGTTATATATCTTAGTGATTAAACTAGATTGATAATACCCACTGATACAATTAGACCTTACGTGTGTAGTGCACTTCCTGGTCTCATATGTTCATCCCTTTCTGTAAGGGGAAGAATGTGGAAGGTGGTCCTGAACTTATCATCAACTTTTTAAGGAGTTTCTCAAGTCATATGATATAGGAGCATCGGGTTAGTTCATATTCAACTATTGCGCAATCTGCACTTGTTGTTTTACCCTCAATGCACTGATGAACCATGCTGATGCACTGCTTTCAGCGTCTGTATTTTATGCTCTGAAAAAGAAGCTGCACAAGAAGATAAAACTTCTTGATGGTCGTGCTTCAAAGAGCAGAAAGATAAGATAAAGCACTTTAGCATAGTTGATTTTTATTGGCATTAACTTGTTTATTATGTGGTTTTCAGGTATTATGTGGACGAGTAGACTGCTAATTTATGGCCCCTGTTCCTATGAGAGTTCCTCCAATGGCTTCAAAATTGTTTGAGAACTTTATTTAGAATGGGAACCAAAACATAGTTTTTTTAACCAAAGGAAAGAAAAAATCTACCTCGTCTCATTAAATAAGGAGGAGAGTAAAAAGGTACCAACAAGTTCGAGGAAATGGCAATCCCGAAAAAACACGAAGGGATTACTCTCTAAGCAAAATAGCATTCAAATATCTAAGGCCGGTGATGGCCCAACTCTTCGAGTCTAGCTTGATCTTGAGGAAGATAGAGGACGGGCTCTTGAACTCATTGTGGAATACCTTAACGTTTCGCTCACTCCAAAGCTCCCGAGGAATTATCATGAGGGAGCCTAAGGCCTGATTCAAAGTTTTGACAGCAGCAGATTGTTCGTCTAGCGTTTTTTTGTAGTAATATGCAACGACGATACTACTAGAAATAGTGAAGCAAAATTGTTGAATTGCATTGACTGAAGAGTGCATTCCTTAGCCTGACGTCGTCGATGGTATTATTATGTACAGTAAAACTGAAAGTAGTACAGTACAAAATTTGTACCTTAGTCAGACGATGAGCTTTCTGGAGTGAGTGACTTTTTCCCGTCGAGACAGCAAAATTATCGAGTTAAATCTCCACTAATATAAAAAGACAGAGTCTGTTCAGATCCGGAGGATCTGAACCGTCCATCAGGTCCGATCCAATGTCTCAAATTTACCCAATGTTGTATGATGTGCACCTAATAATTAATGGAAAAAACACAGAGGAAGCCCACCCACGCGCCACTGCCGCTCCCCGAACAGCCGCCCACCCACGCCGCTGCCGTTCCCCGAACCGCCGCCCACCCACGCCATTCGCCCCTTCCATCTTCCCAATCACGCAAAAACAAACCCAGCATCTCGCCTCTCCGCTTCGTCTCGACTTCGGCGGCCCTGACCTCGCCGCCGCCACCGGCTATGGAGTTCATCAACGACGACTGGGACTCCCAGCCGCGCGCGCGTGTCGTCCATTCCCGTGCCAACGTCGTGGCCAACTCCTCTTTCACCACGCCGCCGCTTGCGTAGCATCGGTTGTGCTCCTCCTTGCCGCCGCCTACTCCCTCGACGCAGCCTACCAGTACTTCTCCTCCGTCCTCATATGGATCATGTTCTCCCTGCTCCTCGCCCCCTTCGCGCCCTCCTCCGCCACCGGCGGCGACATCTCCGTCGGCCTTGGCAGCCTTCTCCCCGACCAGGAACCGTCCCAGGAGCCCACCCGGATCCCGTCCCCACCTCCCGCCGGGTCGCCGCCAGAATTTGGCCCCGCCGTCCCCAAAGTCGCCATATCCGATCGCTCTTCCCTCCCAGACGCGTGCGCCGAGGCACGAGGCGACGGATGCGGGGGCTGTTGTCCTTGACGCTAGGGAGAGGGAGGAGGATGTCGGCGGGTGGACCGACCAAGAAATGGAGCTTCTCCGGCGGCAGATGTTGAAGCACCCTGCTGGGGAGCCCCAGCGCTGGGAGAAGATCGCCTCCGTCTTCGGCGGCCACCGCACGCCGGAGAGCGTCATCCGCACGGCCAAGTCAGGCGGCACTGCAGCAGCAGAGGGCTCATTCGAGCAGTTTCTGCGCAAGCGCAAGCCGCTCGATCCAAGGGCTGAGGCGGCCGATGCCGACACAGGTGGCAATTCCGGAGGAGGGGATGGTGGCGATGGCAGGGGCGGAGCTGCCGTACACGCACTGGGTACAGCTGACACCAAAGGATGTCACGTAACACTGAAGAAGTCCAAAGAAATTTAGAGTCTGAACCCAGCCCAAAATATTGTTTGACCCCATCAAAGCCAGGCTGCACAACGACAAGACACAATTTTAAATGGGCTTCGGAAAAGCAGTTCAGAAATCGGGATAATGGCCCAGGATTAGCATTGCTTGTACGTTATCGGAAGACTGGCTGCTCAAGGCATTTACACCGAAGTCTAATTTTGCAATTGTTTTTCGCTAATTTTTCTAGATCATGGGTCGGTTTTTGGTGAAAAGAAAACGGACAAATGTTGGTGTCGGGACATTTGGGCAACCAGGGGCAATTGGGGAAGATTGCTGCTTTCAATTTGGAGAGCCTGTGAAGTTAGCTGAGTTTTATCAGGATGATTTTTATCACAGACGAAAGATTAGTGATTTGAGTGACATTGGTGATCTTGCTAAATTATTGGACGACACAAATAAGAATATATCTTTATCTTTGGTCTATCAGCTGCTGAAGCGAGTGCTAATATTTCCGGTTGCCATGGCATCAGTGGGGAGATTCTTCTCGGCAACGATATTGTGAAAAATGTGTTGTGGAATAAAATGTGTGAGAAATTTATGAGTGATTGTCTCATCTGCTTTGTGGAGAAAGATATATTTTCCACTTGAAAGGACATGCGTCTCCTAATCTAGTTTTGTGTGTTTGTTAACAACATAAGTGATGGTCTTACCGTGTGCTAAAGTACTACAGGTACAATTGATGAAAAGCACATGGCCATGTTGACCCCTCGAAAAGGAGAAAAAGATCGAAGTCGGTGGCCCGAAGATTTAATTTATTGAGTCGTAGGGTTGCCGTTCTATCAAGAGGGGTTACTCTTTGGAAAGCTTGGGGAAATCTTTAATCATGCTCACAAACCATATTTGCACCCCACAGCCTTCCTACAACCTTGGTGCAATTTGTCGGAAATAGATTTGCTGAAAAACAAGCCAATCTGGACGAAATCCGGATGGACCGGATTTGGTTCGGAATTCCGACCGACTCGGAATATTCCGGATGGATTCCGAACTCATTCCGGGCTGAGTTTTCGGTACTGCACTCAGTCCGGATTCGAGTTGGTTTACATCCGGATTATTCCGAATCAACCGGAATTCCGGATTAATTCCGAACCAATTCCGGATTGCACGAATCTGTGCAATAAACGGCTAGTTTTTCAGTGGACCTATTTAAGTCGCCTCTTCTTCTCCAAGAGAAGCACCACGACCAGAAATATCTTACCCACCATTGTTGAAAGCTTGAAACTCGTAGATCTCTCTCCCTACCCACTCAAACACCTTGTCCTTCTAGGACTTGGGAGAGTTGACCTAGATCTACACTTCCACCAAAGAGATTTGATTTCCCCATCCATTCCTTTGAGAACTTGTTAATCTTGGGTTCTTTGGAACCCTAGACGGTCGTTGGTCGTTCTTGTGGCTTTGGGAGCCGCGGGACTAGCCGGGAGCCTCCAATTGAGTTGTGGAGTCGTGCCCCGGCCTTGTGATTCTTGTGGCTTTGGGAGCCGCGGGAATTTGGTGAGAGCCTCCAATTCGGTTGTGGAGTGTGCCTCATCCTTGTAAAGGTTTGTTGCCGACCTCGAGGGCATCATATAGTGGCTCGTGGAACTCCTCATCGGAGGATAACACGAGGGAGATACGGTGTGCCATATCAAGGCTATTCGGAGTTCACTTTGTGACTCCGCACCGCTCCAACGGAGACGTAGCTTCCATTGGGAAGTGAACTTCGGTAGAACATCTCCGCGTCACCGTGTGGTTATCTCTTAACCTTCCTTTACTTGTATTGCTAGCTTATCTTGTGTAGAATATCTTGCTAGCTTGTTTATTGCTCATCATATAGGATTGTTCACCTAGTTGCATATCTAGAGAACTTATATTTGAGCAATTCCCAAATTTGTATTAAAAGAAAAAGAAAATTTGTAGTTGCCTATTCACCCCCCCCCTCTAGTCAACCTACTCGATCCTTTCAATTGGTATCAGAGCAAGGTCTCTTTATTAAGGGCTTAACAGCCTAAAGAGGAGGATGACTAGCGAGAGGAGTTAAAACTTGCTAAGGAACAACAAGAGAAAAATGATAAAGAACAACTTGAGAAAGAACTAAGTGAAGCGGGGATAACCCCTCCCGATGATAATGCCCCGGTCACCATGAAAGCCATGATTGAACTCTTTGGGTTCATGAAAGGCAAAATGGTGGACGAGGTGTTTACTCGGGTCATTAATAATCAAAATGCCTCCTCATCAACCGGTTTCTAACGTTGAGGCCTTGGTTGTTAAGGATAACAAAGACAACCTAAAACTAGTGAGAAGCCTCCTCATAACTTTGCTCCACCTACTTCATATCTCACTCAAGTTCCACCACTCAACCTCATATAACCAACCTAAGTAGGCCACCTCCTAAGCTTGATAATACTCGTTATTTCACTTGGAAGAAATCTATGGAGTCTTATTTTCGCAGCTCATCGGTGCATCTTTGGAGGGTGGTTCTAAATGGTTACTCCGGTTGATCCCTCCAACTTGACAAGGCAAGAAGAGATTGATGAACAACTTGATGCAAACGCCAAGTACATCCTTGAGAGTGCCATGACCGCCCATGATGAAGATCAAGTGCGGAATCTCAAAACCACCAAGGAGGCTTGGGATTTTCTCGCATCGGTATATGAAGGAAATGAGGGCCTTCAACGCTCCAACGACGCCATCCTTCAACATCAAGTGGACAACTTCATCATGCTAGAAGAAGAGACACCATCGGATCTCTTCCGAAGACTCACCAAGCTTGTTGTGGCATGTAGGGAAAATGGAAAGAAAGATATGGATGATGAATGGGTCAAAGCCAAGTTCCTCAAGACCATTGTTCCATACAATGAAAATATGGTGATGAATCTCCATACGAGAGCGGACTACAAAACAATGTCTCCCAATGACATATTGGCACAATTCGTCACTTATGATACCTTGAAGGCCACTTCCAAGTCTTCCATCAACCAAATTCGTGGCACAAAGAACCTTGCCTTGAAGGCTCATGTGGAAGAACATCCAAGATATGAAGAAAGCACAAGTGGTCATCATGAAGAAGATTTTGTGGGTGAACTCAATGAGGTGCTTGCTCTTGCCGCCACCAAGTATTGGAACAAAAAGAATATCAAGAGCAACTTCAGAGCAACTTCTCCCCACAAATGAAAAGAATGTGCTTTAATTGTGGAAAGGAGAATCACCTTGTGAAGGATTGCCCCTATGAGAGAAGAGAAGATTTTGGAGGCCAACTCATCTTAAAGAAGAAGAAGTTCTTCACCAAGCCCATCAAGTACCTCATCAAGAGAGAACCTCAAAAGGCTCTTGTCACGCAACACATGAAGAAGAGTATGAGTCCGGTGGCGAAGAGGAGGATGATGATACAAGTGAGGAAGTGGGGATGGCGGCTCTTGCAATGGGCAACCTTCCTCCTTCATTGGCACCCCTTTTCTCCGCTCCAAATGACAACAAGATCCCCAAGCCTATGTGCCTCATGGCCAAGGAAACCAAGGTGAATTCCCCACCTAAAATTACTATCTCCTCTAAACCATCTCTCTTGGATTGTGTTGAGGATGTAGGGAAAAATGAGAGAAAGAGGATACAATTACCCTCTTTATAAACAAGCTCCAAGGTCCAACCAAGAAAATGGTTGAGGCTCTCATGTACCAATATGGAGAAGCCAAACACCTCCTTGAGGAGAAGGAGAATAGGATTTATGAGCTTGAGGGGCATGCACGTGATCATGCCGATAAAATTGGTGAGCTAGAAGATCAACTTGTTGAGGAACAAGTGTTCCGGGAGCAACTTGAGGAGACCCAAGCCAAGGATTTATCCAAGGCAAAAGAAACCCGTGAAACCTCTATTCAAGTTGCTAGTGATCTAAAAATTAAAAATGATGAGCTTGTAGAGAGTCATAACAAACTCCTTGAGAATTTTGAGCAACTTAGGGAAACCCACAAGGTGACCTCAAGTGAGCTCACCAAGCTCAAGGGGTCATATGCTAAATTACAAGCTCAATTTATATATGCTAGCTTCACCACTCCTCATAATGATAAAGATGCCAATGCTTGTGCTACTAACCCTTATGTCTTAAAGCATCTCTCATGGAGGAGAACACTAGGTTGAAGGCCCAACTTGAAAAGGGCTAGCCACTTGCATCCAAGGGGAAAAGAACCTCAATGATCTTTTGACCAATCAAAAGGGAGTGGTTGCAAGGAAGGGCTTGGGTTTGCTCCCAAGTCCAAGAAGGCAAACAAGAAGAAGATGCCTACCTCCCCTTCAAAAGATATTATTTTTGTGAAGGAGGGGGAGTTGGGCAAGAAGAATGTTGAACCCATTGTGGGTGGTAAAGCCACAAGGGGCAATGCCACTCACAATGACTTTGCCGGAAAATATAACCCCTCATATGTGCTTATGAAATCTAGAAATGGTTATGTTTTTGCTAAATATGTTGGTACCTCATATGGAGATGATTATCACTATGCTATTTGGGTTCCAAAGACCCTTGTGACTAACAAAAGAGGACCCATTCCAAAATGGGTACCTAAATCAAAGACTTGATTTATTGTAGGGCTTTTCTTCCGGTGGATCTTCATGGCTCATTGATAGTGGGTGTTCATCTCACATGACCGGAAGCAAAGAAGTAGTAAAGGGCTTATTGAAACAATTACTCTCATTCTCTCATGTCACCATTGGGAACAATACAAGACTTAAGGTATTGGGATATGGCAAGGTGGTGATCACACCGGAGTTATCAATTGAGAAGGTCCTCCTTGTTGAATCCCTTTCATATAATCTACTTTCCGTTGGTCAATTATGCGATGCCGGTTACACCGTTATCTTTAATAAATACCACGTGACCATCCTTTTCACAAAATCTCTTAAAGTAGCCTTTGTTGGATTTCGTGAGAACGGTTTGTATGTGGTCGATTTCTCGAAAGAGACCACTCAAATTGCCACGTGTCTAATGGCTAAATCCGACAAGGGTTGGCTTTGGCATCGCCGGCTAGGCCATGTCGGTATGAGAAATTTACAAACTCTTGTAAAGGGTGGACACGTGGTAGGACTAACCGATGTTAATTTTTCCAAAGATCGTCCTTGTAGTGCTTGCATAGCCGGAAAGATGCATGAAAAGAATCACCCCAAGAAGACCATTATCTCCACTAAGAGGCCTTTGGAGCTCCTTCATATGGATCTCTTTGGGCCTCCCACATATGATAGTCTTGGTGGCAAGAAATATTGTTTGGTGATTGTGGATGATTATTCAAGATATTGTTGGACTTTCTACATCAAGAAGAAGAGTGAAACTCAAAAGATATTCATTGACTTTGCAACCCTAGTTCAACGCCAATATGACTCCAAGATTTTGGCAATTAGAAGTGACAATGGTACGGAGTTCAAGAATTACACTATGGATGATTTCCTAAGTGGGGAGGGCATTCAACACCAATATTCCGCTGCATATACTCCCCAACAAAATGGTGTCGCCGAAAGGAAGAACCGCACTCTTATTGATATGGCAAGAACTATGATGGCCGAATTTCATTCCCCATACAACTTTTGGGCCGAAGCCATCAACACCGCTTGTCACTACTCAAACCGGCTCTTCTTCCGTCCTCTCATGGAAAAGACACCATATGAACTCCTCACCGGTAAAAAGCCAAATGTATCTTACTTTCGAGTCTTTGGTTGCAAATGCCATGTTTACATTAAAGGTTGCAAAATTGCTAAATTTGAATCTAGATCTTTTGATGGTATACTTGTTGGATATGCCGCAAAGTCTCATGCTTATAGGGTCTACAACATATCCACCGGGTGTGTTGAAGAATCTATGAACGTGGAGTTTGTCGAGGATAATGGCTCCCAAGCGGAGCATATTGATCATGATGATGTAGGTGATGATGCTCCATCTCAAGCCATAAGAACTATGGGGATTGGAGAACTTATTCCTATTGAAGGACCTATTGATGATACTCAAGAAGAAGGAACAAGTTCTACTCAAGTTGAGCCATCCACCTCAATAGTTGATCAAGAAACTATCCAAGAACAAGAACATGATATTCATTCACATGATCAAGAAGATGGTCAAGACCCACCCAACTCTAGTGGTGAACAGAACATAATGAACCCACAACCCAAGAACTCCACTTCGGGTTGACCATGAGCAAGATGAAGGCAATGATGAAGATATTTGTGTTGGTGAAACAATTGGTCAAGCCATGGAACGCCGGGTCATCCGGCGTGCATCAAAATTGGATCATCTTTCCCACTTCAAAGAAAATATCCTTGGGAGTATTCGTAGGGGTGTGTCCACACGCAAACAATTATCTAACTTTTGTGGTCATGTCTCTTGTTTGTCTAGCTTAGAACCTCTCAAGGTATATGATGCTCTTGAAGATATGGATTGGGTTGCGGCTATGCATGAAGAGTTGAACAACTTCGAGCGCAACAAAGTATGGTCATTAGTTGAAAAACCCAAAGACACATGCCATAATGTCATTGGAACCAAGTGGATATTTAAGAACAAGCAAGACTCACATGGTCAAGTCATCCGCAACAAAGCAAGATTGGTTGCACAAGGCTACACCCAAATCGAAGGAGTCGACTACGGTGAAACCTATGCCCCCGTTGCTAGACTTGAATCCATTCGCTTACTAATTGCTTATGCATCTACTCATAATATTGTCTTATATCAAATGGATGTTAAAAGTGCTTTCTTAAATGGTCCACTAAATGAGTTGGTGTATGTTAAACAACCTCCGGGTTTCGAAGACCCTAAATTTCCTAACCACGTCTACTTACTACATAAGGCTCTTTATGGGCTCAAGCAAGCTCCACGTGCTTGGTATGATCATCTCAAGGAGTTCTTAGTAGACCGTGGCTTTGAAATTGGGGTAATAGATCCCACTCTTTTTACAAAAAGGGTAAATGGAGATTTTTTCGTATGCCAAATATATGTTGATGATATTATCTTTGGTTCCACTAACCGTGAATTTAGTGATCAATTTGGCAAGCTAATGACCAAGGAATTTGAGATGTCCATGATGGGAAAGTTGAATTATTTTCTTGGCTTTGAAATCCACCAATTTCGAGAAGGAACATTCTTATGTCAAGCCAAGTATATTAAGGACATGCTCAAGAAATTTGACATGAACAATGCCAAGCCATATAAGTTTCCCATGGACTCCAAGGCGGATCTTCACTTAGATCCGGATGGTAAGGAAGTTGATCAAAAGCTTTATCGTTCTATGATTGGATCTTTGCTTTACCTTTGTGCATCTAGACCGGATATTATGTTTAGTGTGGGTATGTGTGCAAGATTCCAATCAAGTCCTAGGGAAAGTCATGAAACCGCGGTTAAAAGGATTCTAAGATACTTGATGGATACTCCTAACTTTGGTCTTTGGTATCCCCATGGCACAAGCTTTGATCTTGTAGGTTATTCGGATGCGGATTGGGCGGGTTGCAAAATGGATAGAAAATCAACTTCGGGTACTTGCCAATTCCTTGGTAGGTCCCTTGTGAGTTGGTCTTCTAAGAAGCAAAATTGTGTGGCCTCGTCCTCCACCGAAGCCGAATACATTGCCGCCGGAAGTTGTTGTGCACAACTATTATGGATGAGGCAAACTTTAAAGGATTATGGTGTCATTTGTGACAAAGTGCCTCTTTTATGTGATAATGAAAGTGCCATCAAAATTGCTCACAATCCGGTTCTTCATGGGAAGACCAAGCATATTGAGATCCGGTATCATTTTATTCGAGATCATGTTGAGAAGGGTGATATTGCAATCAAGTATGTCAACACCAAGCTTCAACTCGCCGATATGTTCACAAAGCCTCTTGGTGAAGCAAGATTCAAGGAGTTGAGAGGAGAACTTAATGTGGTGGACATAAGCAATTGGATTTAGTGGACTTCTTGCATACCTACCCATATTAGACGATATTCATTTGGTTTGGATGTAGGCATAGACATAGGGGGAGTGTAGCTCAATTCATGAGTCAACACTTCCCTTATAATGCGCAAATAGACAAATCTTGCATCATAGTCACTTGTGTGACCAAATGTGCTTCAAAGATGAGTTTTGATTTTGAGCCCAAGATATATCTTCGCGGCGTCAAGTCATATATACTCAAACATGGTGGCTACGGCCACCGCCCTCCTCTTCTTGAGGAGTTGGATTTCCTCGTGAAATTTGGGTGTTGTTAGACCTTTATTATTGCTTCCTCAATTTTATCTTGTTATATTCGAATCATGCTTGTTGTAGCTCATCGTGTTCTCGTTCTTCATCCAACAAGCATGTGTAGAAACCATAACTCTTACCTTGTGTCTATGCTCTTATCAAATCTATCTGTTCATCTCTAAACATATGCCAATATATTTGAAAAAGAACTATTGAGAAAATCTCTTTTAAACCTTTTTATTTTTCGGAATCATCTCGGAATTTGTCCGGAATTCCGGACGTTTCGGAATTTTCCGGCCATTTCCGAACTCATTCCGGACCATGTCCAGTACCGTTTCTCAGTTTTCGGAATGATTTCGGAATCACATCGGAATTTTCCGGATGGTCCGGAATTCCGAACAAATTCCGGATCTATTCCGGATGTTCAAAAATCTTGGTTACCTGTTCGCGTTTGGCCTTGTCTGCTTCGGTTCCTCATACCGTCCCCGACTCGTCCCAGTGTTCCTCCGCCGCCGTTTTTGCCGCCACCTCGCCGTGCTGCCCTCCGGCCGTCCGGCGCTCCGGATCCTCTCCTAGCTTGATCTCCTTCAAGCTTGGAAGGGCTCCACCGACCATATTTGATTTTCGTCATGTCTTCGGGTATAAACTCGTGTTCCTCTTTGTTTTCACTCAAATCTAGATGGGTTCCGAGTTTCTTAGGGATTTCTCGTCCTTATAGGCTTATATCGTCGGATCTTTGCCTCCATTTTTCAATCTAGTGCTAATTTGAGAAACGAATCGTGTGCATCCGGAATGAACCCGGAATGGCTCGGAATGTTCCGACCCGTTCGGAATATTCCGACTCAAATCCGGACCAATTCCGAATTCACAGTGTCTTTGAAATTGCACTTCCTATTTTCACTAAAATTTCGAATTTTAAAACTTTTGGCATATGTTTTTCTTATCCATTGCTGCGTACCTATGCTCTATTCTCACAGGTGATAGTGCTGACCGTGATGAAAGGCGTGAGGGTTTGAGGAAGAAACCTCGCTCCAAGCCGGCTATGAAGCAATTTGAGTCATCTGTTCGTCGTTGCTCTAATCGCCGTCCTGGCAAAGGCCGAGGGAGCAAGCAGCCTCAGATTG
Organism: Poa pratensis; assembly: GCA_947311845.1. Taxonomy (NCBI): domain Eukaryota; kingdom Viridiplantae; phylum Streptophyta; class Magnoliopsida; order Poales; family Poaceae; genus Poa; species Poa pratensis. The sequence continues at coordinate 39,881,944 of CAMZMU010000093.1, read as the reverse complement.
ATTCTGTTGAGATGGAACAAGAGGAGGTTCCCATTGAGGATTTCAAGGACATGCCTCGGAAGGAGTGGAAAATTGTTCGCAGTCTCGATCCTTACCGGTTTGTGACAAGAAATTGTGAAGGTGATGAGAGGTTTTGGACTCGCACTCAGTTCAAGATGTGGAATGAGTTCTACATGACACTTAAGAAGAGCTTGGTTGTTGCGGTCAAGCCACTTGACAAGGAATATCTCAATGAGCACAAGGACACCGATCTTGTTCATATTTATGCGACACTTAAGAAGATGGACATTTTGAAGGTAGCTTTGGTCTCTCAATCTTATTGTCCCGAACTTATTAGTCAATTATATTGCACCGTTTTCTTCAAAAATGATAGTGTGCGTACCATAACTTGGATGTCCGGGACAACCAAATTTGAAAGCTCCTGGTCAGTTTTTGCTCATGCCTTGGGATATGATTGGGAGAACATCTATGGAGACTATGGCTTCCAAATTCACTCCTCCAACGAGTATGACAAGGCTGTGCTTGATGATTGCTATCCCCCAGAGTATGGCGAGGTCAATTCTCCTTTTATCACTGACATGTATCCATTCTATAACATGCTTGCTAAGATCTTCCGTGAGAACATTATGAACAAGGCTGGTGATGTTTCTGCTGTTCGTGGGTATATGGTTAACCTTATGCATTTCACCAAGCCTAACCGTCAGCGGAAGTGATGTTATGGATTTCATATACCGTGAGATTGAGGCTGGGGTTATGTGCAAGCGGACTCCCGCATATGCACCTCTCATTCAGAAGTTCATCAACCATGTGGCTGGTGAGACTATTATGCTTTGCCGTGAGCTAGTGAAGCCAGATTTGTTTGCTCCTGTGTTCACCAAGGGTCCTGAGATTCCTGATTTTGCCAAGGGCAAAGGCTCTTTGGTTGGTGCTCGTGCCTCCAGCTCCCGTGCTCCCGTTCCTCCTTCCGCTCCCGCTCCGGGGAGGAAGGGAGGTAGTGCGATCTCCAAGTTCTTTCAGGCGATGTTTGCCAACTGCCGGGATGCCCGTGCCTACAGCCACGACGCTCGCGAGTTAGCCAAGGAGGGCCGTCGCATTCAGAATGCGGATAGGCGGGCAGCTGGTTTGCTTTCTGAGGAGGATGATCTGTCTTTGGCCCCCACGGCGTTTCAGGACATTCCTATGCCATCCGCGACAGATGATGACTTCCTATTTGGAGCTGCTTATGATGATGAGGACGAGGAGGATGAGTAGTTGGGTTGCGTATTAGCTTCGCTCGTTTTCCCTTTTTGGCGTCTTGATGCCAAAGGGGGAGAATGAGTTCTATTAGGATGCTCCGGGGTTTTGCATGGGCAAGCACAAGCTTCTTGGCTTTTTCATTTCATTTGATCTTATAAGCTTGTGCTCCTTTATTTTCATATGTGTAAGAACTATTTGTTTCTTGTTGTACCTTGGTGCGTATGTAAATTCATTGCATCGTTCATATTATATATATCTCTATGCAAATCCTTATGTTGTCATCAAACACCAAAAAGGGGGAGATTGAAAGGACATGCGTCTCCTAATCTAGTTTTGTGTGTTTGTTAACAACATAAGTGATGGTCTTATCGTGTGCTAAAGTACTACAGGTACAATTGATGAAAAGCACATGGCCATGTTGACCCCTCGAAAAGGAGAAAAAGATCGAAGTCGGTGGCCCGAAGATTTAATTTATTGAGTCGTAGGGTTGCCGTTCTATCAAGAGGGGTTACTCTTTGGAAAGCTTGGGGAAATCTTTAATCATGCTCACAAACCATATTTGCACCCCACAGCCTTCCTACAACCTTGGTGCAATTTGTCGGAAATAGATTTGCTGAAAAACAAGCCAATCTGGACGAAATCTGGATGGACCGGATTTGGTTCGGAATTCCGACCGACTCAGAATATTCCTGATGGATTCCGAACTCATTCCGGGCTGAGTTTTCGGTACTGCACTCAGTCCGGATTCGAGTTGGTTTACATCCGGATTATTCCGAATCAACCGGAATTCCGGATTAATTCCGAACCAATTCCGGATTGCACGAATCTGTGCAATAAACGGCTAGTTTTTCAGTGGACCTATTTAAGTCGCCTCTTCTTCTCCAAGAGAAGCACCACGACCAGAAATATCTTACCCACCATTGTTGAAAGCTTGAAACTCGTAGATCTCTCTCCCTACCCACTCAAACACCTTGTCCTTCTAGGACTTGGGAGAGTTGACCTAGATCTACACTTCCACCAAAGAGATTTGATTTCCCCATCCATTCCTTTGAGGAACTTGTTACTCTTGGGTTCTTTGGAACCCTAGACGGTCGTTGGTCGTTCTTGTGGCTTTGGGAGCCGCGGGGACTAGCCGGGAGCCTCCAATTGAGTTGTGGAGTCGTGCCCCGACGTTGTGATTCTTGTGGCTTTGGGAGCCGCGGGAATTTGGTGAGAGCCTCCAATTCGGTTGTGGAGTGTGCCTCATCCTTGTAAAGGTTTGTTGCCGACCTCGAGGGCATCATATAGTGGCTCGTGGATCTCCTCATCGGAGGATAACACGAGGGAGATACGGTGTGCCATATCAAGGCTATTCGGAGTTCACTTTGTGACACCGCACCGCTCCAACGGAGACGTAGCTTCCATTGGGAAGTGAACTTCGGTAGAACATCTCCGCGTCACCGTGTGGTTATCTCTTAACCTTCCTTTACTTGTATTGCTAGCTTATCTTGTGTAGAATATCTTGCTAGCTTGTTTATTGCTCATCATATAGGATTGTTCACCTAGTTGCATATCTAGAGAACTTATATTTGAGCAATTCCCAAATTTGTATTAAAAGAAAAAGAAAATTTGTAGTTGCCTATTCACCCCCCCCCCCCCCCCTCTAGTCAACCTACTCGATCCTTTCACCACTATTACTAAGAATGGCGCGATTGATCGTTTTAAGAAAGTGAAATGATAAATGTGAGTGACTCCAGCTACATATTTCGATTATAAATTCTTTTCTCATACTGAATTTTTTGTTAGTATAACATGTTTTTCTTATTGTTTCCATATTCCAGGATTCTTCAAATGAGGCATTGGAATAAATTTCTGGAGTGGCGCCTTTAGTTTCTCATTATTATTTCTAAGGAAGTCGATCATCCAAATGGTATGTCATATCTTTATTAATACTCCCTCGTTGAGACATCCTTTTGTGGATGGAGGGAGTATGACTATTATTCTATGTCGCTTGTATTGTCTTTTAGCGCTATATTATGGTAGAAATATTGCATGGTATAATACTCCATTAAATTAGTTTAATGTACATAGCACTGTAGTAGCCGACCCCATCGCCAATTTTTTCTAGATTCGCCCCTGGGCGATGGTGGTTGGACTGCCAGTGATGACCGTGCTCTTCTTAACGCACTCAAGGAGTTCCCCAAGGACACACCAATGAGGTGGGAGAAGGAGGCTGTGGCAGTGCCTGGGAAGACGAAGGCCGGGTGCATGAAGAGGGTCACTGAGCTCAAGCGTGACTTCTGGAGCAGCAAGGCGCCGTCAGAAGCTTGAATGCTTCCTTCATCCTTGGCTGTAACTGCAGTTCTCTGCGGGCTGACTGGTACAAATACAAGCCTCTCTGCTTCTGCATTTTGATGGCAGTCCTGGTATCATAGGCTGGTGATCTTTATATGTTGCTACTTGAGAATAGATTTATGTTTTTTCGTTGTGAGCTAACGATCTTGAGTCAGTGCTATAGTTTGATCGGAGAATAAATACTATATTTGTGCAATTTTGTGAGAATTGATCATAGTGAGCAATCATATTTATTAAAGGTGGTGTGGTGTACATGCCAAAAAAAAGTGTGCGCCAGACGACATTCTTCGCAGGTGATGCCGCCGCCAAGACCGACGCCCTTTCTCACTGGAGGCCGTGTCCCCAACGATGGCTGAGGATGCAGCAGACAACACAGACTGTCACTTGAGGAGTAGCTTCGTTCAGTTTGAGGTTGTTGAAGTGATAATTTTCTCAATACTTCCATACGTGACGATGCAGCAGATTTTGCATCTGTCTGCCCGCAAAGGTTGATATGTTTTTATTTAGAGCTATCATCGGTTTTCTGTGTACAAGGTCAGCATGTTTCCTCTGTCATTTGTGAAAAAGAGAGTCAGAATTTGGTATTTGTGCATAACATATATATGTATAGCTTTAGTCATGACATTAGAAAATGGAGTTTTTACTGATTTAGTATGTTCACCTAAATAATGTCTGTTGAAGATAATTAGTTGGATGAACCACTCAGTGAGTTATCTTTTTCTCATGGTTTTTAGGACATCCTGTAGTCTAGCCCTTTATTTGGAAAATCTCATTTAGCTTAAGAATAGTCTACTTTATATTTCTGATGTGGTCTATTGGTTCGGAATTGGATGACCTTGGAGCTTTTGATTTGAAACAAGGAGTTTCCAAAGTTTAGTATGTCGATTAAATACATGCATCAGGATTTATAAAAGACGTGCTATTCAGTGATTCTAACATTCCCTTATCAGGAAAGCTCTTCTGGAGGTTACTAAAGACACCAGGGAAGATGATTTAGCCGAGGATGTGAAATGTTAGTTATGGATGAGTTGCCGGAATGCCATTCTATGGCATAATCATGAATAAGGTACTATGCTTCATCGGTGTTCAATTGATAGCTTTTTCTTTGCATCGACATTTCTAAATGTGAAACTTGCTGCATAATTCAGCTGGCAGAACATCATAACTTTTAAATATATAATCTAGTTAATATAAGGCAGAAGATATCTCCATCTTAACCTTGAGACATGATGACTTCCATCACGCATTATGTTTTGTTTTGTAGAGTCTAATTATCAATTGCATTATGTTTCGTAGGAGCTGGTGTGAAATCAATCGGGACACTCAGAAGAATATGTTTTTTTGTACCAAATCATTGATCGTATATTTCTCCCATTTATATACTTGCTGGGATGATATTTTCCACTATGAATATGAGCGATATGAGAACTCTTTTACTACTTATGTTCATGATTGCATACTACAAGAGAATAACATTTGCATAGTATCTCATACATTTAAGCATACCATCACCTTAGTGTCCGGATAGCATGAAATATGTGATTGAATTTTTTTCTCACTATGAATTTTGTCATTTATCCCCTTCCAGTCTTCCAGTCCTATATAGGTCAAACAACTCACACAGCTTGATAAGGATTGTGCTCTTATGGAGCGTTTTATCCAGACTATTTACAGAATTAACAGCATGCTGCTTCAGAAACAGTTTATGCTCCTTTTCTACCTCCTACAGTTATTTCTTTTGTTTTTTACCTCTTGCAAAATCTTCCTTTGCTGGAAATATTGGCACTGTCCTCCCCATTTGCCAGGTACAGCTCTAGGCCAATGCTCCAATATTCTATACATGTGAGTGATCAGAAATATTAAGATCTTATATTCATGTTTGATGGATGATAACAGCCCCTTGAGACCAAATTTATTGGTTATTCTCTGAGAATATGGAGACATGTGACCAGGGATGTGACACCACCTGTAGAGAGTGAAGATGGTTTTTAAGAGCTTCCAATTGAAGATACATGACAAGGAGAGTAGAAGGCAGGAACTAAATAGTCATAGCAAGAAACCTCGGTTTTTCATATTAGGATGTTCCATTCCTAAGTGTTTGTTTGTAACAAATTGATCCTAGAACATGTGATGTACACTATTTCATCTATCCTCCGAAATTTTGAGCGATACCCTTTTTTGTCTAAAATATGTAGTTCGCTTTAAGTACTTTATTCTTGAGCGAAATTGCGACTTCATTATTTTCACATTTTTTTGGCTCTGTGACTCTTTACCTATTCTAGCTCCTATAAGTTTGGTTTATCACTAGCATATTATGTTATTTTTCATACCAATTGAATTTTAGCTGTGATATCATTTCACTTCACTGAACTTATTTATCGAACAACTTTTTGTAAAACCAGCTTGCTTTCTTAATTTGACAACAGCAACAATGGTACTACTTTCGTTCACAATTATTCACTAAGAAACTGAACTATGAGATGATTGGTGTTACTTTATTTTTTAGGTAGCAAAACAAGTATGTTAAATCTGGTGTAGTCTACTCTTAACAGAGCTTGAAGCTAAATTAGCTTGAAAATTGAATACGTAATATATTTATTAAATATGTATGATATAATTTTATGCATTAGTTGACATGTGTATTGCACGTGCACAATTACTAGTATACTGTAGTTGTCCGGTTGATTGATTTTCGTACATGCACCCAGAAAATGCTGAAAAAGCCAATCCATTCCTCCTCTCCTCTGGCTTCCCACTCCACTTCTTTTCAAAAGAAAAAGTCCCACTCCACTTCACTTCAGCTGGCAGCAGCAAAGGAATGGCGCTCCTCCTCGTCCTCCTGCTGCTCTGCGGCGGCTACTCGCCGGCGCCGGCGCGGGCGGGGGACCCCTTCGCCTACTTCGACTGGGAGGTCTCCTACCTGTCGGCGCGCCCCCTCGGCGTCGCCCAGAAGGTCATCGCCATCAACGGCCAGTTCCCGGGCCCGCCGCTCAACGTCACCACCAACTGGAACGTGGTCGTCAACGTCCGCAACGCCCTCGACGAGCCGCTCCTCCTCACCTTCAACGGCATCCAGAACCGCAAGACCCCATGGCAGGACGGCGTCCTCGGCACCAACTGCCCCATCCCCGCCGGCTGGAACTGGACCTACACCTTCCAGGTCAAGGATCAGATCGGCAGCTTCTTCTACTTCCCCTCCGCCGCGCCCCTCCACCGCGCCGCCGGCGGGTACGGCTCCGTCGTCGTCAACAACCGCGCCGGCGTCGTCCCCATCCCGTTCCCCTTCCCCGACGGCGGCGACATCACCCTCTTTCTCGGCGACTGGTACGGCAGGTCCCACAAGGACCTCCGGAGATCCCTCGACGCTGGCACGCCTCTCGGGGCTCCCGACGGAGTTCTGATCAACGGGCTGGGACCCTATCGCTACAACGACTCCGTCGTCCCGCCGGCGATCGCCTACGAGAGGATCAATGTCGAGCCGGGGAGGACCTACAGGCTACGGGTGCACAATGTGGGGGTCTCCACCAGCCTCAATTTCAGGATCCAGGGCCACAACCTGCTCCTCGTCGAGACCGAGGGCTCCTACACCTCGCAGCAGAACTACACCAACATGGACATCCATGTCGGACAGTCATACTCCTTCCTGGTCACCATGGACCAGAATGCCAGCACAGACTACTACGTCGTCGCGAGTGCCCGCTTTCTCGATGCCAGCACCGTCGATAAGCTCACCGGCGTCGCGATTCTCCATTACTCGAACTCCCAGGGTCCGCCGTCTGGTCCTCTTCCTGATGCACCGGATGACCAGTATGACACCGCATTCTCCATAAACCAGGCCAGATCCATCAGGTATTCCTTTCTGGATGCTACATTTTTTGTTTGTAATATTCAGTCCACATCCTGTGAACGAGGATGTTAATTATTACACTTCTTTCAGGTGGAATGTCACCGCCAGTGGTGCCCGCCCCAATCCGCAGGGTTCATTCCATTATGGTGACATTACAGTGACCGATGTGTACTTGCTGCAGAGTCGACCGCCGGAGCTCATAGACGGGCAGCTCCGTTCAACTATTAACGGAATTTCTTACATTGCTCCATCCACTCCGTTGATACTTGCGCAGCTCTTTAACGTCCCGGGAGTGTACAAAATGGATTTTCCTAATCATCCGATGAATAGGCTACCGAAAGTAGACACCTCCATTATAAATGGCACATACAAAGGCTTTATGGAGATCATATTCCAAAACAACGCCACGGCAGTGCAGAGCTATCACTTGGATGGATATGCATTCTTTGTCGTTGGGTAACTCTCTCACAACAACCTTTACCGCCCATTTCTTCATCCTGGTCTGCTTTGCTTACTTATGGCTGGTTGTTCTCATTGTCAGCATGGACTATGGATATTGGACTGAGACCAGTCGAGGTACCTATAACAAATGGGATGGTGTTGCACGCTCCACAATCCAGGTGCTGAAATGAGTGTCTCTTTTTCTTATGGATGTCTATTTTGGTGTCTGTAGAAACCTGAGATAGTATAATGCATTTCGCTTTAGTATGATGATTCATGGAAGCTGCCCTATCTGAACTTTGATTATTTAGTTTGTCATGGGTTTTGTTGATTGATTGGGGAGGTTTGTACGAGAATGCAGGTATTCCCGGGCGCTTGGAGTGCTGTGCTAGTGTTCTTGGACAACGCGGGGATATGGAATCTGCGTGTGGAGAACCTGGACAGTTGGTACCTGGGGCAAGAATTGTACATAAGTGTGGTTAACCCAGAGGACAACAGCGACAAGACGGTGCTTCCTCTTCCGGATAACACAATCTTCTGCGGCGCACTATCGAGCTTACAGAAGTGAGCTTCACTCTCTGCTTTTTCTTTTTTCGTTCCTGGCAAGGAATGGATGCGGAGGAAGAGTGATATAACAGTAACAGTAGATGTTGGTTTATTCATGCAGAGAGCAATCCCATAGGATCCAATACTCGGGAGCTTCACTGGTTGGGAGGATGGTACCTGTCGTGGTGGTTTTGATGACATGGTTGGCTGCTACTTGGTTGTGATGATAGATAGAAATATCGAAAGTAGGATCTATGTTGTGGGAAAGGAGGAAAGATGGAGACGAAATCAACAATGGCTAGTGCAGAGATAGGAGGATAGATATGGTGGAGGATCAGCTGGGATGCTTCATTTTTGTTAGGCTAAAGGGATAGATATGTCCTCCAAATGTAAAGGCAATGCCCGTATAGAGTTGCTGTGGTCGGAGGGAACTAATCGTTCCATTCAAATATTTGTGCATGTGTGTTTACTTCAAATTCATCCTGGTTGTTGTCATCTTAGTTTTGGATTGGAAGTCGGTTGCTGGACACCACACGGGCAGGCGTTCCGAGATAACATCATACCAAGTTGGTCCTCTCAAAGAGCAAGGAGGGGCGGAAGCAGCAATGTGTTTGAAATTCAAGTAGTTCGCCTTGCACTTAATACGTGACTGAATGTTGGTAATTGTAGCCGTCGACGACAACTGATTGAGACTAGTTGTTGTTGATTCCCTTGTCTGTTGAGTTTAATTCAAGTAGACTTGGAGCCTAAACTCTGACGAAAGCTAACTGAAGAAAGTGACACTAAAGCTAACTGAACCTAAACGAACTGCACTGGTTTGATATTTGGTGTTTGATGTAGAATGTGCTTATAGCAAATAGATACTATACTACTATATGTAATTTTGAAAATTTGTTTTGTTCTTTCATTGGATTTATTGAATCCTAGTTTTACTCTTTTAAAAAAAATCTTAACCCTCGATCGTATAGACACATGAGAGCGTTTTATGAGTGTCTGCGTCAGTACTATGCTTTAACAAACGAAAGCGTGTAAAGTAATCTTTTCCGTACCTTTTTGTATCAGTACTATGAATCTTAACTTGGAGTACTCCCTTTTTGATGAAACTCTGAGAAAGAAAAAGGAAATCTAATAAACAAATGGGAACGACTATGTGTAAGTCGCCTTATATTTGGCATAACCGTAAGGCGTTAGGATAATTTTTGTTAATCACCAAACTCATGCATGCATGCGCATGGGATGAGAGATAGTATAGCTCTCCTTTGCATGCATGCACAAAAATCTAAAAAAGCTGATGTCATCCCGCATTAAATGCGAAACTCAAAAATTCAAAAAGTTTTGTAGACCAAACCGTTTATCCGATTTAAAATTCGTTTTCACCGTTGGACTAGTCGCGACGAGATCTTCGAAACTAGATCCCATGTCGATATGTTTCGAAGACTTTTTTTTTACCCAAAAGTTACCCACCCCGTAACATATAAGTTACCCGGGCTCGAATACATAAGTTACCCACCATATTAACGATTAGTTTTCGGGTTGAAATAGAACTATTTCTTTTGTTGTTCTTTTAGATTATTACAAGTTTTGAAGTTACCGCACCTAGTTTTCATAACTGAATATCAATTTGAGATGGTAAATTTATCGTGCATAAGTATTAGGATGATAACTATCGAGTTCATACTGACAACTGGTGGATAACTACATCATGAATATATGGATAACTTCATAAGTACTGAGTGGGTAACTCTGTTACTATTGGGTGGGTAACTATTACCAAGAGAGTATGTAACTACATTGATTTCGTGCTGGATAAATTTATAAGTACTAGGTGGGTAAGTATTACCGATAGATTACATCGATTTCGTCATGGATAACTATATCATGAACACATGGTTAACTCCAGCAGTACTGGGTTTTCGTGCTGGATAACTGCATCATGAACACATGAGTAACCTAATCAGTACTGGGTGGGTAACTCTTACCGAGAGAGTAGTGTAACTATATTGATTTCGTGGTGGATAACTACATCATGAACACATGGATAACTTCATCAGTACTAGGTGGGTAACTCTTACCGAGAGAGTAGTGTAACTATATTGATTTCGTGGTGGATAACTGCATCATGAACATATGGATAACTTCATCAATACTGGGTGGGTAACTACAGCAGTACTGGGTGGTAACTATTGCCGAGAGAGTAGGATAAGTACATCGATTTCATGCTGGATAACTGCATCACAAACACATGGGTAACTTCATCAGTACTGGGTGGGTAACTCTATCAGCAATTGGTGGGTAACTATTACCGAGAGAGTAGAGTAACTAAATCGATTTCGTGCTGAATAACTGCATCATGAACACATGGGTAACTTTATAAGTATTGCGTGGGTAACTTTATCAGTACTGGGTGGGTAACTCTATCAGTAATGGGTAGGTAACTATTACTGAGAGAGTAGAGTAACTACATCGATTTCATGTTGAATAACTGCATCATGAACACATGGGTAACTTTATAAGTATTGGGTGGGTAACTTTATAAGTACTGGGTGGGTAATTCTATCAGTAATGGGTGGGTAACTATTACCGAGAGAGTAGAGTAACTACATCGATTTCGTGCTGAATAACTGCATCATGAACACATGAGTAACTTTATAAGTATTGGGTGGGTAACTTTAGCAGTACTGGGTGGGTAACTATTACCGAGAGAGTAGATTAACTATATCGATTTCGTCGTGGATAATTATATATTGAACATACGGGTAACTCTATCAGTACTGGGTGGGTAACTATACCATTATTTGGGTAATTATTACCGAATGAGTAGGGTATGGCTAATCTCGCATCTAATGAACACACAACAATCTAGAATGGCAAATTGGACTCATGTAGGTCATAGCAATAACACATAGCCCGCAAAACGTATATCGAAAAACAACTAATAGTACCACTAGGAGCAACATGCGAAGCCAAACTCTATTGCTGAAAGGATTAGCCGGCGAGTGGTTATTCGTGGACACTCTGGCGTCAGCACCAGGCTCAACCCCTTTTAGCACACCGGTAGCAACACCAATGGGCCCGGTCGGAGCTCCGACTCCTGTCATCCTCTCTCCAACCGCCGAACTACGAGGAGAGCATGGCGCGAACTGAGTTGACACGTCCTCACACACAACCTCGCAATATTGTGCTCACAACCGTCATTTTCGAACCACCGCTACCGCGAGCGCTGAGCTCTGGCGACGCCCTCACGAAATCACCAGTCATCCATGACTCTCCCGGCAATCTCGCGTGCAACCCGCCATCCCAGTCCCGCCAACTTTGACCGAAAAGAATTTCTATCTGTTGCCGCCGTTGCTCGATGTGGTGGGAACGGAGACGACATTTTTTTTTGAGAGAGACAAGGAGAAAGATATGTGACCATGTGCTTGCGGCGCTATTCGGGGAGAAGCATAGATGAAAAAACCGGACCGGCAACCAAACCGGTCACTCTGTTGGTTCACGGTTTATTGGCCGAGGCCGGTTCAAATGGTTCAGACGCTAGACCAGCCATTAAAGAAATTAATTATTTTTAATAAAAGGAGAGAAAATAAAAGGCCAAATAACATAACCTTCAGTAAGAAAGCATGTGACGATGGTGGATTAGATAGGTGGCGGCTCATGGTTGGCTATCACAGCCTAGGAGGACACCGGGAGCTACCGGCGCCGCTAGAAACGCCGGTAGCTTATACACACGATATTGCCTTGGTTGGTTAAACTTCAGTAGCACATTGCTTGAACTAGTGAATCTGAAGTACTCCGTAGTTCAGCTAGCAGGAACAAATAGTTCACATTACTCAATCGTGTTTCCCAGACACGTGCACCTGCACCTCTGAGTCCCGTTCCGGCCGGCCGGACGTGCGACACAGCCAGCGGAAGGGACGACACTCTGACCAGAGAGTGCTTCCGCCTATATAGCCAGCAGCGCCGCGCGCATGTCGTTTGCCCGACGACTGCGCCGTGGCCGTGCTCCTCGGTGCACCACCACCTCGTCATGGTCAGCGCCATGAAGCTGTAGCAGAGGGTCATGCGCTCCAGAAGCGACGAACTGCAAGGTAGCAACGGCGCGTCAAAATCTACATCACTCACCCAATAGCACAGAACCCAAGGAAAGGAAACAATGGTGTCGGGCACTCACCGGCGGGGCACCCAGAGGCTGTCGGCGACCAATCTTGGAGGAATCCGGCGATGAGGTGCAGCATTGGAACACGGAAGTCAACGGCGCCTCCCTCCGACGGCTGCCCGGAGCTATTACTCTCCTCACGCCACCAGATGGCCGCCCCTGCTGCATCCGGCTTCCGCGTCTCGCCCCCAACCTCCACGGCCGTGGTGACTCCATAGCCCCCGTCGGGCCAGCCGCCTACACCGTGTTCCACCTCGTCGGCGACGCCGTCGCGCTCCTCGACTAGCTCCCCAAGATGTTCATGGTGGCAGCCGTTGGGATCTGTTGGTGCGCCTCCACCGTGGGTTGCAGCCCTGTAAGACTCGCCGGAATCGCCCGGATTCGCTTCCCGGTCGCCGCGGGGAGAGAGGAAAAAGGTTAGCCGGGGTTGAAGGAAACGTCTGAACGAACGGAACCATCCCGAAACGGACTACGTGTGCGAGACGTGCGCGACGCACGGAAGTTACACGTTCCGGGCAAATCGCCACTGTTCGCTCTCGATCGAACGACTCGACTTGGTGCGTCGCGTTTTGCCAGATGTAAGGCGCCTTCTGATTAGATTTTCCGTAAACAAATTTATATTCGCCAAACTCTAATCTTTTCCGTACCTTTCTTTCCTCTTCCTCCCCTGGGTCTGAATCCGAGTCCAGCCACCATCCTGTGTCTTCCAGCCGCCGACGCCTCAATCCCAAACACCCCCCGCATCAATTTTACGCACGTTGCCGCAATCGCCCGTTCCCACTGTTCCTCGTCGCGTGCCTGCTGCTGCCTCCACCCCACCCGTCTGCAATCTTGGGGTTTCCGGTATGAGCTATCTTGTTTTCATCGAGTGTTTATAGTTTGTTAAACCCCGCTGACCTTTTTCTCCTTCTTCTTCATCCCGAGCGCAGCCCAAAGATTATCTGTCTTAGCTGAATTTCAGGGGCGAGATGGACACCACCCAATTCGCCATGGTAATTCGTAATTCCTTGCTAGACTAGCTGCACGAAGATATCTGAGTACGTTTCTGCGTGTAATAGACTATGCTTACCTACCTGGTTTTGTGCTTCTGGATGAGCAGATTGAGGAGCTGGCTTCACTCATCAAGGACAACCTCTACAGCAAGCACCTCGTCCTCTCCACCGAGGAGGCCCTCGTCACTCTCCTGCAGCACCACTACCATGATGACCATGACGAAAAGCACGACCGCGACGCAACTGATACACATCGTGGGACAGTTGGGAATACCTTAGAGCTCCAGCCCACTAGCTCTTACAATCGCCTTCTTTTGCATCGCCTCGCCGACATCTATGGGTACTCCTTCCTGTTCCATTCATGCCCCCACCTGCTTCACTGTCCTGACGTGCTTAAGTCGCTGAATAATAATCTTGCTGTAACCAATCGTTTGCTAATTTATCGTCACTCGTAGGTTCGCTCATGAATCTGTTGGTGAGGGAGATGACCGGCATTTAGTTCTCCAACGCTGCCCGGAAACAGCCATGTATGTCGCCACATAAATGTTCACTCTTGCTATGTATCCTCTTTCATTCTTTTTTTTTGCGAATTGGATCCTCTTTCATTCTGTTATGCATTGTTTCTGCTGCGTAGTAAACCATTCTTAACTTTTCCTGTTTGGCCCGGTTCAGTTACGACCTCCATACATATATCATACAAAAATACTGCTAGTGGTGTCTCACTACCACTGCTCACTTTACACCAGAAAACATGTGCACTACAAGAAATCAGAACTATGCATATCTTAGTTAGTCCATGCCATCCTGCTCAATTATGCACATATCCGCTACCTACAATTTCCCACCTCGAAGTATGTGGTCATCTGCAAAGTTAAAGATAATTATGCCAATTGCCCACTGTAGCATTGTGTCAAGTCAAGAACGTGGATTCTGAAATCATAGTTTTCTCGTGATTTGGATATTCCTCTCGTAACTTGTAAGAACTCATGACTGTTGTGTGACATATGATGCATGCTTCGTGGTAGACTCACCTTCTGTTGCTGCTCTTACCAATTTTCTCTTTTTACCCACTTCATATTTAACTCGAAAACTCTGCTACACATTGTTAGTTGGCTAAATTCGTAGCAGTTATCATGGCAGCCTTGTTGTGAATTTGTAGTTGTATTATTTGTTCCAGCCCTCCTGTCCTTGTTAGTGATGTGCTATGGAACTATCACGAGTGTGATGGTCCTTCAGCTTCTGTTGTGCTAACGAGAAATGGGACAGGTGAATCATTCTTCACGCATCTATTTGTTGGGATCTTGTAATGATTGCACAGATGCTTGTTTGGAACAAATAGTTTGAGGCTTTTTCCTGAGAAGTGAGCTCTGCTCAGGAAGTAAAGGGTGGATAGTCCTTTGCCATGGTTAAGTTTACTTCATTTGCCATGGCTAATAAGGCAACACTGGTCAAAGAAATGGTTAAAATTATGGTTCCAGGTGAAACAAAATAAGCGGCTGCACTTGTACGCGCTTAAAATTTGTCCCAAGCTTGCTTCACAACCTTTTGTTGCTTCTGTTGGCATCGTCTGATATTCACCAATATCTGGGATGTACTTCTTAGCGTTATTATCTTCAGAAACTCTAAACATCATTGGCAAAATTTATTTCTGTACATATATGATCATGGTCTCTCATTTCATGTATTCCTTCGTTCTACAAGTTTGAGATTACTGCCTCCAAAATTCGTCAAGATATTCGACACTAGGAGGTATACAAAGATTCTAGCTGTCCCAGCTGTCTTATCTTTCAGCTCTTCTACAGTTTAGCTAGTAACCTGCATTTAGCTACTCTTTGGCCGGCCTTTTTGCTGGCAACTAGCCATTCTTTTCCTTGTATAAGGTAATTAGGCACATAGCTCTTGCATGTTTGTTAAAGAAAACAAGCTTCTGGTTGCTAATTAACACTGGCTTCTAGCAGATCTTCAGAGAACTTATGAGACGGAAGATGTTGAAAACATTTCTGTTGAAAGCCTGCATCTGAAAACTGATACAGGTAAAATGACCACCTCTCCCCCGAACATCTTGTATTGCTGCACTTTCAAACTGTAATGAGCTTGGATCTCCACATGGTTGTGACATTTAAGCTTGTAGGTTTGGAAAACAAATAAGTAATCAGATAACCTGTCTGTTGCAGATGCCAAGCCATTGCAGCAGTCAGTGCCACTTTCAGCAGTGTCGATCAAGGAGAGGGAAGCTGCTTATCAAGCTGCTCGTGAACGAATCTTCTCTAAGGATGATGTCAAGGAAAAAAAGGATTCATCAGGGCTAAAATCTAGACATGTTCCTGTAGTTGCTCAGCGGATGATCGCACACGCACTTGGTAAAAGAGTTGAAGATACAAAAGAGAGAGCTGATGTGGTGAAAAACAAAGAGAAGGAACTGGTAAATGGACGAAATATTCAGACAGGTAGCATGAATGAGCTGTATGCAGTTAAACCAGCCAGAAGAGAATAGAACTATATTGGAAAATGCAACTCAAGCTCGCCCGGTGGGGATCCGCATCGGAACCCGTCCACTCAAAGCCGACATACATCTAATGTTAGCGCTGAGACACTGAAGAAAGAACAGGCTGGAGCTGCTAAAAGGCTGTTTGCGCATGCTTTGCGGCTGCCTGGTGTCGAGATAACCGATGGCGCAGCAAGGAAACCCAAGTAACAAAGCTGGAAATTAATGAGATACCGAGAATGCATGAGCTGTGGCTAGCCCGTCGGCTCTATCATGGAGCTTGCAAGGAAGTGCTCGCGATGCGAGTGTACTTGTATGGAGTGGCACTTGTCTGCAAATTGACACTTGTACTGTAGCTCGTCCGACAACAGTATTGTACTCTGTCGATCTGGAAGCTGCAACTACAACACAAAGTTTGCATGTTCCTCTGGTGCTTGGCCCATAACAGCCTACCTATCCGGATGAGTCTTAGTTGTCGGGGGTTAGAACTTGACACTATCTGTCCCATGTGTAACAGATTAGACAAAAATTCTGTGCACAAGCTCCTGAATTACAGCTTGTCTATGCATATCTTCAGAGATTCTGGAAGGTGTGAAGGCCTTGCGAAGAGCACATAGACAGGCTTCACGATAGAGTACTGCTGGTGA
Organism: Poa pratensis; assembly: GCA_947311845.1. Lineage (NCBI taxonomy): Eukaryota > Viridiplantae > Streptophyta > Magnoliopsida > Poales > Poaceae > Poa > Poa pratensis. The sequence continues at coordinate 39,865,263 of CAMZMU010000093.1, read as the reverse complement.
TGTAAATACAGGACATCATGCTGGTGTGCTGAGAACCGGAGATGATGCTAGTTGACCACATGTTGCTCAGTAATAGGTTTCTTTAGACTCTGGTTGGTGTGTAATATGCTCATCTAGAATCAACCTGGAGTTTATCTGTTGTGCCTTGATCTAAAAATGATTGGTTGCATCTGTTTGTCGGATAAGGTGCATTGAAAACATTTAGTTTATACATGATCAATAAGTTAATCAAGACTATATGATGTCAAAGTGACTGTGATCTTGTTGCCTGCACATCGCTGTAGCTGCTAAAGCATGTCATTGGTGAAGTGATATCTGGAAATCTAGGAGAAATGCCGAGGATCCATTGAAATCGACTTGTATAGTGGTAGTTGTTACTTTGGTTGCATATAGAAATGATTCGGTCAATTACAAATCAAAGTTTGGACACAGTTCCCGAGAATATATTGAGATACTTATACAGCATGTGGGACGGGAAGGTTGACTTGCAGTGTGGGGGGGCATTGGCAACACAGGAGCCTTGTCGGCCTTCTATGTCTGGTTGTGCTTGTGCCTCTAGTTCGGAGTTTTTGTTGTTGTTGGCGAATCTAGCCCCTATGTGATGATAATCTAGCTCCACAGTTGCTATTTATTTTCATCGGCTGTGTCCTCGACGTGGACATCCCTTGTACATAGCATGAAAAATACGCAACACTAATTGGTTTCACCATAATAAGCAATACTGGCAAATAACATTTTTGGAGCCATCACAGCTCAAACATATTACAAGCTGCATGGCGAACAATGGAGGCCGCCCATTGCACCATCTCAAGGATTTTATGCCATTTTCAATGGGCCGAAGCCTTCTCAATTTCAACAAAGCAATAACTGCAAACGTAACATAGCCATCCAAGTTACAGAATTACTACTAGAAGATACTGTCTCCAAACTCCGTTGTTACAAGTCAAGGGCAAAGTGCACTAGAAAAAGAGATATAAAGGTACGAAATACACCTATGTAAAAACATGGATTGAAGGATGGATCTGACAAATTTGAATCTCAATTCGGGCCGCGTGGTTTTTTAAGAAGAGCAGCAGCTTGTCTTCTGTTCGACAGGTTGCCCGCGGATCTGCACTGTGGCTGGACGAGCGTTGTTTGCAGCTGGCTGGCTTGCCATCCTGGAAAGGAAGATGGTATTATTCATTACTCTTCCTCTAAAGTGGAAAAAACATGCTAAGGGACGATAAATCAAATTCAGTGCAAATTGTTATAGCTAAGGGAGTGGAATAACTCCACCAACAGGCCCTAGCACCTGACTACCGAGCACCGCAGGGAGTTCAGAACTCGGACCTGGGTGGGCGGAGCAAGCGCACAAACACATTAAGGAGTGTTAAGGAGTGTAGAGCCATTTTGATTATTAGGATACTAGGAACGTAGCATCAATGAGCAGTAAATATATTGCATAGGATAACTTGTGCTAATTAAATTGTCTGGGAACACACCTGTCCTTGATTGAAGCAGACATAGCCATGAAAGCCTGCTCAACATTCAAGGCATTCTTTGCACTGGTCTCCATGAATGGGATGCCAATCTCATCAGCAAATGCCTGTATACATCAAATATAAACTCAAATAGCAGAAGAATGCCTCCAGCAAATTAAACACTGATGAAATCATCATGAATAAGAAACAGTGTTAAATAAGATACCTTGGCTGTCTCATATGATACAACTTTTTTGTCAGTGAGATCACATTTGTTCCCTACAAGAAGCTTGTTCACATTATCACTAGCATAGCGATCAATCTCGTTCAACCACTGCTTCACATTGTTGAAGCTATCTTGGTCTGTCACATCATAGACAATCTGCAATTCCATTTGCACACGTCAGAACAGCGTGAGCAAAATCAAATTAAGAGTTTGCATAAACAAACTTACAATGATCCCGTGAGCCCCTCGATAGTAGCTGCTAGTAATAGTTCTGAAGCGTTCTTGCCCAGCAGTGTCCCACTGAAATAGAAAAGAGGTGGCCACGTAGATGGGATTAAATTTTCGAATGGAAAGAACAGTTTGCATCATTAGATGCAATGCACAAGACTAAGAGAGGAGGTACCAACAACCTAATATATAAGGTATTCAAATTAAGCTACATCTACTTGGTATATCAAATCATCCTGAAAGAATCATTCTTCAGCCGGAAGACAAATAATAAACAGTTAATGGACTAAAATAATTCAATGGATGAAACTAGGAAAATCAGAAGTTAAAAGATATCTGTGTGGCTGCACATATTCAAGCAACAATGGTGTGTCTGTTTCCTGACATACTCCCTCAGTTCCAAATTATAAGATGGTTTGGATATTTCAATGTGGACTACATACGGACTGAAATGAGAGAATCGACACACTGAAACGCGTCCAGATACATGCGATTTAGAAATAAGCTAAAACATCTTATAATTCGGAATGGAGGGAACTTAATAGCACATCCTCTATCATGCAAGGGCCAAATCAAGCAAACTTCAAGAAAGAAAAGGGGCTAATAAATGAGCTATGTCCTGATAAAATCTTTAATCTGTCAAGGAAATATGAATTGGTGATAGATGCATACAGGACATAAGAAAAGGTATGCTTGGCCATAAACATGCAAATCAAATAAATCACAAAACATAAGACTCACAATTTGCAGCTTCATAGTCTTTCCATCTTGCTCCACAGTACGTATTTTCTATCAATATAAGTGGAAGGAAATAAGAAAAAGTTCACTGAAGGTAGCCAGGACAGAAAACATTCACCCGAGAAAGTAAATATACTTACGAAATCAACTCCAATTGTACTGATATAACTCTCCAGATATGAGTCGTCCTGCCAACAGAGCCAATGTTAAGGAAGTTTACAAAATCGATAGAGAGAGTTCAAAACAGAACAAATTAACAATTAACTACGTTCAGTGCTAGCAACAATGAAGCCATTCACATTGCAGACGTTCAGTTGTCATAGCCTGTGAGGAATCATATAGTTTGCTAAATCTGAAGGAAATACGATTGATTCTATGATATCCATCAGACAACTTACATCTAAAGAAGATGGATACAAAGAAAGGAGAACCAATTATATACAGAGAGGAAATATGATTAACGAATCATGCTTTAGATAGGGATTCTTACAGCAAATCTTAAGAGAAGGCATGACTTGCCAACACCCGAGTCTCCAATAAGCAAAAGCTTAAAGAGATAGTCACTGCCATGTCAATTAACAGGATATTAGTCTCGATAAAATGTAATACAGGATATAGTCGTTATCTCCAGGCTTGGATCGATGAGCGGCAATGCAAAGATTAATACATAAGATAAGTAGATAACTATACGAAAACTAGATAAAATCAGCATTTTGAGGATTAGAAGATTGTGTATCAATCCTTATACCAGTAATTTGGTACTCTATATGTAATATTCAGAAAAACTGAGTCAATTGTGCTCAATAATAGTTACTATCTATACTAGTACTACTACTACATATTAAAAATTTGAAGAGTCATATTGAAAGATAAAACGAAATTTAAATAGATAAGTAAATTTCTAATGTCAATACGTAACATTAAGATGAAATATTGAAGTTAAACAGCAGATACAACACTAACCAAGAGAACAAATCCATCAACAATAACATTCATTCGAACCCAAAATATACGAACAAGCAATACTCATGTTGACTCTTAATCATTTATAATCCAGGCTCATCACAGTACAAAAACATCAACGAGCATCTAATCGTGTTTGTAGGGCTACACTACACCATCAGATTGGAGCCATTGACTCGTCATTTAACCTAGCAGTTGCAAGCAAAGATCCTTCTAACCAGCAACATTCATCAGAAAACAATAAAAGAGTGTCCATATCGCCTTAAACATATCAAGGTAGTTTCCTCTTAAATAAGTTGTGAGCAGAGATCCTCCTAACGAACAACAACGACAATAACTCTACTCCAACCCCAATGTCCATATTCACTCTGTGAAAGTGAATTAGACGCAACCTTCTGGTGCAAATCGCAGCCAAAACTGCACCGTTCTTACTACACATCGATTATTATTTCTCTGACATCCCGCAAGGCCGTAATAGAATCCACAATAACAACGCGTCCCAAAACATCAACGAAACTCTAGCCGAGATTACAAGAACCGCGATCACATCCCGATTGGCCCAGCGTAAACTCTAAGGGTTGCATCGGATGGGATCAAGAGCGAGGGAAGAAATACAAACGCCCGTGCCCGCGCCAGATCCAGCGAGATCCCGACCTCACGGGACCCCAATTCAAGCAGAGGCGAGAGGAAGGAAGCGACTTACTGCTCGGGATTCATGGCGAGATCGGGATCCTCCCGTGGCGCGCTCCAATCTCGCGGGAGAGGAAATTCCCTTCGGGACGGTGCTGAGAAGATTTGAGCTCGACTCCTCCTACGCGGCCCTGCCCGAATCTGACGGTTATTAACCCGCACGGATGGAAGGTACGTTTCCAATCTGGCTCTTTCTTATGGATTTTCCGATGGACCCTTTGGTTTTACCGGTCACGTACTGGGGTCCGGTCCTACCGGCCGGGTGCTTTTTTTTTTTTTTTTTTGCTAGACTACCGGCCGGGTGCTAATTTGGTCATAATTGTACGAAAATTCATATCTGAATCCTAAAAGTTTGTTAAATGTGTCATTTATTGAGTTGCTACAGCGCTCATGATCGTACAACACATACGGAGTATATTTCCTAGTCTCGCGTCGGAGATCAAAGTCACAGAGAGTTTCGAGAAGATGGAGGGGATGGAATGCATGATGAGCGGGTTTGAAACTGTCAGAAGATTAACGTCGGTGAGTGAAGATCGGCTGAAGGGGAGGATGCAAAGTTCGGGTGGTCTAACTTCAGACGGTGTGGACAATTTAATGACTGATAAACTTGCTTATGCTAAAGCAATTGCAAACTCTTTGTAACCGTTGCCGTGCCCGATAAGAGGTATATAGATTGCACAGATTTTTGTGTCTGTCTCTGTGTGTGTGTGTGGGTGGGGGGCGCAAATTCATGTTTCCTTTCCATCTGTAGTCGGTTAGGAAGAAACACGTCAGTGGAGTATGCTTTTAACAATATACCTATATGTGTATTTCAAAGTTTCCATTGGGGTTGATGATTAGAGATACTCCGAGAACCCTTGGAGACCAGATCAAGGAGTACTTAGAGGTGGACGGTAATGGAGGATGAATTAGTTGTGTGGCGGTATTTGTGAGTAAAGGTGACAATGTTGATAACAAAACTTCTGATGAGGGGTACCACGGTGGAAGGTGGATGAACATGGGAAGATGCTTTGGTGCCCATTTAAGTACGAGTCTCTGTCGGAATTTGTTTCATTTATGGCGTCATTGGTCACCTTGACCGAGCACAAGCTTAAGAGAGGGGCAGAAGCCTAGTATGGAATGTGGCTTAGATGGTTACCTTCCAAGAGAAAGTCATATGGTGTGTTTTGCCTGCTAACACACTTGGCACTGCCTAACAAATAAATGCACTGCTAACTTTATGTCGGGCCAGTAGTAGAGCTTCTTAGCACGTTGATAAGTTGTTTGGATCCTAGAGTGGCCTCCTAGGGCACTATGATGCAAAGCGGCCAACATTTTGTTTGTAAAGCAAATTATCACCAATGACCAGGCGCCCATTATATTTGATCAAGCCTTGATCCAAGGAAAGTATGTTTCATCTCGTGAATGCACGCCAATTGTTGCGAAAGCTGCTGCATATCCGAGTCAGTTGTATAGGAGTTAAGCACTTCGAAAATCAAATTAGGATGACAGGAGGATGTTGTCTGCAGCTCGAGCACATGTCCAACGCGATAAAGGGAGTTGCAATAGTTTTGCATTGAAGACCAGAAGTCAACTCATTTGTCAGGTTTTTCGCAAAAAAAAAAACTCATTTGTCAGGTTACAAAGACTTCTGTCACATCAGCTTTCTAGGGGGGTGAGGATGATACAACAACGTCAAAATCCTTATTATCTATAACACTTTTTTCGATAAAAGAAATATATTAATATGAAGTTGGTACCAGTTACACATATCCTTTGCAACAACATAATATCAAGAGCTAATCGAGACATTAAGACTGCACACTGATATGTCCATTTTGCATCACTATTTTGTATCATAATTTACTGTTATTCATTGATATATTTCATATTAGAATACAATACTTATGTTATTTTATCTTATTTTGCATGTTTGATGATTATTGAGGAATAAACTGCCGGAACCCGGAATCGGCTGGAAAAAGCATCGTCAAGATACTATATTTGTGCAACTCCAAAAATTCCGAGAAAAATCAGGGTTATTATTTTGCGAGAAGATGGACGGAACCAGAAGATGGATCAGAGGGGAGCCACCAGGGCGCCAGACGCCCCCTGGGCGCGGTCCACCAGGCGGCCCTGGGTCGCCTCCGGCTCCCCCCCTCTCGCGTATATCTTCCCTATGACCTAAAAATACAGGGGGACGCTTCGAAGAAATATTTCGCCGCCGCCTCGGGGGCGGAAACCACAGAGAGAGAAAAGCTCTCTGGCAGGGAGAAATCTGCCGGAAAAATTCCTTCCTGGAGGAGGGAAATCGTCACCATCGCCATCGTCATCGCCACTGACTTCATCGGGAACATCATCCACACCATCTCCCCCGCCAGCACCATCATCACCGCCGCTCCACTTCGTTCCGCTGAGACATCTAGGGTTCCTCCTTGTGTAGTTTATTGGGATTACTTTTCCGGTGTTGATTACTTGTCATAGTTGATGCTATTGAGTTTTATCGGTAAATTACTTTTATGTCCAGAATATTGTCCATCACTTTATCACCTCTGATCATGTTTCAAATGATGTCTCGTGAGTAGTTCGTTTAGTTCTTGAGGACATGGGAGAAGTCTAGACACTAGTAGTGGAATTATATTGAGTAGTATTTAATGGTTTGATATTTAAGTTGTGGTGTTATTCTTCTAGTGGTGTCGTGTGTACGCCGACTACATGATACTTCACCCTTATGGGCCTAGAAGAATGCATTGTGTATTTATTTTACTTATTGTGGGGTTGCCGGAGGTTGTGGTTAGTTAATTCTTAAATACTTTCTTGCATTTGCGGATGCTTGTAAGAAAGTTTAATCACAAGTATGTACTGGTCCAAGTAAGGGCGATGCATTAGCGTAGGTTCATCCACACAACACTTATCAAAACATTGAACACTAATCAGCGGTATGAAGCGAAAGTGACTAGATGAAATTCCCATGTGTCCTCAGGAACGTTTTAGCCATCATAAGTAACACCACCGGCTTGTCCTTTGTGCTAGAAAGGATTGGGCCACTTGCTGCAATTATTATTGCTCTCTTTTATTTACTCGCACTTTATTTATTTGCTATTACAAAAACCCATAAAAACTTGTCTGTTTGTATTTGCAGTGAAACCTTGCGCAAAACTACTTGCCAACACCTTCTGCTTCTCGTTGGGTTCGACACTCTTATTTATCGAAAGTACTACGATACACCCCAACAAAATAAAAAAGAGAAAAACCGTATATCAACCAACATCATCAGCAACACCCAGAATGTGGAAAAGGTTCTCCAATAGAGACGCCTTCAGTAAGGAAACAATGCAGAAACGATATCGTCCCAATCTCATCACGAAAGGAAGATCATAGGTTTTCACCCTGAAAAAAGTCCAAGCATCCTCCAAACAATGACTTCAACATTCAACAAGGAACACGGCTACAATCCACAATTTTTCATGCACAACCAATGAAAATCATACCTTAGTTTTCACCTCAGAGTTTGATACACAATGCTCGAAGAACACCGCTGGAAACAAAGTCACCATGTGTTACCACCCCCACTTGCCAAGAATACTACGTTCTACAAAGCGTCGATCACTTGGCACCTTCGCCATGCTCACAGTTTTGGTGTGGATATCGCCCCGCAGTCGAAACCGCATTTGCATAGCTGACAGTGAAGCCATCTTCTCCCTATCCATTAGGTTGTTTTCTTCTCTTTAAACACAACCGCCATAAAATTTCCAACAGCAACACCTTAGTGTACAGTCTACAAGTTAAATGTGTGCCACGAATTATATATTTTATTCCAACCACGTATGACTCGGCGTTGGATTCCAACTTCATAGGTTAGTGTGTCGCCCCTCTTTCTACCATAAACACGGGGTACGGCTAGATTAGGACAAAGTTGAATTTATGTGATATTTTCAAAGTTAGAGAGTTAAGAACCAGGGTGAAGCAAACATTCGTGATTCATGTCTTATGGCGTCTTATTTTTGTGTCGCGTGGATATCTATTTGATACATTGTGTGGAGGGTTATCATGTACTCCACTTCCTCCGTTCCATAATATAAGACCTTTTAGATATATTAGAAGTGAACTAGATACAGATTGAAATGAGTGAACCTATACACTAAAATGTGTCTAGATGCGTCAAGATATATATGAATCAAGAAAAGTCTAAAAAGACTTACATTTAGTAATGAAGGTAGTATTGTCGTGCATTGGCGCATGCGTGTTGATCATCCATACATTGCTTGTTGGTTACATGTGATCCGGAGTAAGGTTTGTCCACATTGAAGATTGCTACATTGGCGTTCACGTTATATGTTCACAGGATTTCCATAGTATATCCATAGTTGTAAATAGCCTAGCTCCGCCATAGCTTTTTGAGCATGTTGCTACTAAATAAATCCATGTGTAATTTTTTGCTATAGCCCAATTTAGCTCCGATTTAGCCCGCTATAGCTCTTTTTTTAGGGTTGCCGCAATTTCCTATAGCCTGCTATTTAAAACAGGGAGTATATCCGGTCCTCGCATAATCTGTATTCTCAGCTCCACCAATTTCAACATAATTAAAGGTCGTCCTGGGTAGATTTTAGCATGTTACAACACAATCAAATATAGAAGGGGAACTTTTGAAGGATTGATCACCCCCGGGTGACTGCACGTGCGGCGTGTTACCCAATTCACCTTATCACCTCCTTTTTTTAAGGATCCAGCAAGCACTGCTTCGGTTCAGTAAGAGGAGCCGAAACAAGTGCCGGTAAGAGTACAAGAAGGTGATTACAAAATCTCAAACTCTCTAGGGAAGAAGAGGAGAGAGAGTAACAACAACAACAACAACAACAACGACGACGACAGGAAAAGAGGGGGCAGAGGGTAAAAAGGAGAAGAGAAGCAAATCATGTTAACAAAGAACTCGCCGACCAAGCCAAACGGCGGAGGGATGTCAGCTTCCATCATCCTCTGATCAAGCAAGGCAGAGCACTATGACTTGATCTTCTGGTCGCCACCCAACAACACCCTAGGAGAAGGGAGAGGTATCACCTCCCTTTTGTCTTCTCACCTTCTTAATTTCTCTCGTTCCCCTCCCCCGATTTCCTTCCCTACTCTTTTCACCTCATCCCACCTCCCCGGAGTAGGCGACCACGCTGCGACCGCCAAAAGCCGTGATGGTGATGGCGATAACGAGAGTTGAGCAAAGATTGGAGTAGACCTTATCGGAGGAGGTGATTTGAGGAGGGAAGGGCAGCGGCGTGGGATCCCACCGGTCGTGGGTGGCGGGAGCAAGCGGTTCGGCTAACATTAGAGGCGTGGGAGAACGGGAGGAGGTGGGTGCAATGCGGATGTGGAGGCGAGGGCATCAGAGGTACAGAAGAAGGTGGAGGGGGCGGCTGCGCATTTGTCCGCGGGCGACCGCTATCTAGCTATACCCAATCTTATAGTGAGTATGCTTTTCTGTTCTCTCTTCTCTTTTGTTCGAAACCGCAAGACCGGCACACCGAAATTGTTTTGCGACGCCTGCACTTTTGAACAGCAAAGAGGTTGGATACGCCCCTCTACCATATCTATACAAATAGAATCGTGATTGCTTCTTTCTACTACCTTTCTCACTCCGGTAATTTAATTGTAGTACAGCTTACCGGATCAATGTATCTCTTGATGAACCAGAGAGCTACAACCTTCGACCCCATGGATCATGGCGACGGCGCCACCGGCTCGAGCAAGCCGCACTCGAAGTTGGTGTGCTCGAGGAAGGGTCCCAGCCTGACCAGCCTCGGGATCACCACACCGTCCCTCACCGCGCATACCACCGGATTGCCCCATTGCACGAGTGCGCCGACGAGACCCGCGCGCGCAGTCAGTGGGAACACGCGCCCCCATCTCTCGCTCTCGTACCCGCGCAACGCCTCGCCGACTTCGTCGCCCGCGCCGGCCGCGAGCACCGCTGGCGCGAGGCGGCGCGCAAGCACGACGGCGTCCTCTAGCGCGCAGCACGCGCCCTGACCGAGGTTGGGCGTCATGGGGTGCCACGCGTCTCCGACGAGCACCACGCCGCCCCTCGACGCCGGTGGCGCTACCCCCGGCCACAGCCAACGGTCCACGAGAGGCGTCTTCACCACGACGTCGTCCGGCGTGCTCTGCATCACGGCGACGAGGTCGTCCGGCCAGCCCCGCACCAGCTCCAGGGCCTCCCTCTTCAGCGCCGCCGCGTCCGTGTTCTTCGGGCCTGCCAATTGCCACGCAAGATCAAACACTACCTCCATTACCGACATGCCACTGGTCTTAGTAGTTGGATACAGATACCTGGGGTTGGGCTGTTGAAGCAGATGAACCAGTAGACCTTGGTCGGGGAGACCGGCACGAAGCCCGCGCGGAGGCCCCGGCCGTAGATGTAGTTCACCTTGGGCTCGAACGGCTGGCCGCCGGCGCCGGAGTAGTCCGCGAGTCCCCGGAACGCCATGTGCCCCACGTACCGGGGCTCCGAGTACCCCATCCACCGGGCGATCGGGGAGTTCACGCCGTCGCAGCCGACAACCACCTTCGAGCGCAGCCGCCTGCCGTCCTGGAGCTCCAGGAGTGTGCCCTCCGGTCCTTGCCCGGCGACGGACTTGAGCTTGGAGGAGAAGGAGATGGCGCCCGGCGGTAGCTTGGAGGCCAGCGTCTCGAGGAGCACCCGCCTCTCTAACGCCCTCACCTCCTGCCTGATTGTGTGCATCAAAAGCAGAGCAAATCAATCCAGGCGCAAAGATCTCGAAGAAAGCGAGTTCGTACATACCCAGGAGCTTCTTCCTCGAAGGAGAACTCGCGCAGGTCCCGCCCGCCCGCCGATGACCGCATCCTCATCCTGCGATCAGCTGAAAACCTCGGGATTTAAGGTCGAAGATCCATGGAACTGACAGGAGAGTAGGCAGAGCTAGGTACCCCTGGACGCGGATGTACTTGGCCCGGAGCTCGTCGGCGACGCCGATGGAGTCCAGCACGCGCCACCCGTTCTTGAACAACGTCAGCGACGTGCCGCCCGCGCGCAGGGACGGCCCCTGCTCCAGAACGGTGGCGCCCACGCCGAGCCGACGCAGGGAGAGCGCTGTGGCCAGACCCGCGATGCCTGCGCCCACGATGATGATGTCCTTGGTCTCCTCCGTCGACGACGACGACGCGGAGGCCATGACCTTCACGGCATCACGGCGGCGGCGGCGCCGAGGACACGACGAATACGAGCAAGGGTGAAGAGCAGGAGAGTACACGGAGGCTGCCATTGGTGCCATAGCAACGGTGAGCATTTCTTGGACAGGAGCTGCGGGAGCAGGCGCCATATGCTGCGACGAGCGTGGCGGTGACGGGTTCGCAACGCTAGAGGATTCGGAGCCACACGTCCCTGGAGAAGATTCAGAGAGCAGGCACAGGACACGTCCTCACACTGACACACCACTTCACTGCCAGAAACCCTGCGTCCTGCTATAGTTTCAGAAAGTTTTGAGTTCTGATTGCATCAGAGAAGCATTCCGGGAACATATCAGAATTTTCAACCACCACCCGTCAATAAGCTTCTGCGGATGCAAAACATTTCAGCTAAAACTGCATATGTTTATTGATGCAATTTTAGGTGAATTAAATTTATCAAAATTCCAGACATCCAAAAGCGTTTTATTTTAGACTACAGGACAAATCGTTTTACAGTAGCAATACATCAAACCAGACACAGACACTCAAGTGCCATACAGGTTCAGGCAGCACATTCAACTTGGGATGTATTATCATCACACATCACGATTACAATTATTTACTCGGTAGCCAAAGCCAGCTACAGCTGGGACAACCTCGAGCAGACGTCATCACGAGGCAGGTGATCATGCCCGTGGAAGCTCAATTCTCGTAGATCCAAGGGTGGAGGTTGCTCCTCCACTCGGCTAGGCCTCCAGGGAACCAGAGAGCGATCTCCTTCTGTCCATTCTCCACAGAATCGCTTCCATGGATCACATTCCTACACAGCAGGCAATGGGTTCAGTACAGGGCTTGACTTTGAATTAATCTACTCCAATATCCAACACTCATTTCAGAGAAAAATATTAGACAATTAATAAAAAATAGTTCAGTAAACAACGCAAGAAAAGAACAAATTATTTACTCACCTGCCAACTTCCACGGCATAGTCCCCACGGATGGTGCCAGGAGCTGCCTCCCAAGGCCTAGTAGCCCCAATAATCCTGCGGCCAGTCAAGACCACATCCTTCCCCTCCCACACCATGGCGACAACAGGTCCGGAAATGATGTACTCCACCAACTTAGGAAAGAAGGGCTTGTCGGACAGGTCAGCGTAGTGCTGCTGCGCGAATGATCTCTCCACATTCATAAACTTCATCGCTGAATGATCACAGTTGGCAACAATCCATAAGCACTAAAATACTACTACCAAAGATATTTGCTGGGTGGCAGATGTATGATACATCAGAACGAAGAAGAGGAAAAGTGAACTGAAACAAGTTTCAAATGTTTCCTTTATATACATAAGTTTCAGGTGATGTTTCTGATCACGTTTTGAGTAATTCACATTCTGACCGGCTGTTACATAAATTTGGCAACAAATTAGTAGCCATTATCCTGGTATAAAATTGTATTTCATCGTGTGCCACATATTTGTATTAAAAAAGACAGGCTGACCAGATTTTAAACTATCACCACACTGAACCACATTTAGCAACGAAAAAAGAGTACAATACCATTTGTAACATATGGTGAAGTGGGGTGATTTTATTTCAATCCAATTCAACATGCCAGTTACACAAAAATTGGCACACAGTGAGTCACTCAGCAAAATTTTGTCTTAAAATTTAATGTGTGCTGAAGCTATCATTTGCCCGTGTACTTGTGATGTGCTTTATGCTATGGCAGATAGTACCGTTTCGATGCAAGGACAATATTTTTCCTCTTACAAAAAAAAGGGAAAAGTATACTTACGCATTGCAAAAACATTTCTTTTTGGACAAAAGCACTAGTTGAGCTCTGCTCAAAATGATTTCATTTTCGAAATCAGACATGCCTTTCTCACAACAAAAGGGGGTATTTGATTAGGGAGAGTCTATTTGGCTTTTCTATTCATAACATGACATGTGGAAAGATGACTATTTCCTACTGAATCGAAAGTCGGATTTTTTTACACTTAATTTACAATGTACATACATGTAACGTGTTAACAATGTATATACATGTAACTTATATTTTTAGTGGATTAGTAATTTACTAATTTGCATGTAAATACTAGTGTAAATGGGCTGTAATTTGTGCCACATAAGGAATTGACACAGAGAAAAAAAGCAAGTGGCCCTAATTTCTGTAACAAGAAAACCATCTTTTGATGAAAACAAAAACAGTCAATAGTTAAATCGCAGAAGTGTTTGATTTTCTAGTTACTAAAAAAATAACCATTTTTAGGATTTTTGTTGTCCAACTAGTGCATGCACGATCAAAGTTCACAACACATGAACTAGACTTTATATTACTGGAAAGGCCCATCCGCCGTTCCATGCCAAAACGAATCAAGCACCAGCACATACCAAGTAGATTTTTCTTTCAAATAAAATCAAAATTAAATCCATCATATCTCTCTGTTATAGAAGAATACGACCCTAAAGCAGATCTAAGTGGCACAATTATCTGTCCAATACCAGATCAAGGAACAGAAACGAGATAAGAAAAAGAAAAAAGTGGTACGATCAAATTGAGGAAGGAAAAAAGAATACCCCCTTACCCTTCAAGTAGAACCCTTTCTTCTCAAATCGGCTGATGATATCTCCAATCTGCACAAAAGTAATTTCGAACAGAATACCCATAAATCAGACATAGGTTAGATCATCCAGCTACGTACGGATTCATCTATGGAGAGACGGGGGATGAGATTACCAGGCCTCTCTGGACGCCGTCGGGCTTGATCATGATGAAAGTCTGCTCCATGGCGGCACGAATTGGGGGAGAGAGTCGCGGGAAGGGCGGATGCGATCGATGATTCGACAAGGAAGGTGAGGAACTGGGGCTGTGAAACAGAAGGAGGGGCTCCCCTGATTTTATATGGGATGGGGTTGATTAGTTAAGTACTCCGTATGTTCTAGAAATATTCGCTCTAGAAATGGAGTACCCTTTTTTTTTACGATAATGGAGTACCTTTTTTTAGAGAGAGAAAAAAGTTCGTTTTAGTTTTCCTAAAGAACCCTCAGCCCTAAATGTATAGTACTCCGTAGTATAGTACTTATCTCTAGAAGAATTTAATTAATATACTAATTCAAGTATTCAACACTCTAAAATCGGGCACCAAAACGAGTGCACTTCTTGTTCTTAATGACTATAGGTTAGAAATAGTTATTTCTTGCACTAATCACAGTGTCAGATTGCACAATTATTAGTGGCGACTTTCAAAATTATTTCTATTTCTACTTTTACCTTTTCTACTTTCCAAAAGTCGAAAAGCACCTGCAATGCCTTGATGATTGTATAATTAATGTCGCGCCGCCCGTGGACACCACATACGGCTCGCAGTACTAAGACCATAACGTCGGCATTTTTTCATGAGATTGACAACGTGTGCTTTTTCTAAACGGTTAATCTATCTAGTAGACATGTCCTATCATGTACTCCCTCCGTCCCAAAATAAGTGTCTTAAGTGTGTCCAAAAGTGGATGTATCTGCTTGTAACTTGTCAGAGACGAGCAGCTGGTTTGGCTCGCCTCCAGATTTTCTGGTCACAAGCCTGTTGGCTGATGACGCTAGGGTTTGAATAAAGCTATCCAAAATTAAAAAAAAAAAATTGGACGGAGGGAGTACATCCGTTCGGCGCGCGAGAAACTAGAGTTGAAAACGGATCCGAATTTTGATTTACAGTTTGAAAACTAAAAAAGAACATGCGTGGATACATGCATGGCTCACTTATCATATTCTATCCATGCCCTGGAAAACTAATCTGTGTTATGTTGATGTGATCCAAATTCATATAAACATAAAGCTAAGTTCGAATGGAGCGAAGCGAGGCTTGTGGCCGGAGGCTTGGGCCGAACTTAGCCCATCGCATTGCCCTGCCGCACGGAGGGGGGTGCGGGCATGGAGGGGGTGGGGGGTAGCAGCCCCTCGCGGTACGGTACGGATCGTTGCCGAGTCGGACTGCGGCCGATTTAGATTTTGTACCACTATATATACCTCTTATAAGCTGTCGGTATGGGATAAGTCGCAAGTTGTAAATCCCGACATTTGTAACCTCACCCGATCATAGTAAAAATTTGCTGGCTCACGCCCGTGGTTTTTTCTCTTCCATTGTTGGAAGAGTTTTCCACGTTAAATCTCGTAGGCACGTTGGTTTGATCTTGCTTCTGTTTATCGTTTTATTGCCTATCGTTTATAACAATCTGGGGCACATGCCCTTATTACCACTGTCCATTTTTAAATTGACCGTAACGTGTGCTTGATGTAGGTTTGAAAAAGTCACCAAAAACTGTAGGCTTGAATAGGTAAATATTGTGACTACTTTGCTCGGGGCTAATTAAGTCCATGTAAGGATCTATGCAGATAATGATGATGATAAAAAAACACAGAACACATCAGCTACAATTACTAGCTTAAGTTATATGCCATTGCTGAGCTCGCCTCTTGCCGTGATGGCCAGCTCCGCCAGCGCCGGACACGTCCCCGTCGATCTCCACCGATTGCATATGAAGAGCGGCGGTACTTCTGTAGGCCGGACATTATTACCATCGGTCATCGGCGTTGCTACCATATGTGGCCGGAGGCGCTGCCATCGATTGGAGGTTGTGCTACCATCGATCGAGGTCGGTGCTACCATCGATCGACGGCGGTGATGTAAGGAGCAAGCAGCGGTTTTACCATCGGCCAACGATGGTGCTACATCGGTCGGCGGCGGTGTTACCATATGTGGGGGAGGTGCTGGGAACGACAGACGGAGATGCTGCCAACGGTCAGCAGCGGTGCGACCATAGGTCGATGCAGCATCACCCCAAGTGTTTCCCTTCAACTCGTTTCCTCTCGTTTCTTTTTCTCTTCTTTACCCTCCAATCTCCATCACATTCCTATTTCCATAAGACACTGCTCTCTCTCCTACCGCACCATATATGTCCTGGTGCTGATACGAGGGGACCGCCTCCGGTGTGCAAACTGTCAGGGCCGGTGCTGAGAGTGAGGCTCCTCGTGGTGCTGTGAAGAAACTCTGCGGAGTCAAGATGTTTCCAATGTTGGGTAGCGGTGCTATGAGCACTGGACACGGGACACGGTGCTCCAACTGGCAAGTATCGGTGATATGAGCGCTAGGAGGAGGTGCTAACTGTGGCGGTGCTACAAGCGCTAGGCGGCGGTGCTATAAGTGACATGCGGTGGTGCTACGAGCAGCATATGCCAATGCTACAAGCGACAAGCATCGTTGCTACAAGTGAACCGCAGCTGCATAGCTTGACTAACGAGCTACGGAACTGCAATCACCCATGTCAATATCAATATGTCCCTCTCCTTCTTCCTCTGATTGTTCTTCTGAATCTGCATATGCATGTTCTGCTTCTTCTTCCGAATATAATTCAAATCAATCTGAAAATGGCATATTTTCATATACAGGAATCTGCTCTTCTTTGCCCAAAATGTTGCTCTGTTGTGTGACCATATGATCATTTCTTTCTTCTACAAGAACAATTTGTTATTCCTTCCCCATATTTTTGTTGTTGCTATTTTGAGTGCGTCGGTACAAATAGTCTGAATTAGTTGCACTCTATGAGATTGAATCATCAACTGAGTAAACTAAAGGAACTTCTAGATCTGAAAGTGGAATTTGAGATTCATCACTTGCATTGTGTTAATGTGTGCACCAAGCTCACAATTGGCCTCATAACAGTCATTGTTATGCACTTCTTCTGCTCGTACTTTCTCACCATTTCATACACCTTTGCCATGCCATCAATCAATAAAATCCTATGCACCCGTCTACCCTCCTCCTTCACACAATACATCTCGTCACAAATGTCCTATCCCCGTGTCTCTATTAGTGCCAGCAGATTCATATATGCAATGTCTCATATGCCTAATGTTCTTTCAAGATTATCCATGTCATCAAAGTGGAATCTGATGTCCCAAAATCTCGTCATCCATGCTACAATGATGTACGGAAAAAATATGTTTGCTAAGCTACTGCATTTGCTAACCGTAGCTACCAAATCTAAATCCAAATGTGCTGAAATCTGAATCAACAAAGGCAGAGAGAACACTTACTAAACACCGACATAGGAGGTGTATCGATGGCTCTGTGTCGGATTCACGCTCTAGACCTTGTCCAGGGCCGCCACCGCTTTCGGGAACAACAAATGTCTCGACACAATGGGTTCGATCTGCCCTAGTACTCGTCATCGTTGCCGAAACCCTCCTGCACCCCGCCGCCTGTGCCACCACAACCCACTCCCACGAAGCGTGGCTCGCTGTCGCCGCCTTCGGGGTCCATGACGACGTGAGAGGGGAAGCGCGGGAGAAAGAAGGGGGAGAGAGTGACAACCGCGACCTTTCTGAATGGGTGCGATTCAGACAAGGGGTGCACCGTTAACGATTGTTAACGGCCATCGGCCACCCTGTTACCCCCTGCCACATGGGCCTGATAGCGGGACCCAGTGTCAGAAACAGGCTTAACACACGTCAAGTGACTGATCAGTCTTTTTTATTACAGTGGTACTAAAATCTAAGTGGCTTTTTTAGAGAAAAAATCACATCTTGATGCTTTTTTATCCTAATTCAAAATGTTTTGGTTTTTTGCAATTTACTCAGCAAATTGCCGCCTCTCACGGGTATCCTTGAGGCGCGCCACATGAGCCAAGGACACGCCACACCATGGGCAAACGAGAAAGCATATTGCAGAGAGTAGTGCATAAACTCATGCATGGACAGGAAAGTATTTTGCAATAGTGTTTGGGGTCCATGTCAGCTAAGGAAAAAAAGAGCTCGAAAAAATAATATGTATCGTACACGTACATCCCTACATCCCTATCCTCTCAGACACCAAAAGGAAAGCGTAGCGTCTACGCGATCTCCCGTACCGATTCAGGTTCGAAATACATACAATAAGAAAATAAGCGTATACAAATACCTAAGTTTTCAGTAGTGACATATCCCCACCTGCTCCCGATTCCTAAATCCTCCCGAATCCCCGTGTGCTTAACAATCGATCCCCATGGCGGACGCCATCCTGTGCCTCGATGCTAACGCGATGCCTTTTGGCTGCACACGTCGAGGCCGAGTCTCGGCAAATCGCCGCCGCCGCCTCTCGGCCCACCGAGAATGACCTCGTATGAGCGTTTTGCGATGGCGCGACCCCGACTGTCCAGATCGCCGAGTTTCTTGAGCTTATCCAGCTATGCAATTACCTATTCAAAGGCGGTTCTACATGTTCGCATCTACCATTTATACTAAACTTTTATACCTTTTCGGTCTTATTTTTAGCATGTTATAGTATTATAAGTATAATTTGTTGTTTGTTCTCATAGTTTAACCACATAACTAAATATAAGTTTGTGTGTTTTTTAGTGAATTCGTTGAAATATTTTGTAACAATGGCTATTCAAGAAATATGTTTTCTACAATACATAATCTATATTACACTCCCTCTGTTTCTATTTGAAGACTGTAGAATTTTTGGCTCGGAAATTAAAGCAATATCGTGGACGGGAAAATAACACCAATTTCGGATGGAAATATTTCTGGCTAATTGACGTGGAAAAGGGAGTTTGCATGAGATAATGGAACGTAATCAAATTCTTAAAGAAGTTTTCAGATGAGTGGTGGACGCAATACATCTTATATTCTGGACTTTTTCTCAAAACCAAATACACCTTATATATAGGAATGGAGGGTGTATATAATTATTTATGGTAAAAAAGTAAGATCTAAAAATGTCTAAATAGAAGTTTCTAATGTATGATTAAGTAGAGTATAAACTGAACCAATATTAGTACTGGTTAAGGGTGCATGCTTCGTACTTGGTATTGAAACAAACAATGCTTAGAGTAATCAATAACGAAAAAAATAGTGTGAACTCTAATATGTTTACGTATGCAAATTTTATTATTTAATATCCTCTTTATGCAGTGTGATTGTTACCATTTGATGTACAGAAGTCCTCCGCCAGTTTATGAAATAACAAGTTGTTGTACTAAATTAACATGGAAATTTAGGTACGTAGATTTCCGTAAAACTTGTAGTACCCACTAGAAAGACAATAGCAATAAACCCGATGTCGCCAGTCATATTGTTTTGTTCTTACGTCCCAAGAGGAACGTGGTGTGTATTTCTTCCACAAATTAACCATTTTGTTAAGTTGAGATACTCTCGTTGTCCCATAATGTAAGGTGCGCATGATATTTTACCAACTATGGCTGATCCCTTATATCGTTGTACCGCAAAAGGGTTTAAAGGGAAACAAAAAATTGCTACAGCGCCGGAAACAGCGGAACAAATTCCACCAAGGTAAACTGTTAAACCGAATATTCAATATGGCAAATCTGCAAAGTATTGATGTCATGAGAGAACCCAACAAATCAAATAAGCAATGCAAAACCCATGAGGCCACTGCTTCAAGCACAATAGCTGGATCATGATGAGGATCGGTGTACTGTCCATGCCAAGCCGCATGTCAGTTCTTCCACCTCTAGTGTATGCAATCCACGCTGCCAAGCATGCCCACACATTCTTCTTGCTTCATTCATTGCCATCAACCTTTTTGTGTCCTCCTCATTGGGATCTCGTACTCGGCACCGAAAACCCTGATCAACACCTTCGCAAATAACCAGCGGTGTAGCCGGCTAGAATATTATATGCAATCACCCGTATTGCTGCCGAAATATTTTGATAAAACTTAATCTAAGGAGGCCGCCAACGTTCCTATAGAGAATGAAAAAGCGAGGGTTGGCTCGCAACGATCAGTACGGTGTGCAATCATCCATAAGGTTTAGCCACGAATTTGAAAATAACATTGATAAGTGCTATCAGCCTAAATTGCCTAATGATGGACACTATGTAAGAGAGGGAAGCTGCCATACCCATTTCATTGATGACCGAAATTCGTGAGCTAACGGGAAAGGCGCAAGACTTCCCGGGATCGGTGTCCGGTCCTAAATGAACTGAATGTTGTAGTGTTTTTTTTACAGTGAATGCATTTTAGTATTAACAGGCAAAGATATATAGTCGTCGGTGTAGCGCGCTGGAATGTTGTACGCGTTCAATAGTACAACACGGCGCCCCGTTCCTTCTTTTGATTGCAGATTCTTGAGGCACCCCATACGAGTGGAGTCTGTGCGATAGCATAGGCAAACTGAAAAGCATAATACGTACTACGGAACACTCTATTGTTATGACGAAGAGATGCGACGTAGCCATAGACAAGCTAGGACTAAGCAAGCATACTATCTTACATAAATGATGCAAACGCACTGATACGTTCACTTCTGTTTCGCCTGTTTTACTTGACTATGTATGCATGAGCACATCGACATCGCTTTTTCATACGATAGCCTTCTAACGGGAAGCACGGTTCCGGGAAGATGCCTTCCGCAACCGTGCAACAGTACTACAAGCGGCCCTAGCTAAACCAATCCGGCAGCAAGTGATCATATTGATATCTCGGATGACAGTGACACCGACGATCAGGTCAATATTATACAAACTGAGCCTGTAGTCCATGTTCCATCTACTAAGCATATTATTCACCCCCCCCCAGAAAACAAAACCGTTGTCAATGTTCCATACAATGTTATTCATTTTCAGGTTAAGAAAGTAATCATTCATTGTCTACTACACAGATATTAATATCTGCTCCTTAGCTAAATATATTGAAGCCTCTTAGAATTTTTAATTCCATGTTTCAGAATGCTGCTGACAAAAAAACTTATGTCCCATCTACTCATATTTAGGTGTGGCCTCATCTTATCTCTTCACTCTAGGTGTGAGGCATCGTCAAGCTGAAAGATGAAAGCAATGGTCTGGCAAATAAAGACAAGACTTAGGATGCTCTTCAGAGATGCTACTGCTGAAGGTCCGGCCAAACCATGCTTATAGTTGTTTCTATCTACGCAACTACACTCTCGATTAATTATGAACTTTATTCCTGCAGAACATACTTTTTTTGCCTGCACATAGTTTCTGTCCATGACTGCCCCAGCAAGTCGTGATCCTTAATTTTTGGTTCTAGCATTGTCTAGGTCTTCGTTGCCAATGTCTCACTGTTAATGCTGTTGAGACCAGCCGCGCTGCCTTTTCAGATCACTATCGGTTACATGAAACTCATTAGGTGCTTAAGACTATTTTCGAACCGACCAAAACTTGTGTATTTAGTACTGCTTCAATGTGTGCATGTCTATTATGTACACCTAGATGCGACTCTCATAAAGCCATCTTATGTTATGTCAATGTGGTATGGATTTCTATGTTACTTTCCCTTTGTCCTTCAGCATTGCTTTGATCTTCCTGTTTCTTAAGGTCTTGATTGTATAATGTGTTGACTGTTGCTTTCATGCCTCTGATCAACTTTTCGATCTTTGTGCACAAACCAAACGATTGACATCATGTTTCGCTTATACATATGGATATTTCCTATCTACTAGCAAATGTGCCCGTGCGTTGCAACGGGAGAGAAAAATATGAGAGGTGACAGACTAAATTCATGTTGACACGGCGGGGCACCCAGCCTGGTAAAATGACGTTGGATGCGATGATAAAATGCAAAGTAATATTACGTTAAATTTGTGCTTCATCCTTCACATGAGTGTTATGAAGTATGTCACCATTGATGGTATTACTATGAAAAAACCTATGCATTGATTTTTAAAAAATATTTTCAGTTGGGCACATTTCGGCCCATGAAGTAGGAAGATGCATAATGCCAATATAGATATCCTCAAATGCCTCTTTCCAGCGTACGGAGAAAGATCTCTCGGCGAATGGTCCTCTGGTTGATGAAATAAAAGAACTGCTCCATGAGTTCGATGGTGTGTCGATAGTGCATGTGCGAAGATCGTGCAACGAGGTTGCGCATTCTTTTGCTAGTGATGGCTGCCGTAATAAGCTCTGTAAAACTTGGGTGGATGTACCTCCTGGGTATGTGGTGAACCTCCTGGTAGCCGATTGTGCCGGTAGTTAATATATAGTTTGTTTAGTCTAAAAAAAAGATATCCTCAAATAGAAAACTAAAATGGAGTATCCGTTGCGATGGTTCCCGCCTTGCAGAATGTCGGCACCTCCTGGGGAGAACGTACGACGGCGACTCCGCTGACGAGAAGCTGGACCCTCTTGCGCAGCGCACTGGTCGGAATGGCCGTGCGGGGCAGTTGCTCGCTCCTGAACTTCTCCAGCGGCAGCATGCCAAAGCTGGCGCCGCCTCCCACGCCGTGCATGACCTGGAGCGCGTACATCCGGTCGTGGCCGTGCAGCGCCCTCACGCCGTGGCCCTGCGGCATTTGCATCAACAAACAAATACGTCAGAGATGGACGGGGAACATCACAACTCTACAGCGGGTCAATCCCAGCGCGATTCAGTTCAAGGAAGTGCTTGGTGAACATCATCGAGGGCATCGAAATCCCAGCTCTGTGCACAAATTGTGGGGACCCCGGACTAGCTGTCCGAAATACCCGATTATGCTTAACACAACGATCCCGCGATCAGTCTGTCGTTGCACATAATCCGAATTGAATACCAAAGTTTACATCCATTACAATACCGAATTAAAAGTCTTACATAAATGGTCATATAGACCAATTCTTACATAGGTGCCTTCATGGGCCAAACCAAAATATCAGCGGAAGCTACGGCGTAGTAGACATCGAATCCTAACGAAGACGACCCGACAGGCAGCTGACTTATGGAGGTCCTTCGTTCGCGTAGAAGTCACCATACTCCTGCTCGGCGTAGTTCTCCTCCTCGTAGTCTGGCTAGGACAATAGCCAGGGACGAAACCAATATGAGTACATTTGATTGTACTCGCAAACTACCCCAACATGAGTATGCACTAGTTTTATTTTACTTTCATACTTTTATTTATTTAAAACATCTCTATATCTTTATTGAAAAAGGTAAGAAGAGTTTTATAACTATCTTTAAAGAAATCACCATTTTATCTGTTTCTCCAAAACTCCTCCTTTTTCCGACCATAGCCCGTCATGGTCCACTTCCTCCAACAACCTCATACCGATCCATTGGTATAGGTGTATGGAACATTCTCCACTTCATTTTCTTTTTAAAACTCAAAGTCTTTCAAAAACTTGCACATGGTCTTAGGACAGCCTCCCAACTGTCCATATCCGAGGACTCGGCTATTCGAATAGTTTTACACACTCTGCAGAGGTAGCACGCTTTTCCCACACCCATCCGGTAACTCATCGTGTCAGCCACGTCCCGCCATACAAGGTGTATGCGGAGTTGAGTCACCGACCATAGCCTGTCCTTTGCTTATGCTAGTATAGGGTCCTGCCCTTATGATATTTCCCACCACACTTAACCCAGCCCATCGGAATCTAAGTGTGAGGACTCATAGTTTTGCCCGGCGATTTATGGTAGAACCTTCAATCCTCCTCCTTATCTTTCCATAGAGTTTGAGCGAGGACCCGGGTCAAGGTAGGTCCTCAGACCATCCCTCCATGCATAACGGAGTTGTCTCCGTCGATGAGGTCTCCCATACTAATGTGAGCAAATTATATGACTATGCCCTTTTCCCATATGTAGGTAAATGTGGTCGCACAGGGTAAGATTGGTCGTCATAGTACTAGGACACACTGTGCATTTTTCATAAACATCTCCATCTCCACTTCTCCATTCCAACACCGACATCTCGGCATTCCATAATCACACAAGTAGTTTTCAAAGGAGTTTTGAGTAAACAATATTTATTTTTCCCATCCTATAATTTGATATAATTTCTACATAGGGTGGCAAAATAATTTTCATATACTTTTTGAAAAGGTTTTGTAAATCTTTGCCTTAAGAGTAAATCATGATATTAAAATAGATGCATATATTTGGGGTGCAAGCTCAGAGAGTAGCTTGCCTTGCTCGGCAAAGTGGCCTTGGTCTTGATCTTCAGTTTCGACAAACTCTCCTTCCTCGATAAATCCGACAGCGTTCTCGTCTAATTAACAAACAAGCAAATACAAACAATCACTAAACTACTCAAGCAACATCACAACATAACAATCCTAAATGCTCTAAATAGCCACTGCATACATCAAAACAATACAATTTGGTTTCAATTTAATTGATTTAAACAATAATTGTTTATGTCCAAATTATGGCAGAAACTTGTTGAACACGTTTAAATCCACAACTTGAGTTCTGTTGGTCACAAAAATACAAACTAAATTTCTACAGAAAGCTACTGATGTGTAGAAGACAACCCAATTTAGTTTGGATTAATTGGAGTTACCAAACTCCCTACACAAATGTTTGAATCCAGTAACTTAATAATCAAGTTTTAGCTACCAATTAAGTTCTGTTGCTCCTAAAATTAAATCCTTTTAGGGTTAACTAAACATGACTAAATTTGACCTAACAAAATTGGTCCTAAATTATTTGGGTTAACCATTAAACATATTTAATTGTTTTAGTGCAGAGGGCTTCTCTAACTTCATTTTTAAACTAAACAATTATCACTGCCCAAATAATTCTACCAAAATTAGGGAAGCTAATACATGGCAGTACTAAGCTAAATTTTGTTTTTGGAATTATTTGGACTAACAGAGTATCAGAAACAAACAAGTTTAGAATTTAAACCTTCTGTGGTATTTTTAATAATACATTTTTATTATTTATCCAAATGAATTGAATCCACTTGGGTTGGTTAAAAAATTTCATAAGCTTTCCAGAACAATTGGATTTGATTTATTTGGATGCCTAGATCTCAAGATATTGAATTTCAAAAATGAGTCCAGTACTGAATTCTCAGAGAAAACTAAATTCGAAAATCTAACTGCTCTGGATAATGTTGAAAAGTATGACAGGTGGGGCCCTTCTGTCAGTGACTCAGTGCGCGGTGTAAAATGGATAAAATACTGACGGGTGGGGCCAGCCCGTCAGTGGCTAGCTACAGCGAAACGTTATGCTGCCATTGGATCTAAATCCAACGGCCCACGTTCAAAGGCAACGGCGGCGACCAAAAACTGGCGGCGCCGCCGCGCCGGTGACACGGTGGTGCACGGGTTCTCACCTAGGGGGCTCGGGAAGTCGCGGAGAAGGTGTAGAAGGACGGCGGAGACTCGAGGAAGGTCGTGGTGCTACTGGAGCTTGCTGGGGCGGCGTGAATCGTCGACGGCGAGCCGCTGAACTTCCACGGCCACGGACACGAGCTCCGGCGAGGTCCTGCCGCTGCGTCTGTGCACGAAAAAGATGGGCAAAGGGCTTGGGTGAGTGCGGGGAGAGAGGGCAACACGGTGCAGGGGTCAGAGAAGGAAATGGGGCAGCCTCACGGCGTGGCCGCGTTTGTCGTCTACCTCGGCACGGCGGAGCGTCGAGGATGCGCACGAGCAGCTGAAGCTTCGAGGGAGTGGCTCCGCCCTCCTGGCGGTGCACGGGAGAGGGTGGAGAGAGTGGGAAGCAGTGGGGTGGTGTGTGGAGAGCTCGGGCACGGGGTGGGGTATTTAACGGCGGAGCTCGGCTCACGGTGGCACGGGTGCAGGGGGCACCAGAGGTCGTGTGAGCTCGCCGTAGGGGTGGTGGAGGTGTGGCTACGGTGTGCGAGTGGCAGGGAGCAAGGTCGGATGCGTGTCGACGAGCTGAGCGTGCTCGCGAGTGGGACGGCCATGGGAGCGCTTGGGCGGTGCGCGGCGCGCACTGCACATGGCGTCTCTCCGGCGGGGGCGGGTTCCTGCGGGCTGCGGTGTGGCCAGAGAGGGGGCAGCGAGGTGAGGGAGAGAGGGTGGGGCACGGAGCTGAGCAACGCGGCGTCGCCACGCCACGGCCACTTGCGCGACATGGCGCGTGCTCGCCGGAGCGTGTCCCCTCCGAAGCTTCTCCTCGACGCCAACCTCCCCTCTTCGATTTCTTGAGCGCGGTGAGGTCAGTGAGTGGAGAGAAAGAGATTGCCAGCATCAATTCGACGAATAACACACGAATTTGATCAATTGATCTTCGGGTTGGATTGAATTGGGAAGAACACAGTGCATGCTTGCAAGGTGTTCGATGAAATGGTTGAACCAAATTTGAATTTGAATTTCTGAAATCTATTTTCATAATTTGCTTCACATGTTCAAATGTGGGTTTGTGGTGTTGTGGTGCAATTTATTTGACAAGTGTTGCACCACACACTTTGTGATTTAAAAAGATAAAGAAAGGTTTTTGGAATTTTAAATTTAGATTTTTGAAAATATATTTGGAGAGGGAAAGTTGTAGGAATATAATGGGAGTGATATGTCATCACTTTACTGAAATTATTTTGAAAGAAAATAATTTCTTCACTTGGAGAATTTTGTGTGACACTTGTCACATTATTTTTCTTACTTTGCTTTTATTTTATTTTTTTCTTCTTTTCTTCAAGTTTTTATTTAGAGCAAGCAACACACAATCAACAAGAAATAATAACACAAGCAACAATATGTGATCTACACATATCATTTAGCAAAAGTTTTTGTTGGCTCTCATTTTTGAATTAATAATACTTATAATATTTTTGGGATGTTACAATCCTTCCCCCCTTAAAATAAATCTCTTCCCGAGATTTGCTAAGCTTAGGTACTAAAGAGGTTTGGGATTCGCTCCTAAGATAATCTTCGCGTTCCCAAGTTGCTTCTTCTTCAGAGTGGTTAGTCCACTGGACTTTGTAGAACTTGATCGCACGTCTTCGGGTAACACGAACATCTTCTTCGAGAATCTTGAGGGGTCTCTCACGATAAGTCAGGTCTTGGTTTAGGTCGATGGAGAGGTGGTCGATGTTTTTGAAAACATCAGGCTGGTCAGGAACTTCGAGACACTTCCGGAGCAAGGAAATGTGGAAGACATCATGATAATCTCCTAACTCCGGGGGCAACTCCAGCTGATAGGATACTTCTCCTCGACGAGCAATAATCTTGAAAGGTCCAATATATCTTGGCGCTAATTTTCCTTTGACATGGAAACGTTGCATTCCTTTAAGGGGTGTCACTCGGAGATAAACATAATCTCCGACGTTGAAGGTGAGGTCACGGCGCTTGGTGTCAGCGTAACTCTTCTGACGGGATTGGGCAGTTTTGAGGCGTTCACGAATAAGCTGAACTTGCTCTTCAGCTTCACGGAGGGTATCGGGTCCAAACAATTTGCCTTCTCCGGTATCGGACCAATTCAGGGGCGTACGACACTTCTTGCCGTAAAGGGCTTCAAAAGGGGCCATTTGCAGACTGGACTGATAACTGTTGTTGTACGAGAACTCTGCAAACGGAAGACAATCTTCCCACTTGGAACCATAGGATAGAACACATGCGCGAAGCATGTCCTCCAATATCTGGTTCACTCGCTCCGTTTGGCCATCGGTCTGGGGATGATAAGCTGTGCTAAATGCTAACTTGGTTCCGAGGGCTTCGTGAAGAGATTTCCAGAATCTTGAAGTGAATTGTCTGCCTCGATCAGATACAATCTTCTTAGGCACACCATGCAGGCTCACTATTCTGGAAATATACAGGTCTGCTAACTGGGCTCCAGTATGGGTGGTCTTGACAGGAATAAAATGGGCAACCTTGGTCAGTCGATCAACGATGACCCAGATTGAATCATGGCCTCGGTTAGATCTTGGAAGTCCGGTAATAAAATCCATTCCAATCTCATCCCACTTCCACTCGGGAATTTTCAGAGGTTGAAGCAATCCAGCGGGTCGCTGATGTTCAGCCTTGACTCGCTGACAGATATCACACTTGGCTACGAAAGAACCAATCTCTCGCTTCATTCCATGCCACCAAAATCTTTCTCGAAGGTCTTGGTACATTTTGGTTCCGCCGGGGTGGATTGAGTAAGGGGTCTCATGGGCTTCCTTCAGGATTAACTGTTTAAGTTCTACGATATTGGGCACACAGATACGGTTATTGAATTTCAGCACTCCTTCAGCATCTTCGGTAAAACCGGGTGCTTTGCCGAGAGAAATCTTCTTCTTAATTCCCTCAATACTTTCATGATCTTTTTGGGCTTCTTTGATTTGATCCATCAGGGTTGGGGCTAACTCTAGATTGGCGAGATAACCGTGGCTAACAAGTTCTAGTCCAAAATCTTTGAACTCTTTGAATAAGGCTGGCTGTTCGGCTTGGATCAAGGCATTCAAGGTGCAGGGTTTGCGACTAAGGGCATCGGCAACTACATTTGCCTTTCCGGGGTGATAATGGATTCCAATATCATAATCCTTGATTAATTCCATCCATCTCCTCTGTCGCAGGTTCAACTCCTTCTGGGTAAAAATATACTTCAAGCTCTTATGATCTGTATAGATCTCACAGCGATGTCCCGCAAGATAGGGACGCCACGTCTTAAGAGCAAGAACAACAGCAGCTAACTCCAGGTCATGGGTTGGGTAATTCTCTTCATGCGGTCGCAACTGCCGGGACAAATACGACACAACTTTTCCTTCTTGCATCAGAACGCAACTGATGCATGTAAAATGCATACATGAACTTTGCATTATTTTACTTATATTTCAATCATATTTGCATCATATAAGGGTTATATCAATGTTTTATAATGATTTTGGGAATACTTCATAGTTTTCCCATTTATTTGGAATTAACCCTGTTTTCCAGAAAACATCTTTTTTAGTGTTTCAGACTTTCCGGGAGCTTCGGGACTCCAAAAAGGGCAAGGTCAGAGAGCACGCTTCAGAATTTTCGAGACGAACGCAATGGGCTCAAAGTGAAGGCCAGAAGCCCAACCAGCTGGAAATGAGAGGGTCCCACGCGGCCTAAAATCCTGGCCGCGTGGGCCTACCTATTTTGGGCCTCGGAGCTCCGCCGCCGTTGATCTTTTCTCCACCGACTAGGTTTTGACCTAAAAACGCCTATAAAAATAGTCTCCCGAGGAGTTTCGCGA
This sequence comes from Poa pratensis, assembly GCA_947311845.1. Classification (NCBI taxonomy): domain Eukaryota; kingdom Viridiplantae; phylum Streptophyta; class Magnoliopsida; order Poales; family Poaceae; genus Poa; species Poa pratensis. The sequence goes on along the minus strand of CAMZMU010000093.1, from coordinate 39,835,925 downwards.
GGAGGCGGCGGAGAAACACAAAACCACGAAACAGAGAGACAGAAGGCTGCCGCCGGAGAAGATCGGAGGGGGGAAACGCCGCCGGAATCACCTCCGGAGGGCTCCACCCCCTCCGGCGTGTTCATCATCAACACCTACATCAAGAACTTCTCCACCATCATCACCATGATGAAGGGGGAGTAGTCCACCCCTGGACTAGGGTTTGTGGTGGTAACTTTTGTATCTCTCCTCTCTCTTGAGCTTCACTAATTAGTACCGTATGAGCTGCTGAACATGATTACGGTCATCTATGTAATACCTTTGTGGTGAATATTGTGGTGTGAGATGAATTGTTATGCATTTACCGTTGTGTTGGAGCTTTTGTGATTTGTCATACTTTGAAGTATGATGTATGTGGGTACGGGATGGCCGATGTGACACGGCATAGGTATTGAGTGACACAGTACCGCCCAACATCCTTTATCTGGGGGCAAAAAGAAAGAGTATGATGTGGGAGTGAGAGAAACCACGCTAGCCTTACGAGGGGTGACCTAGCAACACAAATGAGTATTTCTTTCAACTATGTGTTTTAGGACATATGGCCGTCATAAAAAGCTACCATTAAAACATGACAATTGTGTGTACTTTATCTATAACATGATGATCACCATAGATGAGAGAGAGAGGATTAAGTGAACCATGAATCCATGTCCATTGTTCCTAGAAGAGAAAACCTTTGTCTTGTCCTCTTGCGTTGAAGAGGATTGGGACACTTTTACATTCTTGTTTTGCTACATCGAACTTCCATCCATCAACCACCTTGTTCTTCAAACTTGTTTAGTGCATAATCAACTAAAACTTGTGACACTTTAGTTGTAGGGAATAGATAACTTTTCCTTCTTGCTCCTGCGGATCGATACCTTACTTCCACATTGAGAGGTGCTACAGTGATCCCTTGCTCTTGGGGGTTATCAGCAACCAAGTCCGAGGCGTGATGTATCGCAATACACGTCGAAACTCTTGGTGACGTCTGGCATAATCAAAATTGGGGCTGAGGTTAGTCTCTTCTTCAGTTCTTGGAAACTATCTTCACACTTCTGAGTCCATTCAAATTTCTTGTCCTTCTTCAACAGTTGGGTCATGGGCTTGGCTATACTGGAAAATCCTTCAACGAACTTGCGGTAATAACCAGCGAGTCGAGAAAGCTTTGGATTTCAGTCACACTGGTTGGGCTAACCAGTCAACAATGGCTTGGATCTTCTCGGGGTCGACAGAAATTCCTCCGGCAGATACAACATGTCCGAGAAATGCCACTTCACTGAGCCAAAACTCACACTTGCTAAGCTTGGCATACAGCTGGTGCTCTCGGAGTGTCTCCAAAACTAGACGCAGGTGTTCAGCATGCTCTTCTTCGGTCTTGGAATAAATAAGGATGTCATCGAGGAAAACTACCACGAACTTGTCGAGGTACTCCATGAAAATCTTGTTCATGAGATTCATGAAATAGGCTGGGGCATTGGTCAGACCAAAGGACATCACGGTGTATTCAAACAAACCGTAACGAGTGGTGAAGGCGGTCTTGGGAATGTCTGTCTCTCGGATTTTCAACTGATGATAACCTGTCCGAAGATCGATCTTGGAAAAGACTCGGGCTCCGTTCATCTGATCGAACAGATCCTCGATCTTGGGAAGAGGGTACTTGTTTTTAATGGTCACGTCATTCAGCTTGCGATAATCCACACACAGGCGTGTGGTACCGTCTCTCTTGTCCACAAAATAATGGGTGATCCCCAGGTGAAGCGCTTGGCGAACAAGTCCTTTGCTGAGCATATCAGCCAACTGCTTCTTCAACTCAACCAGTTCTTCCGGATTCATCCGATAAGGTCTTTGGGATATAGGGGCTGTTCCTGGGATAAGCTCAATTATGAACTCAATATCCCGGTCTGGCGGCATACCAGGCAATTCATCAGGGAAAACATCCGAAATAGGTGAACAACACGGATCTCATCTAGGGGGTCGAGCTATGCCCTCATGGCAGCCTGGTGAGAATGATTGGTTTCAGACACATACTCCACTTCTACTTCTTTGTCGGTGGTGATGGATACAGCTCTTCTGGCACAGTCAATTCGACCATGGTACTTGGCTAGCCAATTCATACCGAGTATAACATCTATGCCTTGGGTTCCCAGAACGATTAAGTTGACTGGAAACTTTTCTCCTTTGATCTCAAGGGATACATCGGAGCAAAACATCTTGGTCTCTACGGTGGATTCTGGGATTTGGATGACCATGGGTTTGGGTAAGAGGCTCTCGACTAAACCTCCCTTAGCAACAAATTCTTGGGTAACAAAGGAATGGGTAGCACCAGAATCAAACAGAACAGTTGCAGGTACTGAGTTGACAAGGAACGTACCCAGCACAACATCTGGCGCATCCAGGGCTTCTTCAGCATTGATGTGGTGCAGACGACCCTTGGCAACAGCAACATTTCCGCGGGGTGCGGCATTCTTGCCATTTCCATTTCCATTGCGGCCTTGACCATTGTTCGGTGCCGGGCATTGGGGCGCTGAACATTCCTCTTGGGATTGGGGCATTCTCTGGAGTAGTGACCCTTGTTGCCGCATTCAAAGCAGACAACATTGGCATTGGGTGAAGTTGTTGAAGTTTCCTCCGGGACGGTTATTGTCATTGGGGCGGTTGAAGTTGTTTGGGCGGTTAGGGAAATTGGGGCGTGGAGCTTGTGGTGGTCGATAGGCAGGCTTGGGGTTTTGCTGAAAGATACGAGGCTTCTGGCTGCTCGAACCTTCCTGAGCATTCATCCTCCTCTTACGACCTTCAAACATAGACTTGCGCTTGGTCTCCAGCTGGATGGCTTTGTCCACAAGTGACTCCAGATCATAGAAGTCATGGATAACCAGAGCACACTGCAGTTCATCATGAAGTCCACTCATGAAACGCTCCATCTTCTTCTTCTGTGTCGGTGTCATCAGGAGCATACCGAGATAAGTCGGTAAACTCATCAGATAACCGACCACATCTCTACTTCCCTGCCTCAGCTTGCGGAATTCATCCTTCTTCCTCTCAATGAGTCCGCCGGGAATGTGCTTCTTGCGGAACTTCTCCTGGAACTCAGCCCAGTTGATAACATGACCAGCTTGCTGGAGAGCCTTGGTAGTTTCCCACCAAGCTCGTGCAGGTCCAGCAAGATAGTGGGTTGCATACAACACTTTCTCATTTTCTCCTACAGCAGCAACTTCCAGATTGTTGTCGATGGTGCGAAGCCAATCATCGGCTTCAGTGGGTGAAGTCCCTTGGAATAGGTAGGTGGGTTGGTCTTCTGGAAATCGCCTAAGGTGGATCGCTGGTTTCCATCCATTGCCATTGCCATTGCCACCATTGTTGTTGTTGTTATTGTTGTTGTGGTTGAGATGGGCGGCAGCGATCTGCTGCAGGGCAGCGAGATGAGCTTGACGCTCCTCCGGGCATTTTCACGTTCCTCCATGATAAGCGCGAGAAGTTGGGCGGGGGTTGGGTCGGTGGTGGTGGTGCTCCTCCTCCGCGGTGGTGCGACGAGTGCTTGCCATCCTGAAGCACACCGGGTATAAGAGGCAAGGCAAAAAGGTTCGACTAAGGGAAAAGACGATTTCGCGAAGTGGTTGATTAATTTAAGGTTATATGGAAAATATTTTACACAGATCAAACAAGACAAACATACTTATATCACAAACATCACATCAAGGAGTTCACAACAACATCAAGCTTACAACATCAAGCTTACAACATCACCCTACATCTAAGATACATAACACCTGGTTTCCAAAAGAACCACTACTTCGACTCGACTAGCGATAGGGGGTCAACCTAATCCTGCGGTAGTACTCAAGTCACTCGACTACTGAGGTGGAACCTCAGGCTCTGCTGCGCGTCAGCGTCTGACTGGTAAGGTGGCTCCTCGGGTCCTCCTCCTCGTCCTCGAGTACTGCCTCGAGTGGCTCCTCCTCCTCGTCAACTAACTCCTCCTCGTCATCCTCCTCCTCATAGTCCATCTCCTCCAGGAAGTCGTCATCGTCACTGAGGAAAGCGTTGTTCTCCTTGCGGAGATCCTCGCCCTCCTCCTCCATCTCGTCGGTATGGTGCTCTAGATCCTCGATCAGCTCGTCCTGCTCCGCCACCTTCTTGCGGAGCTTCACGATGGTCCTCCTCAGCTGGGTCCTCTTCTTGAGAAGAGCGACCTTCTCCTCCTTCAGCTGCGCCTCACTCTCGCGACTCTCCGCGAGCGAGATGCGCTCGAAGCGAGAACGGAGTCTAGCGCACGACAGATCCTCCTGGGTGCGGAAGAGCATAATCTCCATGTCCAGGATGTACTCTCCGAACGTCGGGTGTAGCGGGGATCGGATAGGGTGTCCATCATCGGTGCGCCTCCCGTAGAACCGGAAACGGGAGTTTAACTCCGCCTTGTGCTCCTCACAAAGTCGGGCTAGCATCCTCTGCATAGCACGACACAGTCCATCGCCCAGTGGACGTCCATGGTGGTGAAGATCAGCGTCCTGGATCCGGGAGACTTGATGTTCCCCCGAACAGACGACTCGACCAACCAACACAGGTTCCCGTTGCCGAGAGTGTCCACCTGGGCTCCCTAAACTCTGGAGCGGGGCGACCTAACTGCTTGCTCAACTCGAACAAGTCCTTCTCGAACATCAACTTGCCGTCCCTCTCAAGCTGAACGAACTCGGTCCAGTGGTGTGCCATCTACAATTTTTAGCAAAATTTTAAGTTAGTGAGGTGACAAGTGTATCAAAATTTTAAATGTAGTATGGCAACAAGTGAGCAAAATTTTAAGCTTAATGGGATGACAAGTGTGCAAAATTTTAAGGATACAAGGAAAATGTAATATTTAATGAGAATTTTGTATAAGTAAGAGGATTGGAGATAAGAAATTTTCGAAAATACTTCACTCCTTTATTTTTAGAAATTAACTTTTGTAACACTATCTAGCGACCATGCTAATCTAAGGTCTCTTAAAGTCAGGATGGCTCTGATACCAAGTCTGTGGGGACCCCGGACTAGCTGTCCGAAATACCCGATTATGCTTAACACAACGATCCCGTGATCAGTCTGTCGTTGCACATAATCCGAATTGAATACCAAAGTTTACATCCATTACAATACCGAATTAAAAGTCTTACATAAATGGTCATTTAGACCAAGTCTTACATAGGTGCCTTCATGGGCCAAACCAAAATATCAGCGGAAGCTACGGCGTAGTAGACATCAATCCTAACGAAGACGACCCGACAGGCAGCTGACTTATGGAGATCCTTAGTTCGCGTAGAAGTCGCCATACTCCTGCTCGGCGTAGTGCTCCTCCTCGTAGTCTGGCTAGACAATAGCCAGGGACGAAACCAATATGAGTACATTTGATTGTACTCGCAAACTACCCCAACATGAGTATGCACTAGTTTTATTTTACTTTCATACTTTTATTTATTTAAAACATCTCTATATCTTTATTGAAAAAGGTAAGAAGAGTTTTATAACTATCTTTAAAGAAATCACCATTTTATCTGTTTCTCCAAAACTCCTCCTTTTTCCGACCATAGCCCGTCATGGTCCACTTCCTCCAACAACCTCATACCGATCCATTGGTATAGGTGTATGGAACATTCTCCACTTCATTTTCTTTTTAAAACTCAAAGTCTTTCAAAACTTGCACATGGTCTTAGGACAGCCTCCCAACTGTCCATATCCGAGGACTCGGCTATTCGAATAGTTTTACACTCTGCAGAGGTAGCACGCTTTTCCCACATCCATCCGGTAACTCATCGTGTCAGCCACGTCCGCCATACAAGGTGTATGCGAAGTTGAGTCACCGACCCTAGCCTGTCCTTTGCTCATGCTAGTATAGGACCTGCCCATATGATATTTCCATCACACTTAACCCAGCCCGTCGGAATCTAAGTGTGAGGACTCATAGTTTTGCCCGGCGATTTATGGTAGAACCTTCAATCCTCCTCCTTATCTTTCCATAGAGTTTGAGCGAGGACCCGGGTCAGGTAGGTCCTCAACCATCCCTCATGCATAACGGAGTCATCTCCGTCGATGAGGCTCCCATACTAATATGAGCAAATTATATGACTAAGCCCTTTTCCCATATGTGGGTAAATGTGGTCGCACAGGGTAAGATTGGTCGTCATAGTACTAGGACACACTGTGCATTTTTCATAAACATCTCCATCTCCACTTCTCCATTCAACACCGACATCTCGGCATTCCATAATCACACAAGTATTTTCAAAGGAGTTTTGAATAAACAATATTTATTTTTCCCATCCTATAATTTGATATAATTTCTACATAGGGTGGCAAAATAATTTCATATACTTTTTGAAAAGGTTTTTAAATCTTTGCCTTAAGAGTAAATCATGTATAAAATAGATGCATATATTTGGGTGCAAGCTCAGAGAGTAGCTTGCCTTGCTCGGCAAAGTGGCCTTGGTCTTGATCTTCAGTTCAACAAACTCTCCTTCCTCGATAAATCCGACAGCGTTCTCGTCTAATTAATAAACAAACAAATACAAACAATCACTAAACTACTCAAGCAACATCACAACATACAATCCTAAATGCTCTAAATAGCCACTGCATACATCAAACAATACAATTTGGTTTCAATTTAATTGAATTAAACATTAATTGTTTATGTCAAATTATGGCAGAAACTTGTTGAACATGTTTAATCCACAACTTGAGTTCTGTTGGTCACAAAAATACAAACTAAATTTCTACAGAAAGCTACTGATGTGTAGAAGACAACCAATTTAGTTTGGATTAATTGGAGTTACCAAACTCCCTACACAAATGTTTTAATCCAGTAACTTAATAATCAAGTTTTAGCTACCAATTAAGTTCTGTTGATCCTAAAATTAAATCCTTTTAGGGTAACTAAACATGACTAAATTTGACCTAACAAAATTGGTCCTAAATCATTTGGGTTAACCATTAAACATATTTAATTGTTTTAGTGCAGAGGGTTCTCTAACTTCATTTTTAAACTAAACAATTATCACTGCCAAATAATTCTACCAAAATTAGGGAAGCTAATACATGGCAGTACTAAGCTAAAAAAATTTTTGGAATTATTTGGACTAACAGAGTATCAGAAACAAACAAGTTTAGAATTTAAACCTTCTGTGGTATTTTTAATAATACATTTTTATTATTTATCCAAATGAATTGAATCCACTTGGGTTGGTTAAAAATTTCATAAGCTTTCCAGAACAATTGGATTTGATTTATTTGGATGCCTAGATCTCAAGATATTGAATTTCAAAAATGAGTCCAGTACTGAATTCTCAGAGAAAACTAAATTCGAAAATCTAACTGCTCTGGATAATGTTGAAAAGTATGACAGGTGGGCCCTTCTGTCAGTGACTCAGTGCGCGGTGTAAAATGGATAAAATACTGACGGGTGGGGCCAGCCCGTCAGTGGCTAGCTACAGCGAAACGTTATGCTGCCGTTAGATCTAAATCCAACGGCCCACGTTCAAAGGCAACGGCGGCGACCAAAAACTGGCGGCGCCGCCGCGCCGGTGACACGGTGGTGCACGGGTTCTCACCTAGGGGGCTCGGGAAGTCGCGGAGAAGGTGTAGAAGGACGGCGGAGACTCGAGGAAGGTCGTGGTGCTACTGGAGCTTGCTGGGGCGGCGTGAATCGTCGACGGCGAGCCGCTGAACTTCCACGGCCACGGACACGAGCTCCGGCGAGGTCCTGCCGCTGCGTCTGTGCACGAAAAAGATGGGCAAAGGGCTTGGGTGAGTGCGGGGAGAGAGGGCAACACGGTGCAGGGGTCAGAGAAGGAAATGGGGCAGCCTCACGGCGTGGCCGCGTTCGTCGTCTACCTCGGCACGGCGGAGCGTCGAGGATGCGCACGAGCAGCTGAAGCTTCGAGGGAGTGGCTCCGCCCTCCTGGCGGTGCACGGGAGAGGGTGGAGAGAGTGGGAAGCAGTGGGGTGGTGTGTGGAGAGCTCGGGCACGGGGTGGGGTATTTAACGGCGGAGCTCGGCTCACGGTGGCACGGGTGCAGGGGGCACCAGAGGTCGTGTGAGCTCGCCGTAGGGGTGGTGGAGGTGTGGCTACGGTGTGGGAGTGGCAGGGAGCAAGGTCGGATGCGTGTCGACGAGCTGAGCCTGCTCGCGAGTGGGACGGCCATGGGAGCGCTTGGGCGGTGCGCGGCGCGCACTGAACACGGCGTCTCTCCGGCGGGGGCGGGTTCCTGCGGGCTGCGGTGTGGCCAGAGAGGGGCAGCGAGGTGAGGGAGAGAGGGTGGGGCACGGAGCTGAGCAACGCGGCGTCGCCACGCCACGGCCACTTGCGCGACATGGCGCGTGCTCGCTGGAGCGTGTCCCCTCCGAAGCTTCTCCTCGACGCCAACCTCCCCTCTTCGATTTCTTGTGCGCGGTGAGGTCAGTGAGAGGAGAGAAAGATATTGCCAGCATCAATTCGACGAATAACACACGAATTTGATCAATTGATCTTCGGGTTGGATTGAATTGGGAAGAACACAATGCATGCTTGCAAGGTGTTCGATGAAATGGTTGAACCAAATTTGAATTTGAATTTCTGAAATCTATTTTCATAATTTGCTTCACATGTTCAAATGTGGGTTTGTGGTGTTGTGGTGCAATTTATTTGACAAGTGTTGCACCACACACTTTGTGATTTAAAAAGATAAAGAAAGGTTTTTGGAATTTTAAATTTAGATTTTTGAAAATATATTTGGAGAGGGAAAGTTGTAGGAATATAATGGGAGTGATATGTCATCACTTTACTGAAATTATTTTGAAAGAAAATAATTTCTTCACTTGGAGAATTTTGTGTGACACTTGTCACATTATTTTTCTTACTTTGCTTTTATTTTATTTTATTTTTTTCTTCTTTTCTTCAAGTTTTTATTTAAAGCAAGCAACACACAATCAACAAGAAATAATAACACAAGCAACAATATGAGATCAACACATATCATATTGTTGGCTCTCATTTTTGAATTACTAGGGGCTCTCATTTTTGAATTAATAATACTTATAATATTTTTGGGATGTTACACAAATCCAGACCAAAATCAACAAATTAGAGCCAGCCACCGCACCTTATCCATACACCACCTTGCTGCCCTGCTGCTACTAGGGGAGATATTGGAGGGCAGCCATCCACCATCCCAGGACAGGCCGGACTGTGGCCGCTGTATCGTTGTGCGCATCGAGCACAGCCTCTTCCTCTCTGTTCCCTCATCATATGCACAGTTCTGCCTTGCGTTTGTTTCGCGTCACAGGCACCATTAGGGGTATGGCCACCTTGGCCTAGCCCACTTCCTCTATGTTCTCTATGTCTCATTCTTTGTTCTATAATTCGTTTAGGTAGAACAAACACGTTGGATGAGCAGTGCAATTGCACAACAAAAATAAGTACACAGGGGCAATTTTTTCGAATGAGAATTCGAGAGTGCATTGAAATGTCGGTTCAGTTTTGTTTAGAAAGCTTTCAAAGGGGACATATAGCGAGATAAATTTGCCACTTTTCTTCACCTTTAATGTCTCCAGGTGAAAAGTGTTGAGAGTGCGCACCATGTGTGGCAGTACGATGCAAATTTGCGGCCAATTGACCGCGACGTGCTGTCAAGAGGGGAGCATGTTTCTCCTCCACGGCGGTGCCGACATTCTGCAAGGCGGGAACCATCGCAACGGATACTCCATTTTAGTTTTCTATTTGAGGATATCTTTTTTTAGACTAAACAAACTATATATTAACTACCGGCACAATCGGCTACCAGGAGGTTCACCACATACCCAGGAGGTACATCCACCCAAGTTTTACAGAGCTTATTACGGCAGCCATCACTAGCAAAAGAATGCGCAACCTCGTTGCACGATCTTCGCACATGCACTATCGACACACCATCGAACTCATGGAGCAGTTCTTTTATTTCATCAACCAGAGGACCATTCGCCGAGAGATCTTTCTCCGTACGCTGGAAAGAGGCATTTGAGGATATCGATATTGGCATTATGCATCATCCTACTTCATGGGCCGAAATGTGCCCAACTGGAAATGCTTTAAAAAAAAAATCAATGCATAGGTTTTTTCATAGTAATACCATCAATGGTGACATACTGCATAACACTCATGTGAATGATGAAGCACAAATTTAACGTAATATTACTTTGCATTTTATCATCGCATCCAACGCCATTTTACCAGGCTGGGTGCCCCGCCGTGTCAACATGAATTTAGTCTGTCACCTCTCATATTTTTCTCTCCCGTTGCAACGCACGGGCACATTTGCTTTCATGCCTCTGATCAACTTTTCGATCTTTGTGCACAAACCAAACGATTGACATCCTGTTTCGCTTATACATATGGATATTAGCGATTGACATCCTGTTTCGTTTATACATATGGATATTAGCGATATTACCTAATAATAAAGGAAGGATGACTTCTTGTGGTACGTCATTTTTTCTTCCGATTTTACCCTCCCACCAAGTCTCATATTACCATTGATGCCACTGTTAAGTCAAAATAACGCTTCGCACTGACAAAAAAAATCCCCTCCCTCGCCTCTGCTCCCGATGGACGAAACATGCACAACGCCGCAACTCCTCTGCTCGCTAAGACTTCGGGAGTGCCCCACATCTCGGTCGATGACGCCTTCCCCAACCTCGGAGGGAGGCATGGACGCCGCCGCCCACAACGCCATGACGGAGCGTCGCGTTCTGGTCCCAGATGTAGACGAATATTGGCTCGTTATGCTCGCTGTTGAGGAACTCGATTCTGACACCGATCTAGACCACCCTCAGCTGAGCCACGCAGCCGCTGGCCGCCGCCACTCTGCCCTCCACCTGCCTCTCTTCCCTGGTTTCTCCTTCCCCAAGACGCCCCTCTACCGGCCCTGCTCGTGCCATCCACCGATGCTGTAGGTGATGCATCCCAGAGTGCGGGGTACCGTCCCTGGAGTTATCTGGCAAGAGGAGAAGAACCATACGAGGGCACAACAGCATATGGGAGGAGGGCAGACGGACGTCGAGCCGGGCCTTGCGCCAGAACTCGAGCGGGGCCTCCTCAACCGCCGTCGCCTGGCCCCGACCTTCCGTAGCCCTTTCCCTGAGCTTGGCCACGCCTTGATCGACGGGAAGCGGCCATATCACCTCGGCGAAGCGGCAGCGAGACCTGGGGAGAACGTACGACGGCGACTCCGCTGACGAGAAGCTGGACCCTCTTGCGCAGCGCACTGGTCGGCATGGCCGTGCGGGGCAGTTGCTCGATCCTGAACTTCTCCAGCGGCAGCATGCCGAAGCTGGCGCCGCCTCCCACGCCGCGCACGACCTGGAGCACGTACATCCGGTCGTGGCCGTGCAGCGCCCTCACGCCGTGGCCCTGCGGCATTCGCATCAACCAACAAATACGTCAGAGACGGACGGGGAACATCGCAACTCTACGGCGGGTCAATCCCAGTGCGATTCAGTTCAAGGAAGTGCCTTGGTGAACATCATCGAGGGCATCGAAATCCCAGCTTTGCGCACAAATCCAGACCAAAATCCACAAATTAGAGCCAGCCACCGCACCTTATCCATACACCACCTTGCTGCCCTGCTGCTACTAGGGGAGATATTGGAGGGCAGCCATCCACCATCCCAGGACAGGCCGGACTGTGGCCGCTGTATCGTTGTGCGCATCGAGCACAGCCTCTTCCTCTCTGTTCCCTCATCATATGCACAGTTCTGCCTTGCGTTTGTTTCGCGTCACAGGCACCATTAGGGGTATGGCCACCTTGGCCTAGCCCACTTCCTCTATGTTCTCTATGTCTCATTCTTTGTTCTATAATTCAGTTGATGTTTAGGTAGAACAAACACGTTGGATGAGCAGTGCAATTGCACAACAAAAATAAGTACACAGGGGCAATTTTTTCGAATGAGAATTCGAGAGTGCATTGAAATGTCGGTTCAGTTTTGTTTAGAAAGCTTTCAAAGGGGACATATAGCGAGATAAATTTGCCACTTTTCTTCACCTTTAATGTCTCCAGGTTAAAAGTGTTGAGAGTGCGCACCATGTGTGGCAGTACGATGCAAATTTGCGGCCAATTGACCGCGACGTGCTGTCAAGAGGGGAGCATGTTTCTCCTGCACGGCGGTGCCGACATTCTGCAAGGCGGGCAACATCGCGCCGGATACTCCATTTTAGTTTTCTATTTGAGGATATCTTTTTTAGACTAAACAAACTATATATTAACTACCGGCACAATCGGCTACCAGGAGGTTCACCACATACCCAGGAGGTACATCCACCCAAGTTTTACGGAGGTTATTCCGGCAGCCATCACTAGCTAAAGAATGCGCAACCTCGTTGCACGATCTTCGCACATGCACTATCGACACACCATCGAACTCATGGAGCAGTTCTTTTATTTCATCAACCAGAGGACCCTTCGCCGAGAGATCTTTGTACGTACGCTGGAAAGAGGCATTTGAGGATATCTATATTGGCATTATGCATCTTCCTACTTCATGGGCCGAAATGTGCCCAACTGGAAATGATTTAAAAAAATTAATGCATAGGTTTTTTCATAGTAATACCATCAATGGTGACATACTGCATAACACTCATGTGAAGGATGAAGCACAAATTTAACGTCATATTACTTTGCATTTTATCATCGCATCCAAGTCATTTTTCCAGGCTGGGTGCCCCGCCGTGTCAACATGAATTTGGTCTGTCACCTCTCATATTTTTCTCTCCCGTTGCAACGCACGGGCACATTTCCTAGTAGATCTACCACCTAGACTACGCAGGAAGGCAGTCTCTCTTCGTCAGTGCGCGGCGTACGTGTGGATACTGTTAGAGCGGGGATGCGGAAGTAGTTGCTCGACGACGGACCGACAACAATCTCACCTCCCGGCATGGACGTGAGATTCTTCATCAGGCTTCACCAACATCTACTTCGACAAACACAAGATCTTCCGCAACGGTGTTGTAAGTATTCTAGATCTAGCATTATGGGGTGCAACATATCTTCATAGAATAGATCCTGGCAGTAAGGTTACGATTTTTTTTAAAGTTTTTACCGCAACCCAATAGAGAGGTGATCTCCTCCGGGTTAGGATCTGCTCCTCTTCTACCTCCAGCAACCACTCCGGAGACCACCTTGTAGCCACCCCATGATGAACCCTTCAATCCAGACATGCAGGAGTAAGCCTTTTTGCCTCCGGGTGGGCTGAACCTGGGTAAAACCCCTATGTCTCTGGTGTGCTTGTGAACCCCCCTCTCCCACTTACTCCCGGAAGCTGAAGATCTTAAGCCTCATTCGTGCCCCATGCCGAACCAACTAAAAGGGGGTATCCGCTACTTCCGGTGTCCGTGCGACGAGACACGACATGATATAAAAAAGATATCCATAAAAGGTTCACCTAAGGAATGATAAAATATGTAACAAAAAAGCTCACAATGACTGCCATTTTCTTCTTTATAGATGAATCTCCAGCCTCATCAATGTGGACTGCAAAGTTTCTATCTCCAGTCTCACAATGACTGCCATTTTCTTCGTTATAGATGAATCTCCCGCCTCATCAATGAGGACTGCAGAGTTTCTATCTCCAGTCTCACAATGACTGCCATTTTCTTCTTCATGGATCAATCTCCAGCCTCATTAATGAGGTCTGCAAAGTTTCTACCAATGAGGAATCTTTCCACGACCTTCCCTTTATTATTTACGAATCTGCATGCACATCAATGAGGACTACAGAGTTTCTATCTCCAGTCTCACCCTTAATGACAAATCGTGACCTCCTGATTTCAGTCTCGCGCCACTGATCAGATCGGTGATCCTCCTCGAATCGTAGCCCAACACCAGAGGCCGTTGCACCGGCTTCATGAACGCAAGCCTCACCATGTCCGGGGCTCTTGCATGGGGAAACATGTGGTTTCAGTTGTCTCTTCCACAAAAACGTACCGACATCCATCTCTTGGTGTCGCAAACCAAGTGACGGATTGACCGCCTGCCCGTGGTGGAGGTCACCCCTATCCAGAGAAGGACGAGACCAGCGGGAAACAAATCTTGTTGTTCGATGGGTGACCTGGTGACAGCCACGAGTGGAGAGATGGACGAGGATGGGGTCGGGGAGTAAGCCAGCGTGGGACTGGAGAGCAAAGACGGGGCATCGACGGCGCACGTAGATTTCATCTACGGTCGTAAGGGAGAAGAAAGGTCGGGAGGGGGTCAACATTTCGGGTTGTTTTCAGCTTGATCGAGTAACCGATTATATGGGCTATAACGGTTTCTTGGGCCCAGTTCACCATATGAGGCCTATTTGATTTCCTGAGTAGCATCCCCTAGGTATAATTAAGCCCAATGCGATAATGTAAGGGAATCCAATGGTCGGAAAGTCCGAGATAGTGCGATCGGACGTTAATATTGCAGTTTTAATAACAGAATCCGTAACTAATTGAACAATGGGATTCTCCAAACGGGCTATGAGTTGGGCTTGGCACCAGCAGTTCTATGGGATCCGATCGAGCCGCCGCGATGTCAGCGTCGCCAAGCCCCGTCGAACTGGAGGATGCCACCGCAATACCGGCGTCATCAAGCTCGGACAAGGTCGTCTTCCCGAAGAAGGATATCCCAATGTCGGCGTCGTCCGGAAGCTCTGAATCCGGTGAGATCTCCGAGGATGAAAGCGAAGAAGAGGCCCCACATCAAGTGTATGGTACCGTAGATTCTTCCGATCTCCTGCGGTCCATCTATGATTCGTTGCGCATATGGTATGAAATACACGTTGCTGATACGAAGCCAGGCGAGCCCAAATTAATTCCATCCATCTACATGTTGCTCTTTCCTAGTGAGTCCCTCCCATTATCTGTTTATTTTGCTGGCTAGCGTGCGGGCTCTTCCTAATCGTGAAGTTTCAGGTCTTTTCAAGGCATCATGGGGATATGATCGCCTGTATCCTAACGTCCTTTATGAGTGGTGTCCGTATCATGCATACCTCCAGAAGTTTTACCATCTTAACTGTGAGCCTCGTGATGGTTTGAATGCCTACGAGCTGGTAATTCCCTTCTCTGACTCTGTACATTTGGCTTTTCAGCTAATTTGTACCACCCAGTATTTGTCTTCACGAGTTCTTAATCTGCACCAATTGCGAATTTAACCATGGATTATTTCTTTCGAAGTGTCTGAAGAAGGAAATCGAATTGCGCACTGGGTGGCTGACCGGGAAGATCAATGTCCCCCAAAATGAGCTGAACCTGAGTAACAATATCCAGTGTCGTGCCCTCCAACTTGTGCTATCCAATAGTGGTGGAAATATCACCGCTACTAATGCTGCCAAAGTAAGCATCCTACTCAAATTAACATGCCAAATGAAATATGACAATATATCAAGTATCTATAGTTTAAGAAATATAACTAAATTGGTGTGCATTATTTTTTCTCCTTTTTTTTTGCAAAACAAGTGTATTGCAAAGGAGACCGAGCTGATCCTTCAGAGGCTGAGGCATGGTTCAAGTGCACCGGACCCTGAAGACCCCACCAACCTGAGCACACAGATACGAGAGCTTGCCTTCAGTTACATGTACGAAGAGGCAGTGGCGGAGCTACGACATCTGCAACCAGGGGTCCTATAGGGTGTCACAACACATAAAAATAATTTTTAGGGGGTGCATCCGTGGTGAAAAAACATGATTTAGCAAAGAAACTGGTTGTCAGCCGGTGTCCTGTGCACCCGGCAAGCTGGCCGTGGCTCCTTCACTGCGAAGAGGAACAAGGGTGTCAGTCTGTTGCTGCTATTGTTCATCTGGTGATAAATGTTGTCCTGGTGGTATGTATGCGACAAAGCATGGCAATTTCTTGGTTTAGCCTGTTTGCACTCATTACATAATAATAATGGTCTATATCTATCTATCCATCAATGTAGGGCATTGCGAAGGAGGCTGAGTTGATGTGTGTTAACCTGGGGCCAGTGCGTTTGGATTCGTATGAGATCTACCTGAACAGAGAGATCCGATGCTTTGCCGTTGAACTTGCAACAAAGAAGTTGTCTCATGTGATTGATCCTGCTGATATGGCTCCGAGTTTTAGAACTCTTGGTGAAAATAAAATAAAAATCGCTGCATATATCGAAACAGAAGCAGAAAAGAATCCAGGGTATGATATCAGAAACATTTTCCTGTTCCTACTAATCATGTTACTTTGGCGTTTGTTGTTTTCTTGCTGGCTACTAGCAGTGCAATTCTTGAGTTATGGAGAGATATAATGCTTCGGCAGTTTGTTTTGTTTGCAAACATACTGAACCAGTAATACTATACTTGTTCTCTACTATCTCCAGGCGCTATGTTGACTTTATTGACTCTGAAGGGTCTGATCGATCTTCCGAGAAGGCGTCAGGGTTTGAGAACTTTGAACAGAAGCAGCGGGAGGAAGCATTGGCGCGTCATTTGCTCTCACAGGGGGACGATGAATGCACTCAGGTTGGTTGAACCTAGAAAGCGTTTGATGCAAAAGACGATTTGAGTGAATGAAGAATGATAAATTGTTGGACCCTCTAGCTTTGAAGGAGACAAACATTCTGGATGTTTTGTGAAAAATAAAATAGCCTAATTAAACCAGACTCTTATCTAATAGACCCAAACCATATGCAACAAGGATAAATACTACTTGATTTAATCCTTTTCTTAAAATTCCAATCTCAACACAATCTACCCAATGCCTTCACGGATATGCTTATCTCCTGCTGCTTTGCGCCGCAACCACAGCGTTACATCCCTTTTCCCCAGACAGCACGTCCTCATGTTGAAAGCTGGCATCCAGCAAAGCAGACCTTGATGTCCTAGTTGAGTGAGGGAGACCTGCAAGATTTTTCGTGTAGCTGTTTAGCAGAGAACGACAAACTCTTCATTCTCTTGTCTCAGCTCATTTTATACTCTCTTCGCCATCATTAGTTCGCTTGGATCCCTTTCATAGCATCTAACTTCCTTGCTGCAGCAGCACAGCATTTCTTCATGTAGATGTTGCAAATACAAGCCCACGTGTGCATGCCTTGGGCTGCATATGCACACCTCCTTGTTTGAGCCCTCCAGATCCAGAGCAGCTGCATTAACGCCATCTATGCTCATGTGCTTGCGCATTTGTAGCTGCTTCATGTACCTTCTCCCCTGCTTGATGAATGCCACTGCTGCATTGGCTGTCAGACACGGCTTTGTGGCTATCGTGGAATCCTCCACCACATGCATAACGACTGGTATTACTGCAGTTCCCTGCATCGCCACTGCGCCTATTGGGCCTGGCTGCACCGCCTTCAAGGATTTAGCGTCGGATTTGTTGCTGCAGCAACTTCCTCCATCGCGGTTGGAGATATCAACACGAGGTGTCGAAGTTAGATCTCATTCAATTGTCATTCGAGGCGGCTGCTCGATTCCTCGCTCAAGCGAGCGAGTCGCATCTCCCAACTCGTTGGCTTACGCCTTCAAAGCCCTCAGATTCTCGCTGAACTAGCCCGTCATCGCCGAGACTGCATTTGCCGTCGAGGGAGGCATCACCATCGTTGTAGCAGCACGCCTAAGTTGCCACCGCGTCTTGCAGCGTCGCCACCTCCTCTATAGGTGCCAGCACTGCTCCTGGTTGCACCGCTGTGTGCTGCGCTGTCGGTGCACCTAGGAGTAGTGGAACAAGATTGAATACCCTGCTGCTGGCCATTTCGTA
Organism: Poa pratensis; assembly: GCA_947311845.1. Taxonomy (NCBI): domain Eukaryota; kingdom Viridiplantae; phylum Streptophyta; class Magnoliopsida; order Poales; family Poaceae; genus Poa; species Poa pratensis. Next base: position 39,818,202 of record CAMZMU010000093.1, on the reverse strand, counting down.
ACAGGCTGTTAACTACCGCCATTTGAAGATGGTCGGATGGCACAGTGTAGGAGATTGTGGAGAAGAACATAGGTTAGGGTAGGAGGAAGGAGAGACTAGATTGATTAGTTTCTCATTGCTTGATTGTTCTGTTACACGCTAGTGCTTCTTTATATAGAACAACTAACTTAATCCACAAGTTGGATCTCAACTTGAACCAAAAACCGAACATAACTCTACCTTTCTAATTCAGTTGGACTCTTCCTAATTAAACCAGACTATCTAATAGATCCAGCTGTATCCAACAAGGATAAGTAGTACTTGATTTATTCCTTTTCTTAAACTTCCTATCGCTAACGCAATCTATCCAATGCCTCTATGGATATGCCTATCTTGTGCTGGATTGCCTTACGCACCCATGTCCGTAATAGCTTGTGGTACTCGTTTTGGGACAGAATTTGCCGTCATCCAAGAACAAGATTGAATGCATTGGCCTAAGGCAGGGTAACTGGGAAGGGGCCAAGGGTCCCCATGCATACTCTCCATCCTGCTAGTCCTGCCCCCGTCTAATCATTTTTGCTGCATTGTTTGACGTACCCCCCAACGTCCTGTCTCTGGCAGTGACCAAATGTTTTGCACAAGTGTCACTTTTAACAGATTGATTGTCTTGCTCCTTGCATGTACAGATTTACATGACTTCAGCATGTTGAACTTTTTTATTGTCAAAATACTATTCTTTGGCTTATCACCGCTGTTTTCTCTGTTATAATTCTGATATTATCAAGAATTTATATCATGCTTATTTTCTTATTGCAGGAATGAATGATGTCATCAAAGTACGAGCATGGATAATTGAAGATGGATAGTGGCTTCTTTTATTTGCATGTGGTACCTTTATTTCCTTCCGTATGGTGTAGTGCATGGCATGACCCAAGCTATCTGTATGTTAACTGTTTCGAAATACCTCCGACCCTGGGATGGTCGTTATTTGCACTGTCTAATGCAAACACCTTAATATGGTAAGTGATGAAATCAGGTCAGATGGCTGTCTTGTTTATGGTCGAGTATACACTATAATAGAAGGGGTTGGCGCGCTTTGCTGCGCTCGTGTGTATATTGCGGTTATCAATAGATGACATACTGATGTGAGTAAAGATTATTGTCTCATACATGATAGATTATTGTCTCATACATGATCAGGTACAAATTCATATCCTTTTTAGGAATACTAGGAACGCACGGGAGAGAAACTTGTGCATCGCGGAGGCGCACAAGGCTTTCCCAAAAAAATTCTTACCCCCCACATGTAAACATAGTTCACGAGCATAGAAAGAAATATCCACATAATATCTGAAAAAGCTAAGGTTCTACTTTGTTTAATTGAAATGTAATTAATTTAAAAACTATGATAAACTTACCTGCGAACATTTCAAATCTCAGGCCTTTTTGTTCAATAGTTGTATTCAAAGGAAAATGAAAGGATATTATTAATATAATTAAAGAATAAACGCAGAAGTGCAAAGCTTGGCCAAGGAAATCGTTGAGTAAATTCAGTCAAGTTTAGCTAATCTTTTAGCAATAATCAAATCTATCAGTACTGTTTCTTGCAGCTACGTACAGGTGTACATTCACTATACATGACACTTTTGTCCTAAAATACGTATTACAATACACACATGCAAGCATGACATGTACAAATTTTTGGAATCGAAGAACAGTTGCTAACGTACCTAGGGAGCTGAGCTTCGTGCCGCTGCAGTACAAGGGAGAGGAGCTCATCATCAAGAGAATCGAGCGGAAGCTCCAGCGTGGACTTCGAGGCCGTAGCAGGGAGGCAGAGAGGATGCCATCGTAGGGTCGTGTTCCTCCCTGATTCGCCCACATCCAGAAGATCCTCGCCAGCGTGGCGCCAGCACGAGCAGCGAGCTTCAATGGGGAAAAAGGAGCAGCAGCTAGCGAGGAGGCCCAGGAGGACCTCTGCGCGCGGTGAAGACCTCGGACGGGCCGGTGCAAGACTACTCTCTCCAGGGCCGGCAGCACTCGATGCGTTGATTTTCGGAACGGGGGGATTGGGACGCTGCGGTATCCTTCTACTGGAGTGGAACGGAGGAGGTGGAGGTCGATATTACCTATCTACTTATGAGAGGTGACAGACTAAATTCATGTTGACACGGAGGGGCACCCAGCCTGGTAAAATGATGTTGGATGCGATGATAAAATGCAAAGTAATATTACGTTGAATTTGTGCTTCATCCTTCACATGAGTGTTATGCAGTATGTCACCATTGATGGTATTACTACGAAAAAACCTATGCATTGATTTTTTTAAAGCATTTCCAGTTGGGCACATTTCGGCCCATAAAGTAGGAAGATGCATAATGCCAATATAGATATCCTCAAATGCCTCTTTCCAGCGTACGGAGAAAGATCTCTCGGCGAATGGTCCTCTGGTTGATGAAATAAAAGAACTACTCCATGAGTTCGATGGTGTGTCGATAGTGCATGTGCGAAGATCGTGCAACGAGGTTGCGCATTCTTTTGCTAGTGATGGCTGCCGGAATAAGCTCTGTAAAACTTGGGTGGATGTACCTCCTGGGTATGTGGTGAACCTCCTGGTAGCCGATTGTGCCGGTAGTTAATATATAGTTTGTTTAGTCTAAAAAAAAGATATCCTCAAATAGAAAACTAAAATGGAGTATCCGGCGCGATGTTGCCCGCCTTGCAGAATGCCGGCACCGCCGTGCAGGAGAAACATGCTCCCCTCTTGACAGCACGTCGCGGTCAATTGGCCGCAAATTTGCATCGTACTGCCACACATGGTGCGCACTCTCAACAATTTTAACCTGGAGACATTAAAGGTGAAGAAAAGAGGCAAATTTATCTCGCTATATGTCCCCTTTGAAAGCTTTCTAAGCAAAACTGAACCGACATTTCAATGCACTCTCTAATTCTCATTCGAAAAAATTGCCCATGTGTACTTATTTTTGTTGTGCAATTGCACTGCTCATCCCAACGTGTTTGTTCTACCTAAACAACAACTGAATTATAGAACAAAGAATGAGACATAGAGAACAGAGAGGAAGAGGGCTAGGCCAAGGTGGCCATACACCTAATGGTGCCTGTGACGCGAAACAAACGCAAGGCAGAACTGTGCATATTATGAGAGAACAGAGAGGAAGAGGTTGTGCTCGATGCGCACAACGATACAGCGGCCACAGTCCGGCCTGTCCTAGGATGGTGGATGGCTGCCCTCCAATATCTCCCCTAGTAGCAGCAGGGCAGCAAGGTGGGGTATGGATAAGGTGCGGTGGCTGGCTCTAATTTGTTGATTTTGGTCTGGATTTGTGCGCAGAGCTGGGATTTCGATGCCCTCGATGATGTTCACCAAGGCACTTCCTTGAACTGAATCGCACTGGGATTGACCCGCCGTAGAGTTGCGATGTTCCCCGTCCGTCTCTGACGTATTTGTTGATTGATGTGAATGCCGCAGGGCCACGGCGTGAGGGCGCTGCACGGCCACGACCGGATGTACGCGCTCCAGGTTGTGCGCGGCGTGGGAGGCGGCGCCAGCTTCGGCATGCTGCCGCTGGAGAAGTTCCGGAGCGAGCAACTACCCCGCACGGCCATGCCGACCAGTGCGTTGCGCAAGAGGGTCCAGCTTCTCGTCAGCGGAGTCGTCGTCGTACGTTCTCCCCAGGTCTCGCTGCCGCTTCGCCGAGGTGACATGGCCGCTTCCCGTCGATCAAGGTGTGGCCAACCTCAGGGAAACGGCTACGGAAGGACGGGGCCAGGCGACGGCGGTTGAGGAGGCCCCGCTCGAGTTCTGGCGCAAGGCCCGGCTCGACGTCCGTCTGCCCTCCTCCCATATGCTGTTGTGCTCTCGTACGGTTCTTCTCCTCTTCCCAGATTGCTCCAGGGACGGTACCCCGCACTCTGGGCTGCATCACCTACGGCATCGGTGGAAGGCACGAGCAGGGCCGGTAGAGGGGCGTCTTGGGAAGGAGAAACCAGGGAAGAGAGGCAGGTGGAGGGCAGAGTGGCGGCGGCCGGCGGCTGCGTGGCTCAGCTGAGGGTGGTCTAGATCAGTGTGAGAATCAAGTTCCTCAACAACGAGCATAAGGAGCCAATATTCGTCTACATCTGGGACCAGAACGCGACACTCCGTCATGGCGTTGTGGGCGGCGGCGTCCATGCCTCCCTCCGAGGTTGGGGAAGGCGTCATCGGCCGAGATGTGGGGCACTCCCGAAGTCTTAGCGAGCAGAGGAGTTGCGGCGTTGTGCGTGTTTCGTCCATCGGGAGCGGAGGCGAGGGAGGGGATTTGTTTTGTCAGTGCGAAGCGTTATTTTGACTTAACGGTGGCATCAATGGTAATATGAGACTTGGTGGGAGGGTAAAATCGGAAGAAAAAATGACGTACCACAAGAAGCCATCCTTCGTTTATTATTATTATTATTATTATTAGGTATAGATATAGATTTAATAATCTGTACAAAATATGAGAACCACAGACAAAATATTCAAAGAACCAACAAGTGCCGCGCGGCAAGCCGCGCCGTTCGAATCTAGTTGGATACGATGTGGGGAGAGAACCAGTGAATTTAAAGCAGGTTTATTCGATCGGACAGCTAATCAGAATTTTTCTTTAGAAATAAACAACCGATGAGATGGATTAGCCACGCTTACAGTTGTCTGCAGCCCAATTGTGATGACTGCCAAATTTACAGAGAGCAGTGCATATACGCGGGAAAGGATTTGGCTAAAAAAAGAACACGTATCGATTTGGATTCAAAATAAAAACGAAAAGAAGGAGACAGAAAGAATACATATCGATTTGCATAGCCTAACCTCTACGCAAACCGATTTTGATTCGAATACAGGTACTAGTTCTAACTAAGAAAAGAATATCCCTAAATCCTAGCTCAATCCATCCCCAATTTTCCTCCCCGCGCGCGCAAATCCCCTCCCAAACTCAATCCATCCCCAATTCCCCATGGCGGCCGCCGTCCTCCGCCTCCAGGCTGACGGTCACCCGCGGACGCTCCGCCTCCTCGCCGCACTAGTCGAGTCCAAGTCCCATGTGACACCCCTCCCTGGCACATCTTGCCAAAGAGGCGGTCGTCCCGTGCGCCAGCCCAAGATATCTGGCCGCACGTCATGACAGTGCAACATACTGGAAATCATTACCCAATCAGGCACATAAAGTGCTACAAATGGTTTACAAGGCCATCAAGGCGTGACAAAAGATCAAGCCAAGCATGGATCAGGACAGAGTTTAACTGGCAGCGGAAGACGACTAAGGCAACGGCTTGGAGCGGCTCCACTCCACAGGTATCTGGCTGGGCTACTGATCCTAGCACGCTCTTGCTCCATCTTCTGGCTAAGTCTGGCCACATGAAAAGCCAGTCTGAGTACAATGACGTACTCGCAAGTAAAATAACCACAAGACATGAACAGTCAGGCAATCATGCAACAAGTTATCCAAAGAAATAACATCCTACCACATGGCAACAGTCTACTCAAGTATAATCAGCATCATGGCATGAAAGTAGCATGGCATAGCAAACGATTCATGGCATAATCACTCAACAGGGTATCGCGGGTACAGAGTCCAATCCAGGTGGGGGTTGGATCGTATACCAGCAATCACACAAAGGGCTTACCTGTGACGAGTAACCGGGTGTACCATTTGGTACCAAGTAACATAACAACATTTATCATCCCTGCTAGGCCCATTGGCCTTATCTCTTCTCTCAACACTCCTAGGCCCTCTGGCCTTATCTTATATGTCACTTCAAGTAACATTCCCTGCATCATCTTATTGTTCATTAAGTGAAGTCAAGTCGTTCATTAATTCTTTCAAACAGATCTTAAGTTTACCCTCCTGACACGACAAAGACACACAGTGTGACCGACACTGAACTGTTGTTCCATATCCCAGGAACGAGGCTAGCTTGCTAGGTTGACACTCTCGAGAGGTTGCATTCCCAACTATCGAAATGCACCTTACTCAGCCGGTACTTCAGGTTGTCACGCCAAAGTCGTACTAAGCAAAATACACTTACATGACCGTCCACCTGCTAAGACACTCTCCTGCACCACCCTATACGCATGGTACAACGGGCAGGTGAATCCGGCACATCCCCCGGCGCGACCGAGTATGCCTAGCTCCGGACTCCCTAGCACAGTCGAACCCGTGCCTGTCGACCACTTCCCCTCGGACAACACAACCGAACGACTGCGCCCAATGGATGGCACAAAAGGGGCTCAACAACCTACTAGGCCACGGTCCTCCATGAGACGACGATGGTCCTGCTTTCAAAGTTCAGATTAGTGACATTATGGACTGACCCTATCGTTGTTTGGAGGGGTGTTTCAATTAATCAAGTTTCATCATTCACAAGTCCAAACAACCGAGGATTAGTCCAGCACAACAACCACAATATCAATATAATATATCATCAACAACAAGACATTAGCAACATAATATTTCAAGCAATAGTTGTTGTATTGACCGGACGACTATGGCGGAGATACCTCCGACCAGCGCCATCACAGATCAACTACAAAAGTTAGCACATTTGGTTGGCGTCGATCGGGTGACTGTGGCGGAGATTCCTCCGACCAGTGCCATCGCAGATCAACTACCAAAATTTAGTAGGACATGTAGTCTCCAAAAATGAACCGAAAAGACTCATAAGAAAGAAAGCATCCATTCCACTCGAGGGTTACTCGACGTGGTGTCAGCAATCTTGGCAAAAAGTACCAAATGGAAAGCAAATGTCCCAAGCGTCGCAGTCAAAGCGGGCATACGCCAACCAAGTTTGACGGAGGGAGAAGAAGCAAATAACTCTTTTGGCAAATGGCCCCAACTCCGAGGATCATAAGACGACATTCGTCCGCTCCTCACCTCGGCGAAGAAGAAGAAGCAAACACTCATAGGAACGCAGGTTTTATAGTTGTTTAGTTAGATGGTTCGACAAAGCCACGCAAGTGCGAGGCGCACAATTAATTCACACGTCATTCTAATGCACACATGAATGATGAATGAAACATGGCATCGCTATCTATGCTCGGAAAAAAATATGACATGCAAGCATACACATGTAATCACATAGACAATCACAACATTGACTAGCAGGCAAAACACAATAAGATAAACTAGACAGGAGCTCATAGCAAGTGGTTAGCTTGCCTCATGGTCATGTTGTTGTGCTCTGGTTCGTCGACGAAGTGAATACGTCGCGGACTCGGGCACCGGTAGTCCTGCACCGCGTCGCCGGGACGATATCACATACAAAATGTGCTACCCGGAATATTCACTGGAAGGATGTGAAATCTATACCACTGGAAAGATCTCACAAAGATAGGAATTTAGAAATTTGAATCACTCCAAACGGAACTACGGTTCAAAAGATATGGACGTGCGACGGCTAGCTATCTGCTGCTCACCTGGGAAAAAAACAGAACGGCGGAAAAAACTGCACGGGCCGCTCTGGACGTGCGGCTAGGCTGCGGGTGGGCCTGCCGGCCTGCTACCGTGGTGCGCTGCGCTGCGCGCTGGGCTGGGCCGAAAAACGTTTCACATAAACGCAGGAAAGGAAAAAAAAAAGGATCGATCGATCCAGTTTCCTGTACGTGCGTCTTCAACCTCTGCTCCCGTAGTGGAACGGGCACGGATCGGCCGGGGACGGCCGAGGAGCGCTCGGAGAGGCCGAATGACGGCGGGGATGGGCCGGAGGCGGCTTGCCGCGGCCGTGGGAGGAGGAGTCGGCGGCGAGGGTGGTGACATGGGTATACATCTCGGGTACCCTATCATGAGGGTACCTGGTGCACGTGACGATTAAGGCCCAATAGCAAAGAGCCTACTCGAAGCCCAAGACAAGAGGCCTAAGAAGATGGAGTACCCTCCAAGATTAGACATAGGCATAGTCGGTTTAGACTTTCCTTACGTGTAAACTAGGTCGGTTACGAACTCCCGAGACCCAGCCTATTTAAAGGCTGGGAGGGGTGCCGATCTGGGGGCAAGCCATACTCGAACCACCAAAGCTCTTGCGAGATCGACATCTCGCCGGAGCCTCCTTGTAATCGCATAATCTTACACGATCAATAACAGACAGGCAGGAAGTAGGGTCTTTACCTCCACCCGAGGGGCCTGAACCTGGGTAAATCTTTGCCTCTGCTTGTCAGCCGACGAAACTACCAGTACTACCACGTTCTCTCCCCATAATCTCAACCCTAGGTCCTTAACCATGGGATTTGATGAGGGTACACCTCGTCAATTGGCGCCGTCTGTGGGAAAGAATAGTGCTGGACTCACGGTTCCTTCGGTTCCATCAGAAAACGGCGACTCGCCGATCAGATCTACAAACGGCAACTCGCTGGCTGCATCAACAAACCAGAACTCGCCTACTCGGGCGGCACATGGCAACTCGCCGAATCACTCGACGAACGGCAGCACGCCAGCTTCACCTACAAAAGGCACATCAGATCATCTGATGGATTTCGAGCCACACTCGCCAGAATTCCAGGAGACCTTCTCCGATCTCGAGTCAGGTTTGGGTTTGACTGTTGGTTCGTTCAATTTTTTTGTAAACAAGCTTGGTGTGCAGGACTTGACAGATCCGCGCCAACTCGCGACTTCCGCACCCGAGGCTCCATCGGCTGCGGCTCCTTCGACGGCGGATCCATCAACCGCATCCATACCATCGTCGATCCTCCAATCTTGCTCGTCTGCAACAACCATCTCAACTCGAGAGCTTAACAAGCTCCTGGAGGAGCTCGAAGGTGAGGAGGCCGAGTCAGCATACCGCATAAACAACCCCGAGATCGATCTTCCACTCGGGGATAGCATCGACTGCGGGATCTCCTTCAGCGACTTCGACGAGCCCGAATCTCATATCGACAACCACGTCGACTCCGAGATTCATAACAGCTTCGCCGACGCCGAGATGAGCATGGGCGATGAAGGCATCGACTGCGAGATCCATCCAGGAGGACCACTCGACGAACATATCGACTCCGACATGAGTCTGGATGACGACGTCGAGTCCATGACGGGACTCGAAAGCACATACACATACCCTCGGGTGATACCCCAGCAGGTCTACGTCGCCATCGCCGCAGAATCATCAGATGCTGCGGCCAGCCGCAGGCCTACAGAATTCCCGTGCACAGTTACTATGCCGGACGGAGTCACAACTCTCATAATCACTGCTGAGATGGCAGCAAAAGCAGATAAAGTCATCAAGGAGTGCACAATGATGCGAGCAGACGCAACACAAGAGGAGATGCTGACCTTCCAGTGCTTCAACTGGCAGGAATCACTTCGACTGCGGCAGGTCAGAGCAACACTCGAAGAACGCAAAAAGCAAGCTAGCTTATCGAGTGCGCGGAGAAGACAGCTCTCCCTGAGCTCCACTGGGCGAGCAGACACAAGACCCAGATCAAGGCTGTCACACCTCTCGCCAGATGAGAGGGCGGCACTCACCCGCAACTTAGGTAACTCCTTCATGACATACGACGAACAGGGAGTGCCAGTACCCAAAACAGCTGCGGTTGCCCTCTTTACTGCCGCAGCATACCTAGAAGCAATCAAGCCTCCAGCTGATGACCCGAACGCAAAACTACATCGCCAACAGATCAAATCGCTCGCCCTAGCAGCAAAGGCTATAAGCCAAATTCCACACACTCCAAGAGGGAGTCGATATCGTGCCGTAGTTGACACGCGTCGTGAAGAGCACAATCGCAGTGGTCGTCGCCACCACTCGAAGGAAAGAAGCAGCTCGCGTAGGCGCAGGTCCAGGAGCAGATCGCGCAGATCTTACAGTAGAGACTCATACTCTGATCGAGAGCCTGAGCCACACGGAGCTCTGTGCTTCACTCGACGCGTTCGCGAGACGCGGATGCCCAAAGGGTTCAAACTCACATCTGAACAGCCCAAATACACGGGTCGACAAGAACCTTCCGGGTGGCTAGAAGACTACAGGCTGCCTGTCGCGTGCCAGCGAGGCACAAACACCACAGCTATGCAATACATATGACTCATGCTCGAAGGCACAGCCCGCGACTGGCTCAAGGCTCTACCTCCATCAACATATGACTCGTGGGATCACTTCCGCGCAGACTTCATCAAAAACTTCGAGCCTCTATGTGAGCAACCAAAAACGTTCGAAGAACTGCGAGCCTGCGTTCAATGATCAGGTGAAACGTTGAGATCATACATCAGACGATGGACTGAGATACGCAACTCAGTCGGAGTAATTTCAGAAGATATGGCCATGGATGCTTTCATAATGGGACTCGCCAGGCATGACTTCAAAGAAGCACTTGGTCGCAAAAAGCCAACCTCTGTGGCTAACCTCTTGATGGTCGCGACTGAGTGGGCAGATGGAGAAGACATGGCGCGCACTACACGCGGGTCCTCACCCCGTGATAACCAAGAAGGTGGCAGTCGAAGCCGCAGAGACTCATACAGAGATGACCGGAGGCGCAAGCGTTCAAAACGTCATTACGACGACGACAGACCCGAATTCATGGCGGCTAGATTCTCTACACACCACGCAATGACCAAGACAGAAGCGACCGGCGGTCAGAAGATCGACGGGACAGTCAAGATGATCGACGGGACAGTCGAGATGATCGCCGAGACAGTCGAGACCACGGCCAACGCTGTGATAGCTACAAAAGGAAAGACTGGACAATCGAGATGATCGCCGGGACAGTCGAGATGATCGCCGAGACAGTCGAGACCGCGGCCAACGCAGTGATAGCTACAAAAGGAAAGACTGGCGCAAGTCACGACCCGGTGCACAATCCGAGCGATCATTCGAAGAAAAGATGGATGCTGATTGCAGATTCGACCTGTACAAAGGAGAAGATGGAAAACTGCGCTCCAATCACTCGATGAGAAACTGCAGGGAATTCGACCAAATGGCGACTGATTACATAAACCTCAGAAAGGCAACAGCCGCAAACGCACACGTGCCTGCACCTGTGCCTCAGCCAAACAACGTGCCTGTCCTGATGGCACCACCACCACCACCACAGCCTGCAGCAGGCGGAAATCTCACGGGTGCCATACAGCACATACCTCGGGTGGACGAGCCACAGTACCCTCCGCCCCAAGGGCAGATGTACATGATACAGAAAGGTCGACCTTCCAACAGGGAGCAAAAACTTCGCACTCGACAAGTAAACATGGCGGTCATGTCGCCTCCTGCTGTAACTGAATTCTTGAAGGGTTCTGAAAGCACAATAAGCTTCAGCAGAGAGGATCACCCTCCATCGGTTGTTCGTCCAGGGCACTCTGCTCTGGTACTCGAAGCACAAATTGGAGGCTACGCCATGTCCAAGGTCTTCATGGATGGTGGGAGCGGCATAAACATCATCTTCGCAGATACGCTCCGCAAAATGAACAGGTCAGTCGAAAACCTGCCAAGATCTTCAAATACCTTCCACGGTATCGTTCCAGGGAAAGCAATAAGCCCAGAAGGCACCATACAACTCGACGTGATGTTCGGGGACAAGAACCACTTCAGGACAGAGTCGATTGAGTTCGAAGTTGTCGACTGGAAGTCACAATACCATGCTATACTTGGACGCCCGACGTTCGCTCGATTCATGGCAGTGCCACACTACGCATACCTCCAGTTAAAGATGCCTGGACCAAAAGGAGTAATCACAGTCAAGGGAAACTTTCAAAAATCTGACTCTTGAGACCGAGAGTTTAGCAAAATCTCTGAGATGTTCGGCATGGAAGCAACACTCGCCGAGCTCGCGGTCTCCAATGATCGCACACTTATGCCAGAGCACAAGAAGGTGGCAGTCGACAGATCATTCAATGCCACCAATGACACAAGGTCGCATCAGGTACACCCGACTGACCCGACTAAGACAGTCAATGTCTCGTCGAGTCTGCCTATCGCATAGGAAAGCGCGATCAAGAAGTCACAATGGGTGGCCAAGCCCGTACTGGTAGAGAAGAAGAACACAGATATCCTTCGGATGTGCGTAGATTTTACAGCACTCAACAAATGCTGTCCAAAGGATCACTTTCCACTACCTCGAATCGACCAGATCGTCGACTCCACCGCCGGGTGCGCTCGCCTATCCTTCCTGGATGCTTACTCGGGTTACCACCAGATAAGGATGAAGGAAGAAGATGAAGAAAAAACGGCGTTCATAACCCCACTCGGGGTCTACTGCTACACAACCATGCCCTTTGGGCTCAAGAACGCAGGTGCAACCTACCAGCGTATGATGCAAGACTGCCTCAAAAAGCAAATTGGACGAAACGTCCAGGTCTATGTAGATGACATCATCATCACAACAAGGGAGGAAGACACACTACTCGATGACTTGCGAGAGACGTTCGCAAACCTCAAACGCTTCCACATCAAGCTCAACCCGAAGAAGTGCACGTTTGGCGTGCCAGCCGGGCAACTCCTCGGGTATCTGGTCTCAGCTCGAGGAATTGAGGCAGACCAGGAGAAGATACAGGCCATCTTGACAATGCAAAGGCCTTTAAAGCTCCATGACGTACAAAAATTGGCGGGTCGAGTGGCAGCACTCAGTCGATTCATAAGCAAGCTAGGCGAAAAGGCGCTCCCGTTCTATCGACTGATGAAGAAAGCAGATAAATTCGAGTGGACGCCAGAAGCCGAAGCAGCCTTCACGGACCTCAAGCGAGTCCTCACAATCCCTCCAATCCTCGTCGCACCAAGGGAACGCGAACCACTATACCTATATGTCTCCGCAACTAACAGGGTGGTGAGCACTGTTCTGGTAGTCGAACGCAGGGAGGAGGGACACGCCCAAATCATACAACGTCCAGTCTATTACTTGAGTGAAGTGCTCTCCACATCAAAGCAGCGGTACCCGCACTATCAAAAGCTGGCCTACGCCGTGTTCATGTCCTCAAGGAAGCTGACGCACTACTTCTCCGAGCACCCGATCACTGTAATCAGCACCTCAGGGATCGGGGACATCCTCACAAACCCCAACGCAACTGGGCGAGTAGCAAAATGCCTCATCGAGCTAGCACCGCGAGATATCAAGTATGATTACCCGAAGGCCATCAAAGCACAAGTCTTACCTGACTTCCACACCGAGTGGATCGAAGCTCAGTTGCCAGGAGCACCAGATGTGTCCAACTCATGGACTATGTACTTTGACGGCTCAAAAAAGAACGAAGGCGCAGGCGCAGGCGTCATCCTCATATCACCAAAAGGCGACAAGCTCCGCTATATCCTGCAGATGGGATTTGAGTTCCCATCCAATAACGAAGCTGAGTACGAGGCCCTGATCCACGACATGAGGATGGCTAAAGCACTCGGGTGCACCCGACTGATGATCTACGGCGACTCGAATCTGGTGGTGCAGTGTGGCGCCCCGACCCGACTGCTATACAGTGATGCTGTGTGTCACCGGTTAAGCGATGCAACCGGAGGTTACGGGTTTACCAATCCCCGGCCAAAACCTTTGGCAGGTGTTGCTCGGAATGGATCATCGGCAACACAACACCCCGATTGATGCCTTAACACAGGCACATCCCTCAATGCATAATAGAGAGATCAAGACTTGTGGAACAACTGGCACATCACAGACTCTACGACCCAAATCATTATAGTTCAACTCTTATAATAGAGAAAGATAGCAAATGACAACCAGGGGTCACAGACCCAACATTACAACATGCGGAAGCGAATTAAGTTGTTCTAACAACAAGATCCAAATTATGGCCTAAGAGGCCTACAGATAAACATCCAGCTCCAGCTGTTCCGGGATGTCCCAAGCTGCCACTTGGGAACCCCAGACTACTCGTCGACGTCCACAAAGAACCCACCTTCAAGGTCGGTGAAGTCCTCCTCTGAAACAAAACAAACGACGTTGAGTTCGATGAACTCGCAAGATTATATATAGAACATTAGCTCGATGAGGCTTTCAAAGTTATATGGCTGTTTTGCATAAAGCCGATTTTATTTATGAAAACATAACTCAAAGGCATCGACTATTCAGAGTATTTTCAAAAGGGGGTAAGAAGTGACTCTTTTCTTGATCACTTTTCTCATCATCAACCAACATCAACCACTGTACCTGTTCATCAAAGGCACCTCCTCGAATCACCCTCGAGGAAGCTCACCTTGCATTCTTGAGTGGTACCTCTAGTACCCAGTTTTTAATCATTCCGTTCAGTTATTCTATGATCTTATCGTCCTTTCCCAAGTCGTCCTTAACCGTGGACACGGCTTTTCGAAAAGATTTAACCCTGCAGGGGTGTACAAATGTTTGCCACGCGTACCGTCCGGCCCATTACCTGCGCATTAGCTCTCTTCCTTGGAAAGCCGGCCGGGTGGGAGCGGTGTCGACTTCTCCCTCGTTAAGGACTTTCCAGGATCATCAGTGGCGGCAGGGCAGCCAGTGCCTGCAACACCCGCCCCACGGCCACTCATTTTCCTAACACCACCATCCTCATCTCAGTTCATCCCACCATCATCACGCACGCGCAAATGGAAGCCCGAACTAGAGGACCCTGGCTAGCCCCGCCCGAGTTATTTAGTCTATGAGGGTTCCTGCACTGCGAATGCATAGGCCTCACGCATGGTTGCACGCTCAGTCTTGGTTCGGGAGGTAAAGAACTCGCACCTAGGCGGCGAGAACGAGACAAAGCACCACAACCACAGTGTCCTCTCATCCCCACCTGTAAGCATTTTATTACCTGTCTCCACAATTCTCCACCATCAACCGCACATCTCAACACCTGTTTCCAACGTCAATCATCCATCGTACAACTACACATTTACTAAGCATGGCTAAGCATCAACATAGCATAGTTAAGTAGCTCAGGCCAACAATACAAACCTATGGTTAATAGGAGGGGAACAGGTATTGGCATCGGAATCTTAATGCAGCTATAGGATACTCTAATCCAATAAATTGACATTTGGAACCGCATGCAATATTATAGTGGAGAAAATATTTGCTGAAAATAGTATAAGACATGCTCAGAGGGGGATTACGCTTGCCTTGTTCGGGATACTGGTAGTACGGGTCCTCGGGGTATTGTGGAGTAACCCCGGCTGCTTGATCTATCGAAACATAACAACGGAGGAGCAATCAATCACCACACCTTTATTAACAAATGCAATGCGCAAACACATGATGGCATGACATTTTAATGCACTGGAATTATTATAGCAAGAGCTACTAATTTACCTGGGGTGCAAGAATAATTATTAAACAAGAGAGAAATATAGCTCTACATTGTTTTTAATGTTTTCCTGTGCTAAGCTCATGTAAACATGCATGCAAGTGATGCAAAAGGTTAGTGCTCATTTTACTGAGCATTTCGATATAAAGAACACATTTTTCGGATGCCCCGATTAAAGTTATTGTTTTTAGAATTTCCTCTTTTAATTAAATGATTTTAATGACTTGATTAAATTCAACAACAATAGTAATAATAAATCGAGTTCGAGCTAGAGCGATAGATCACGAAGGAATCATCGAGTTTTGATAACCCTAGCGTCGTGAGGGAGTAGCGGGCAACATGTGCTGCGAGGGAGAAATAAAAAACATAGATAGGAAAAAAAACTGTGTAGCCGGCCTGTGGCCCGGCTGGGCCGGTTGTGAGGCCGGCCTGGCTCCAGAGGAGCCCGGCAGTCAGCCCGGCTAAGGCCGGTTTAAAAACCGGGCAACAGACAGAGACGCCCGGCCTTTTGGCCGGTTGGGCCGGCCCATAAGCTGGGTGGGCGCCAGAGCCAAACGGTACGCAGCCCGGCTAAGGCCGGCTCTGCGACCGGGCGCGCACGAGCACGGCGATGAACTCCGGCGACGGTGGCGAGTGGCTACGGCGTGGGGAAGCAAGGGGGAGAGGGAGAAACGTGCCACAGCACGGGATGCTCACCACGAACCAGTTGGCGAGGTCGGTGACGGCGGAGGAGCGACGGCGGCGGCGGAATCCCGCGGCGGAGATGCGGCGGTGGCGGAGACGAATTCGAGCGGCAGCGGCGCTCCAGGGGTCCTCGGTTCAATTCCTCCGGTGTAGAGGTAGAGCGGACCACGGCGGAGCTCGGGTGGTCGTCGATCTGCTCCTTGGGCGCTCAGGTGACGGCGACGAACACGGTGACCATGGCGGCCATGGCGCTCTCGTGGGGAAGAAATGGGGAAGCGAGGCAGAGGAGCAAGGGGAGGAATGGGGAGCAGGGGGCCCAGGGATGCTTGTCCTCCTGCGGTGGAGGCAGAGGGGGGGGGGGCGGCGGCGTGCACGGCGAGGTGGTGCGGCGCGAGCACGCGCGCGCGGTCGCTACAGAGAAGGTGATGACGTTTTTACAAAACCTTCCCTGGAACTTTTGAAATCATCACAAACAGGTCCTTTCCAGTACTGGTAAGAACCACAGCAGCTGTTTTCGAATTATTTGAGGCAGTTAAACACCTCCAAAATTTATGTAAATTTTTGGGTAACCTCCCTGTACCTTGGGCAACCACCCATAAAAATTGCAAAGCATTTGGAGTCCATTTGCTTGGGGAATAAAATACGAAGTTGCTTATAGTCATTTTTGAGAATTTCCAAAATAATATTCTTTTAGAATTTTGAAGCAAGACAAAATATTGGTTTGAGCTCTTGGAACTTCCTCGACAAATATACGATGTCAAGGTACGTTTGTTTTGCAAGTTGAGTGTCTTCCTTGTTGTGGAGTTTGTGGTAGCAAGTTTGGCACTTTGGTTTTTTAATCTTGCCCAAATCATATAGTGTGTTGTTTAGCAATTTAAGATTGATGCAATGATGCATGCATGGAATGCAAAAAGTGAAAATTTAGTCCATAATTTGCATTATCAAAAGTGGGCTGTTACAATTCTACCCCCCTTACAGGAATCTCGTCCCGAGATTCTAAGGTTGCGGGAAGAAGTCGGGATACTCCTCACGAAGACTAGACTCTCTTTCCACGTTGCTTCCTCCTCGGAATGGTGGGACCACTGAACCTTGAGGAACTTGGTAGTCTTGTTCCGGGTCTTCCTTTCGGCTTCATCCAGACACGGATAGGATGCTCGCGATAAGTGAGATCTTCCTGGAGATCTAGCTCCTCATGATTGACTCCATGGATAGGATCTTTAAAACACCGGCGAAGTTGGGAGACATGAACACATCATGTACATTTGGGAATTTGACCGGTAACTCCAATTGATAGAAAGATCTCCACGCTTGGCCAGAACGGTGAAAGGGCCAACATAGCGAGGTGCCAATTTCCCTTTGATTCCGAAGCGGCGAACGCCACGAAGGGGAGAGACGCGGAGATAAGCTTTATCACCAATTTCATAGTGAATTTCCTGATGGTGCTTATCATAGTAGCTCTTCTGCCTAGACTGAGCAATCTTCAGATTCTCTCTTATGATTCTAACCTTCTCCTCAGCTTCATTGATCACATCCGGACCAAAGAGTGTCTCTCTCCGGTCTCGGACCAATTTAGAGGAGTGCGGCATTTTCTTCCATATAGAGCCTCGAATGGAGCCATGCCCAGACTAGCTTGATAGCTATTGTTGTAGGAGAACTCCGCGAAAGGGAGATACTTTTCCCAACCCTTGCCAAAAGAGATTACACATGCCCGAAGCATGTCTTCCAACACTTGGTTCACTCTTTCGGTCTGACCATCAGTTTGAGGATGGTAGGCGGTACTGAAGTTGAGACGGGACCCCATAGCAGTTTGGAAACTCTGCCAAAACTTGGATACAAAGATACTTCCACGGTCCGATATGATCCTCAGAGGGACCCCATGCAATGGAACAATACGAGCCAAATATAAGTCAGCAAGTTGACTTGCCGTATATCATCACGGACTGGTAGGAAGTGAGCAACCTTGGAAAGACGATCAATGATTACCCAGATTGCATTGTTGCCCTTTTGAGATCGGGAAACCCGGTGATGAAGTCCATACCAATTTCATCCCATTTCCACTCGGGACTGCAATAGGGCGAAGAGTGCCGGCAGGCCTTTGATGTTCAGCCTTTACCCGTCGACAGTGTCGCATTCAGCAACATACTTGGCAATTTCTCGTTTCATACGAGTCCACCAGAATTGTGGTCGAAGGTCTTGGTACATTTGGTACTACCGGGATGAATAGAGAGAGGAGATTCATGAGCTTCTTGGAGGATCAGCCCTCTCAATTTTGTTTCTTTGGCACTACCAAGCGGTCACCAAAATAAACAACTCCGGATTCATTGACAGAAAAACATTTGCCTTCCCGCTAGCAATGTTCTCTTGATTTTCGAATACCCTTGTCACGGTTTGAGCTCCTTAATCTGGTCTACAAGAGTAGATTTGATCTCCAGATTTGCAAGGTAGCCGGAGGGAACCATTTCTAAGTTCAAACGAGAGAACTCTTCATGGAGGGCAGGTTGGGCCTTTTCAATCATCAGATTGTTGCAATAGGACTTCCGACTTAGCGCGTCAGCCACGACGTTTGCTTTGCCGGGTTGATAGTTCAGACTCACATCATAGTCCTTGATTAACTCCAACCAACGCCTTTGCCTGAGATTTAAATCCGGCTGGGTGAAGAGGTACTTCAGACTCTTGTGATCCGAGAAGATCTCGCAACGGTTACCAAACAGGTATGGTCTCCATTGCTTCAAAGCATAGACCACGCGGCAAGTTCTAGATCATGAGTTGGGTAGTTGTGCTCATGCGGCTTAAGTTGGCGAGAAGCATATGCCACCACATGGCCATCTTGCATTAGCACACAGCCCAAGCCTTGTAGAGAGGCGTCACAGAAGACGACGAAATCCTTGCTTGTGTCCGGCAGGACAAGCACAGGAGCGGACGTGAGTTTGGCTTTCAGTGTTTTGAAGCTCTCTTCAGCTTCGGCCGTCCATACGAACTTTTTTCCTTCTTGAGAAGGTCAGTCAGGGCCTTGGCTATCTTGGAGAAACCTTCGATGAATCGGCGGTAGTAACCGCCAATCCGAGAAAGCTACGGATGTCCTTGACTGACATTGGAGTTTTCCAATCCAGAATGGACTGAATCTTGTCGGGAATGACAGCCACACCATTAGCGGATATCACATGACCAAGGAAGAAGATTATCCAACCAAAACTCACACTTGGAGAACTTGGCATAGAGGCGGTGTTCTCGAAGTCGTGTCAGAACCAAACGAAGATGTTCTCATGCTCTTCATTGGTTTTGGAATAGATGAGGATGTCATCATGTAAATGACGACAAACTTGTCAAGATAATCCATGAAGATGGAGTTCATGAGCCTCATGAAAGTAGCTGGGCATTTGTGAGACCAAAGGACATGACGGTATACTCATATGAGCCATACGAGTAACAAATGCCGTCTTTGGAATATCCTCCTTTCTGATTTTTATCTGATGGTAGCCTGACCTCAGATCCATCTTGGAGAATACCGTTGCACCAGCTAACTGATCCAACAGATCATTGATGCGAGGAATAGGATACTTGTTCTTGATTGTCACCGCATTCAACGGTCGATAGTCAGAGACTAGACGAGGCACGGTAGAATCCCTCTTCTTGACAAAGAGTACCGGACAACCCCAAGGTGAACTGCTAGGCTGGATGAAATCCTTGCTAACAGCTGATCAATTTGCTCTTTCAACAGAGCCAACTCTTCCACCGGCATACGGTAGGGCTTCTTGGAAATTGGAGCGGTACCGGGAAGTAGATCTATGACAAACTCCACACTTCGGTCAGGAGGCATGCCAGGCAATTCTTCCGGGAACACATCCGGGAAGTCACACACCACGTGTATGTCCTGGATTTCAGGAGGGGATTCGCCTTCCATAAAGCAAAGGAGATCTCAGGTGAGTTGGGTATGATGGAGATGGAGGTCTTGACAGTGCAGACCAATACTTACACTGTCACCGGAAGAATTGGTCACGGTGACGGTCTTGGCAGCACAGTCGAGATTAGCCTGGTATTTGGCTAGCCAGTTCATGCCCAGTATGACATCAATGCCACTTGACCTCAGAGCTACCAAAGCGAAAGGAAAAGAGTAGTAACCGATAGTAATCTGAACTTCAGGAGTAACCCCATCGGTTTGCCATTTGGAGCCAGGAGTGGCGATCACCAAGGGACGCTCATTTCTCAAACGGTATTTTGTGGTCTTTTGCAAAAGCTATGGATATGAATGAATGCGATGCTCCAGAATCAAACAAAACTGTAGCACGATTGTTGTTGATTCGTAACTCACCCATGAGAACGCCGGGGTCCTCTTCAGCTTCTTCAGCAGAGATGTGGTTCAGGCGACCACGCACAATAGGTCCAGCCTTGCCAGCTGGAGTGGCAGGGGCTCGTGCAGGAGTTATCGCGAGAGGTGCCTTCTGGGGGCACTCCCTGGAGTAGTGGCCAGCCTGGCCACAGGTGTAGCAAGTGAGTCCAGGTGGAGCAGGTAGCATAGGACGGTACCCACTCCCGCCTACCCCAAGTGTCGAAGTAGTGGGGCGCGGAGGAGGTGGCCTGTATCCCGCGGCTCTCGGCATGAATGGAGCACGCGGCACAGCGCTGTAGGGAACAAACACCCTGCGCTTCTTGCTCTCAGAACCCGAGGAACTCTGGTGGTCCCCGTGTGCGGGCCTCTTGGAAGCCTCAAGTTCCTTTCTTCCTTGCTCAAGAGTAAAGCCTGGTTGAACAGCTCCTGGTAGGTCTGGAACCTGAAGGGCAACAACTCATAGCGGAGCTGCGGCGAAGACCCTTGCGGAACAGCTCTTGCTTGTCAGCATCATTGGTCACGTCCCTTGGGGCGTAACGAGAGAGATGGTTGAACTCACGACCATAAGTGCGGAGGTCCATCCGTCCCTGTTGCAAATCCAGGAACTCCCTCCTCTTCAATCCATGATCGGCTGGGGAATGTACTCCGCACGGAAGGCAGTGCGGAAATCAGCCCAGTGAAGACATGGTTGGCTGGAAACAAAGCCACATGGCTTTCCCACCAACAGCCAGCAGCACCAACCAAGAGGTAGGTGGCAAAGTTGACTTGCTCAGCCACTGGGACATGCAGCGCGGAGAACTTGCGCTCCAAAGCACGAAGCCAATCATCAGCTTCCAGTGGCTCCTTAGCATCAGCAAAGGTGGGTGGCTGCGAGCGCAGGAACTCAGTGAGAGTGTTGCACTCGTTCCTCCGTGCATTCTGCTGCACCAACTGCTCAAGCAAGCGCTCATTGCGCCCACGGTTCTCCTCAATGGCCATCAAGACCTCAGCCATCGAGGGTGGTGGCGGCAGATCATCCTCATCATCATTGTGGTTACCGCGACCACCACGGCCTCCACGGCCTCCTCGAGCCATTCTGGAGATTTGACAATGACACGTTAGTATCTTTCTCCGAATGGTCGAACAATAGCATTAGCGTCTACACAAGTACACAGACTAGGGACGATAATACTTTGCGAGAAGGAAAACAACAAGATAGAACTTGGGTCAAAGATCAGCATCATGTGCTACTAGTGAGAGTTAAGAAATCACAACTTAACACACTCTAGTTGGCACAATCCGGGACCTTATGTTCAAGTCCTTGGGTTAAAACCCAAAGAAAGGATCAAATGATTAGACTCGGTAGAAACATCTGAGTTGATTTGGATTGCAACGCAGCGGGAGCAACTGGACACATAACACTAAAGGTCGAACCCACCCCGTTTCTAATTTTGAAGTAACAGATGAGAAGTAAAACCTTTAATCAAATCGAGGTAAGATTGCTCCGAGATTAGAGGGTAACCAGATAAGGAGTAAAAAGAATCCTAAGATGGTTTTCACAACTCATTTTTAGGTTAAAAATATTTTCACAAACACTAGACTCAACGTCGACCAGTAGAAGGGTTTCCTACAGGCAGTACTGCTCTGATACCAACTTGTGGCGCCCCGACCCGACTGTTATACAGTGATGCTGTGTGTCACCGGTTAAGCGATACAACCGGAGGTTACGGGTTTACCAATCCCCGGCCAAAACCTTTGGCAGGCGTTGCTCGGAATGGATCATCGGCAACGCAACACCCCGATTGATGCCTTAACACAGGCACAACCCTCAATGCATAATAGAGAGATCAAGACTTGTGGAACAACTGGCACATCACAGACTCTACGACACAAATCATTATAGTTCAACTCTTATAATAGAGAAAGATAGCAAATGACAACCAGAGGTCACAGACCCAACATTACAACATGCGGAAGCGAATTAGGTTGTTCTAAACAACAAGATCCAAATTATGGCCTAAGAGCGCCAGCTGTTCCGGGATGTCCCAAGCTGCCACCTGGGAACCCCAGACTACTCGTCGACGTCCACAAAGAACCCACCTTCGAGGTCGGTGAAGTCCTCCTCTGAAACAAAACAAACGACGTTGAGTTCGACGAACTCGCAAGATTATATATAGAGCTTTAGCTCGATGAGGCTTTCAAAGTTTATGGCTGTTTTGCATAAAGCTGATTTTATTTATGAAAACATAACTCAAGGCATCGACTATTCAGAGTATTTTCAAAAGGGTAAGAAGTACTCTTTTCTTGATCACCTTTCTCATCATCAACCACATCAACCACTGTACCTGTTCATCAAAGGCACCTCCCCGAATCACCCTCGAGGAAGCTCACCTTGCATCTTGAGTGGTACCTCTAGTACCCAGTTTTTAATCATTCCGTTCAAGTTATTCTATGATCTTATCGTCCTTTCCCAAGTCGTCCTTAACCGTGGACACGGCTTTTCGAAAAGATTTAACCCTGCAGGGGTGTACAATGTTTGCCACGCGTACCGTCCGGCCCATTACCTGCGCATTAGCTCTCTTCCTTGGAAAGCCGGCTGGGTGGGAGCGGTGTCGACTTCTCCCTCGTTAAGGACTTTCCAGGATCATCAGTGGCGGCAGGACCAGTGCCTCAACACCCGCCCCACGGCCACTCATTTTCCTAACACCACCATCCTCATCTCAGTTCATCCACCATCATCACGCACGCGCAAATGGAAGCCCGAACTAGAGGACCCTGGCTAGCCCCGCCCGAGTTATTTAGTCTATGAGGGTTCCTGCACTGCGAATGCATAGGCCTCACGCATGGTTGCACGCTCAGTCTTGGTTCGGGAGGTAAAGAACTCGCACCTAGGCGGCGAGAACGAGACAAAGCACCACAACCACAGTGGCCTCTCATCCCCACCTTTAAGCATTTTATTACCTGTCTCCACAATTCTCCACCATCAACCGCACATCTCAACACCTGTTTCCAACATCAATCATCCATCGTACAACTACACATTTACTAAGCATGGCTAAGCATCAACATAGCATAGTTAAGTAGCTCAGGCCAACAATACAAACCTATGGTTAATAGGAGGGAACAGGTATTGGCATCGGAATCTTAATGCAGCTATAGGATACTCTAATCCAATAAATTGACATTTGGAACCGCATGCAATATTATAGTGGAGAAAATATTTGCTGAAAATAGTATAAGACATGCTCAGAGGGGGGATTACGCTTGCCTTGTTCGGTACTGGTAGTACGGGTCCTCGGGGTATTGTGGAGTAACCCCGGCTGCTTGATCTATCGAAACATAACAACGGAGGAGCAATCAATCACCACACCTTTATTAACAAATGCAATGCGCAAACACATGATGGCATGACATTTTAATGCACTGGAATTATTATAGCAAGAGCTACTAATTTACCTGGGGTGCAAGAATAATTATTAAACAAGAGAGAAATATAGCTCTACATTGTTTTTAATGTTTTCCTGTGCTAAGCTCATGTAAACATGCATGCAAGTGATGCAAAAGGTTAGTGCTCATTTTACTGAGCATTTCGATATAAGAACACATTTTTCGGATGCCCCGATTAAAAGTTATTGTTTTTAGAATTTCCTCTTTTAATTAAATGATTTTAATGACTTGATTAAATTCAACAACAATAGTAATAATAAATCGAGTTCGAGCTAGAGCGATAGATCACGAAGGAATCATCGAGTTTTGATAACCCTAGCGTCGTGAGGGAGTAGCGGGAACATGTGCTGCGAGGGAGAAATAAAAAACATAGACAGGAAAAAAAACTGTGTAGCCGGCCTGTGGCCCGGCTGGGCCGGTTGTGAGGCCGGCCTGGCTCCAGAGGAGCCCGGCAGTCAGCCCGGCTAAGGCCGGTTTAAAAACCGGGCAACAGACAGAGACGCCCGGCCTTTTGGCCGGTTGGGCCGGCCCATAAGCTGGGTGGGCGCCAGAGCCAAACGGTACGCAGCCCGCTAAGGCCGGCTCTGCGACCGGGCGCGCACGAGCACGGCGATGAACTCCGGCGACGGTGGCGAGTGGCTACGGCGTGGGGAAGCAAGGGGGAGAGGGAGAAACGTGCCACAGCACGGGATGCTCACCATGAACCAGTTGGCGAGGTCGGTGACGGCGGAGGAGCGACGGCGGCGGCGGAATCCCGCGGCGGAGATGCGGCGGTGGCGGAGACGAATTCGAGCGGCGGCGGCGCTCCAGGGGTCCTCGGTTCAATTCCTCCGGTGTAGAGGTAGAGCGGACCACGGCGGAGCTCGGGTGGTCGTCGATCTGCTCCTTGGGCGCTCAGGTGACGGCGACGAACACGGTGACCATGGCGGCCATGGCGCTCTCGTGGGGAAGAAATGGGGAAGCGAGGCAGAGGAGCAAGGGGAGGAATGGGGAGCAGGGGGCCCGGGGATGCTTGTCCTCCTGCGGTGGAGGCAGAGGGGGGGGCCCGGCGGCGTGCACGGCGAGGTGGTGCGGCGCGAGCACGCGCGCGCGGTCGCTACAGAGAAGGTGATGACGTTTTTACAAAACCTTCCCTGGAACTTTTGAAATCATCACAAACAGGTCCTTTCCAGTACTGGGTAAGAACCACAGCAGCTGTTTTCGAATTATTTGAGGCAGTTAAACACCTCCAAAATTTATGTAAATTTTTGGGTAACCTCCCTGTACCTTGGGCAACCACCCATAAAAATTGCAAAGCATTTGGAGTCCATTTGCTTGGGGAATAAAATACGAAGTTGCTTATAGTCATTTTTGAGAATTTCCAAAATAATATTCTTTTAGAATTTTGAAGCAAGACAAAATATTGGTTTGAGCTCTTGGAACTTCCTCGACAAATATACGATGTCAAGGTACGTTTGTTTTGCAAGTTGAGTGTCTTCCTTGTTGTGGAGTTTGTGGTAGCAAGTTTGGCACTTTGGTTTTTCAATCTTGCCCAAATCATATAGTGTGTTGTTTAGCAATTTAAGATTGATGCAATGATGCATGCATGGAATGCAAAAAGTGAAAATTTAGTCCATAATTTGCATTATCAAAAGTGGGCTGTTACATGCAGCAAACAATGAAGGCCTGCGACGCAATCGCAGATAACATGATCGCCTACCGTGACCTGTACAACCTCGTGGAAGGCAGCTTCGAAGGCTGCGAGTTGTGGCACATAGGGCGTGAAAGCAATGAAGAAGCGGATAAGCTAGCCAACATTGGAGCGACCAAGGCACCAGTTCCACCTGGTGTATTCTTCGAGCGCATCGAGCACAGGTCCATCAAGAAAAAGTGGGCATCCCCTACACCAGCCGCACCAGCCAAGAGCAAAACACCCAGCACAGAGGACCCGCCAGTCGAGGTACTCCTCATCGAGCCAACATGGACTCAACCTTTTCTCGCATACATACTCCGCGGCGAGGTACCCGAAGACATAACAGAGTCAAGACGCGTCACTCGACGATCTAAAGCATACACTGTCATCAACGTGAACTATACAAACGCAGCATATTAGGTATGTTCCAACGTTGCATAGCATTTGAAGATGGCCAAGCCATTGTCGGAGAATGACTCCCACGAAACAGGGATAGTCAAGCTCACGAAGAGAGTTCGTGTAAGGGGCTGAACACGTTGGTCAAACAACCCTCAACCTGCACGGCGACGGTGCTCGTCGAGCAAGTGGAGGGACATCACGACAGATATGAACACCAGCCCGTACCCAGGTTCACGGCCCTCATGTGGAGGTAATACCGCTACTCCTGCTTGTCTGTATTGCACTGCTTGTAGAGGTTACAGTACAACGAGCTTGCCGAGGGCTCTCTTTTGGCAATGGTGTATACAAGGAATGGAAGCGGAGGTCTTCTTCTTCCTTGCGCGTAAGAGGCTATGCTGGAATGAGAATGCGATCCCTTGCTACGGTGCCGTTCGTCCTCCTTTTATAGGCGCCCCGTGCTCCCTCCCTGCGCTTGCACTATGGTAGGGCTGTCACGTGGCGCAGAAGGTAGAGCGTGGTGCACCGCAGCCCGGTAGTCCATGGACGCGGTCCATGGGCGTAAAACTGACTCCTGTAGCAGAGTAACCACCGTCCATGCAGGACGGCCAGCTGGGGCCGCAGAGGAACGTGGGGGTGCCCACGGTGACGTTGGCCGTGGAGTGTAGCGCCGGCCGGTCCCCTTATCACCAAAGAGGAAACCCTTGTAGTCCGGTGCGGATGGCACAGCTTTGTTGACCCCTTTAATCACCAAAATGGCAACTGCGGCGTCGTCGTCACCGCGCGCAGGGGCGCGCGTCACTCTGCGGCCGCTGCAGAGCCCATGTGCGCTCTGCAGAGGTTGCTTTGCAGCGAAGCGATCTCCACGAGGGCTTGGATGCCCTGTAGAGAATTCGGCGTTGACCTCTCTCCAGGGGAGATTTCCTTGAAGAGGGGGCAGCAGTGGAGAGGGCCTCCGCAGGCCTTTGCTGCCTCAAAAGCCCTCGCGAGGCAATTCGCCTCTCGAGGCTCTCCAAGCCGTAGGCTTGGTCCTTAGCGAAAATTCGCCACCGAGTGTCGAGGGCCGTAGAGGACAGGCCCAGCACACCCTGGATTCCACTGGGCCGACAGTAGCCCCCGGGCCCATGATGGGCACGATGTAGTCCAATGGACGCAGGCGAATCGTCATGGGCCCAAAGTGTCCGGCCGGCCTGAGACACGTGTAGGGCAGTTACGCCGCGACGACACGTTCTCCTCGGAGAAGATGGGCGTAGTGGGGGCCCACCACGTCTCGGTAACTGCTCTGGGGGGAATAAAGCCTGCAGCGCCGGTTCAGGCAGCAGTTACTGCATCATTTGCGCGCCCGTCTCCTCGCTCTTGACGTCTGCGCTCCTGCGTCTCCGGCGCTCCTCCTCCTTCGCAATCCCGCGGCAATGGCGCCCAAGAAAACCTCCGCGGCCTCGAAAGGCAAGGCCGTGGCGCAGGGCAGCGAACCTGCCGCGACGCAGCAGGTCGGAGACTTCGAGCCGGCCCTGACCGGCTTCCGCTTCAAGAAGAAAACGCAGCTGGAGAAGGTGCGTCACATGGCAGCTTCAGCGACCAACGAGCACGGCGCTACGGTGCTTAAGGCGGCGGACAACTCCTTCGGCGGCTTCTACCCCATCTTTATGCACGCCTTATTCGCCGGGCTCGTTCCTCCTTTCTCCGACTTCTTCCTGGCGGTTCTGGAGCGCTACCAGATCCAGGTTCTTCATCTCCATCCTAACTCCATCCTCGTCCTCGCCATCTTCGCCTACCTCTGCGAGGCATACATCGGCATTCCACCCTCGGTGGACCTCTTCCGCAGCTTCTATGCGCTCCGGTTCACGGCGAACAAGGAGCGGTCGGGGTGCGTGTCCTTCCGCATCACCGATGGCATGAAAGGCACGTACATCCCCGTTGCGCGGGACGGCGAGGACATTGTGACCAATGTGACGAAGAAGGTGGAGGATTTCCGCAAGCGCTGGTTCCTCATGAAGTTCGGAAGCCGGAGCGCCTTCTTCGACCTGCCCGAAGCGCCTCCGACGAAGAGGGAGAGCTGGTCTTCTAAGGCGCTCAAGGGAGCCGCACTCGGCCCCGTGGTGAGGCGCTTGAAGGACCTCCGCGAGGCAGGCCTCACCGGGCAGATGGTGGCCAAGGACTTCGTGAGGCGCCGCATTGCTCCGCTCCAGAGGCACGCGGACGCGATGTGGCTGTATTCCAACCAGAGGGACAAAATGCGCCTGAGCGCAACCCTCTTCACGCAGCAGGAGGTGCGCACCATCATGGAGACTCTCTTCACAGCTCCAGACATCCCCGAGCCCAGCGATAAGGCGGTCCCGCTCCACAGGATCGATCTCGGGCGTCGCGTCTCGCTCGTGCAGACGATGCCGAAGTTCGACCAGTGGGGCCTGGTGCCCAAGGGCATGTGGGGCCTCGCGAGGATCCTGAGTCTGCGGCGCAGGGGGCGCCAGTTGAGGGCGACGAGGAGACGACGGAAACGCCTGTGGAATCCGACGCAGGCGCAACCGGCGCCTCGAGAGGCTCTGCCTCTTCAGCGGAGAACTCGAGCACCTCGAAGAGCGCGGCGCCTGAAGTTGAGACCCACGAGGCCTCCTCGGGCAGCAGCGGCCAGTTCGTGGTCGCTCCCTCGCAGCGTGCTAGGGGCAAGAGGAGAGCGACGACGACGGAGCTTCATCAGGCCACTGCGAGCCCCGCTCCAAGGCCATTCATGACAGAGCCGCCGGGGGCCCAGCGGGCATTTCTCTCAAGAGGAAAGCCGAGGCTGCTCTCGAGGGGTCCGGCGCCGGGGCCGCGCCGCCGAGGCCGTGGCGGTCGTCAAACACGGTGTGGGTCGATTCCCGCGCCAAGGCATCTTGGTAAGAACCGACTCGCTTCTCTGTTTGAGCTTATTCTTGCGCAGGCTCTTCGCGGATTTTTTGAGCTTTTGCTTCTCCAGGCGCCCCGAGGTGCCAAAACGGCGGAGACTCCGGAGGCTTGGAGAAATCCCCAGCGCTGCAGCGGCGTCTGCAGCGTGTACACCGCCTCCCGAGGCGAAGGAACACTGCGAGGAGAAGGAGGGGGAGGCAGAGGTGAAGACGCCTCCACCTATGCGGCCTGACGTCTCCCCCATGCGGCCGGAGGGGACGCCGGAGGTGGATGCGGCGAGGTTCACGCCGCCGGCGAAGGAGCGTGCCGTGGTGACAGGGGCGTCCGCGGGAGCGTGCCTTGACGTCGAAATGGAGGAGGCCGCCGCGTCATCGCCCCCACCGAGCACGAAACTTGGAGAGGCCACAGCGGACTCTGAGGCCGCTGGGGAGGCGGCCTCAGCTGAGAAGACTAACCCTGTCCCTGGAGAGGAGAGCGCTCCCCAGGGGCAGAAGAATGACGGGGTTGAAGGTGAAGGCGCCCCGAACCCCCAGGAGGCCTCCAGCGCGGGAGGCGAGGGGGGTTCTCATCAAAGCCCCCTGAAGGCCCCTTGTGTGGACGAGGAGGGGGGCTCGCACCAGAGCCCCCAGGCGCGTCTTGAGTCCACTCGGAGCCCAAGGTTGGACGCTCCGGAATCCTCGGCAGGCGCCGGCGTTTCCAGGCCCTCCGGCGAGCCATGGGCCTTAGTTCTGCGGGGGCGGCGCCCCGTTGCAGCTCGTCGAGGGGCTGTCCTCCGCTCGGCGAGGGAAATGCTCGACGGGCTTGAGGCCCAGCTTGCCGAGGAGGATCGCTCCAGGGCGGAGGAGTACGCCGAGCTTGCGCGGGGCTGGGCTTGTCTTCATGAGACCGTGGAGAACTGCCGCAGGAAGAACGAAGCTGCCCAGGCGCAACGCGAGGCAGCACTGCGCTCTGCTGAGGAGATCCGCATCAGCGTGGTCCGCGAGGTCGAGGAGACCCTTGCGGACCTGCGTGCTAAGCGCGAGGCTCTCGAGGCAGAGACCGAGGCCAAACACCAGGAGCTGGCGGCGCGCGAGGCGGCGGTCTCCGCCAAGCACAAAGAGCTTCTAGATCGCGAGGCGGGGATCGTTGCCGAGTCGGAAAATGTGCGGCAGAGTTTGGAGAAATTCCGAGAGAGCTTGAGCATTCGCGAAGACTTGATCGTGCAGCGCGGAGTTGAGCTCGACGCCCGTGAGACCGAGGCGCGGAAACGCGAAGAACAGGCTGAGCAGATCGAGAAGGATCAATCCGCGCAGCGGGAGCACCTGGAAGCTCGCGAGAACAAGGTCACTCAAGACGAGGAGTTCTACCAGAAGCGCCTTGTGCAGACCAACGAGAACCTTCGCAAAAAGGAGGAGAAGATGGCGGAGGAGTCTGCGACGAAGGAGAAGCTCTTTCGCGACAGCTGTAGAAAGGACTTCGCGGATAAGGCCAAGAAACAAGAGGACCGCTTCACGAAGAGACGCAACGAGCTTGAGGCTCGCGTCAAGGACCTTGAGGCCCAAAAGAAGCGATTCGACTCTCGCCTCCAGGCTGCCGCGGAGGCTCGGGCCCGCGCGGAGCAGAACTTTGCCTCTTTGATGGCTGACATGAAGGAGTTGACCGCTCAGGTGGGCCCTGTCGTGGAGCGCGCTGAAGAGGCTGAGCATCGCGCGCAGGCGGCACAGGTCTTGACGCAGCAGCGGGAGCGCATGTTCCAATCCTTGGTGACCCGGGGGAACGCTCTCGCGGGGCAGCTAGGAGTGGATGCCCCAGCTGTTCCCGCTCATGGGAACGCTGACGCCGCCACGTACCTCGCCTACTTCGATCAGCTCTTCACCGCGCTTGAGGGCCCTGTGGCGGAACTTGGCGATGTTGTTGACGAGGAGTGCCGCAAGCTCTTGACTGTGGCGATCGACCGCGTCTTCGCCAACCTCCAGCGCCTTCAACCCGGCTTCGACTACGAGTCAGTGACCGAGCCCGTCGTGGGGGACCAAGCCTGGGAGCTCTCCAGCTTGGTTCGAGAAGAAGTCAACGATTACGTCGACCGCTTCAAGAGGGTTGAGGCGGAGCAGGCCGCTGAGGAGGATGAAGGCGCCGAAGAAGAGAAGGCTGAAGAGGACGGCGATGGTGAACCCTCTGCCTAGGCCACTCCTGCAACAAGATGCGCTTGACGCGCAATTTATCTTTGTTTTAAGACTTGTTTTAATTCATGCTAGCTTGTAAGATACTTTGATCGTATGCGAACATGTGTGTGTGTGCCCCTCGAAGGGTCTTTTATCCCTGTTCCATGTCTTTCTACGCTCTACGTCGTCAGGACCCATCTCTTCGCGCTATGACACCGCCGCTACGGTATGCCGGAGCGTGACTCGGCAAGGCCGGGGGGTGTTTAAGGCTTGGAGAGGTAAGGGCTCTCGAGTCGCGGTGCTCGAGGGCTCCCCTTGGACCAGAGTACGGACGGGAGTTCGTCTATCCAGCCCTTGCCGTAGCCCTTCAGGCGATTGAAGCTTCTTGTCTTGAGGCCCTTGAGGACCTCAGCATTTGCTCGCTCGGCTTGGCCGTTGCTCTGTGGGTGAGCCACCGAGGCGAAGCAGAGCTTGGTGCCGAGGCTCTCGCAGTAGGCCCTGAAGATGCCGCTGGTGAATTGTGAGCCATTGTCGGTGATGATGCGATTAGGCACACCAAAGCGGCAGACCAGGCCTCTGATGAATTTTACTGCTGCCCTGGCCGGTATGCTGCGCACTGCTTCAACCTCTGCCCACTTGGTGAACTTGTCGACTGCCACGAAGAGGAAACGGTAGCCCCCTTGTGATCTCGGGAAGGGTCCCAGATGTCAAGCCCCAGACCGCGAAAGGCCACGAGAGCGGGATGGTTTGGAGTCCCAGTGCAGGCTGATGGACTTGCTTGGCGTGGAACTGGCACGCATCGCAAGACTGGACGATGGTGGTGGCATCTTGAAGCACTTGGGGCCAGTAGAAACCGCTCCTGAAGACCTTGCCTGCCAGGGTGCGTGCAGAGGAATGGTGGCCACACTCTCCACTGTGAATGTCTCTGATCAGCATGCGGCCTTCCTCGGGGGGGACGCACTTGAGTGCAATTCCATTTGGGCGCTTGCGGTACAGGTCTCCCTCGAGGATGTAGTATGACTTGGCTTGTCGAGCCACTCGTTCTGCCTCCGCGTCTTCTTCAGGAAGGACTCCCTTCAGCAGGTAGTCTTTGAGTTCGTCAACCCAGCCTGTCTCTTGTGCACCATAGCCAGCAGCAGACGCTCCCCTGAGGATGGACCGCAGTTGGGTGCCCCACCTATAGGAGGTGGTGGGAGTACTTCGTCTGTGCTTGTGGCTGCTGCTTCTTGTGGCTGCTTTATGGACGCCTTGGAGAGTCTCTCTTCAAAGACGCCGGCCGGCTGGGCCTGCCTTCGTGATGCTCGCTTGGCGATGTCATCTGCCTCTGGTTCTCCTTTCGCGGGATGTGCATGAGCTCCATGCCCCTGAAGTGCTTCTCGAGCTTGCGGACCTCTTCAAGGTAGGCGGCCATGTGGTCGTCTTTAGGCGTGTAGCTCTTGTTGGAGAAGTTAACCAGGAGCTGGGAATCACCCTTTATGAGTAAGTGCTTGACGCCAAGGGCGATTGCGGCTCTGAGCCCGGCGAGGAGGCCCTCGTACTCGGCGATGTTGTTGGAGATCTTGTCTATTGTGAAGCACAGCTGGATGGCGTAGTAGAGCTTGTCACCTTTTGGTGAGGTTAAGACAACGCCAGCCCCACCATTGCGGCAGGCGAAAGCTCCATCGAAGTGCATGGTCCAGTGGCTTGGCATTGTATCTCCCGATGACGCGGTTTCTTCTTCGCGAGGCTCTTCAGGAGTTGGGTCTGTCCACTCGGCGACGAAATCCGCCAGCGCTCTCCCTTTTATGACTCTTGTGGTGTCGAAGCGCAAGTTGAATGGCTGCAGCTCAATGTTCCATCCTGCGACGCGGTCAGTAGCGTTGGGGTTGCGCAGGATCTGCTCCAGGGGGAAGGACGTGACCACCGTGATGGGGTGGCCCTGGAAGTAGTGGCGCAGCTTCCTGGAGGCGATGAGTAGCGCGAGGAGGAGCTTCTGCTGCACTGGGTACCGCTCGCGAGCATCTCGCAGTACAGTACTGACGAAGTAGACTGGATGCTCGACGAGGGTCGTTGATGGTGCGGCAGCGTCGGCTCCCTCGAGAGGCTCCTCAGGACCTTTGGCGAGGTTTGCCTGTGGAGGAGCCTCGGCAGGGTGCTCGTGGGGGCTCGACTTGAGGCTGTGGGCTGGCACTGGGTCTGGAGAGACTGTTCCCTCGTCGGGAGGTTCTGGACTTGGTGTGGCAGTGCTTTTCTTGGGGAGAACTGGCTCTTCTCTTTCCACCACCAGGACGGCGCTTGCAGTTTGTGGAGTGGCTGCTAGGTACAGCTTCAGATGCTCGCCTGCCCTGGGGGCTACCATGACTGGTGAGCTAGCCAAGTATTTCTTCAAGTCCTCAAATGCTTTGTCGGCCTCTGGAGTCCACTTGAAGGTGCCGGATTTCTTCATGATCTTGAAAAATGGCAAGGCTCTCTCGCCGAACTTGGAGATGAAGCGGCCTAAGCTGGCCATGCATCCTGCTAGGCGCTGCATGTCCTTGAGGCGGCGAGGTGGCTGCATGTCTTCTATAGCCTTGATCTTGTCAGGGTTTGCTTCTATGCCGCGGTGGGACACGAGGAACCCGAGGAGCTTGCCTGAAGGCACCCCGAAGACGCACTTGGCGGGGTTTAACTTGATGTTCACCTTGCGCAGGCTGGCGAAGGTTTCCTCGAGATCCTTCAAGAGAGTGTCTCCCTCGCGAGACTTGACCACGATGTCGTCGACATAAGCTTCTGCATTTCTTCCCATCTGAGCCCCCAAGGCGATCCTCATGAGCCTCTGGAAGGTGGCGCCGGCATTTTTCAGGCCAAAGGGCATGCAAGTGTAGCAATACACACCACAAGGGGTGAGAAATGCTGTTTTCTCCTCGTCTTCCTTGGCCATTTTGATCTGGTGGTAGCCTGAGAAGGCATCCAGGAAACAGAGGAGATCACAGCCGGCGGTGGAGTCCACAATCTGGTCTATCCTTGGCATGGGGTATGGATCCTTGGGGCAGCCTTGTTTACGTCTGTGTAGTCGATGCAGAGCCGGCCTCCTCCATTGGGTTTTGGGACAACCACACCGTTGGAGAGCCAAGTGGGGTGGGCAACTTCTCGAATGATGTCTGCTGCTTTCAGCTTCTCTACTTCTTTGATGATGAACGCTTGCTTCTCGGGGGCTTGTTTCCGCGCTTTTGCTTTACAGGGCGTGCGTCTGGACACACGGCTAAGTGGTGCTCGATCACCTCCCTTGGTACACCGGACATTTCTGACGGAGTCCATGCGAACATGTCAGAATTTGCCCGAAGGAAGGCGACGAGCGCGCTTTCCTATTTGGGAGGCAAGCCAGCGCCTATGGTGACGCTAGCCCCCGAGCCTCAGCCCCCGAGCCGCTGGTGCTCAGCGACACCTTCTTTGTAGATGCTTGCTCTTGAGTGAACAGTTGTTTCTTCTTCTTGGGCCTCTCGAGAGGCTCCATGTCCTCGTCAGCGGGGAATGCCATGGCAGCGGCCTTGTAGGCGATCTCGACAGCGCGCGTGGCGTCCTGTACGTGACCACGTATGGTGATGGTGCCACCGCTGCCAGGGATCTTGACCATGTTGTAGGCGTGGTGCGTGACGGCCATGAACTTCGCGAGGGCGGGGTAGCCGAGGATGGCGTTGTAGGGCAGGCCAATGTGCGCGACGTCGAAGTCAATTAGCTCGGTGCGGTAGTTCTCCTGCGTGCCAAAGTGACCGCGAGCCTCACTTGCCCCAGAGGCGAGATTGAGCCGCTGGTGACCCCGGTGAAGGGCCTGGAGGGCATGAGCCACTCGTAGGGCACTTGAAGCGTCTCGAAGGTCTCGACAGAGATGACGTTTAGGCCTGCACCCCCATCAATGAGCGTCTTGCCGACGGCGATGTTGTTGATGGTGGGGGTGCACACCAACGGGAGGGTGCCCACAGTCTTTGTAGACTTGGGGTGATCTTTGGCGTCGAAGGCGATGGTGTACTGGGACCACTTGAGGGGGCGGGACGTCTCGACCCCGGGAAGCGCTGCGTTGAGCTCGCGAGCGAACTGCTTGAACTGGTTGTTCGACTTGGGCGCCTGGGATCCGCCGAGGATGCATGCCATGGCACCCTTGGGGGCCTGGTAGCCTCCAGGCTCTTCGTCGGGCAGATTGTTGTTTTTCTCGGCGGCATTCGCCTGAGTTCCCTGGGCCTCTGGAAGTTGCCCTTGCGTCCACCTTTGCGGTAACCACGGCCTCTGCCGCGGCCACCGCTGCCTTCTTCTTGCTCACGCTTCTTGCTCAGCTGCTTGAGGTCATAGCAGTTCTCCGTCGCATGGCCGCGCCTGTTGTGGTAGATGCAGAACGGGCGGTTGTCCACCTTTTTCTCGCCAGCCTCTGGGAGTCCTCGCGAACATGCTTGGCGTCGGGTTCAGCTGCCAGGACTGCGGTAGGCTTGCGCTTTATCTCGTCACGCCTCTTCTGGGTCTTGGATCCCTCGACAGGGTCGTCTGTCGAGCCCACCTTGACGAAGAGGAGCCCTTCTCTGCCTTGGCGCATTTGTCTGCGATGTCGAAGAGCTTCACCACGGAGGAGAGGGTATCATGGATGCCGAGCTTCTCGAGCATCCTGTGGTTGGTGACGCCCTCTCTGAAGGCCGCAATGACGTGCGAGTCCGGGATGTTCGGGATCTTGTTGCGGACTTGGCTGAAGCGCTGGATGTACCTGCGGAGGGTCTCGCCAGGCTTCTGGCGCACAGCTCGCAGGTCGTTGTAGGTGAGGGCGCGCTCGTACGTGCCCTTGAAGTTCGCAACGAACTGCTGGCAGAGCTCCTCCCACGAGTCAATGGAGTCCTCGGGAAGGTTCAGGAGCCACGACAAGGCGGAATCCTTGAGAGCGTGGGAGAACCAGTTGGCCATGACCTTGTCGTCTCCCCCCGCAGCTTGGATGGAGGTGGTGTAGAGCTGCAAGAACTCGATGGGGTTGTTCGTGCCGTCGTAGCCCTTGGGTAGGTCAGGCCTGAACTTCTGTGGCCAGACGACGCGACGCAGGTTGCGGGTGAAGGCCGCGCAACCTGTGGCGTACGAGGCGATGCCACCCTGAAGAGCACGGCGGTTCTGTCGCCCTGCTTGGCCGATTTCCTCGACGATGCGCTTCTGGAGGTCCTTCTGGCGCTCCATTTCCACCCGCGCGTCTGGGGGTGTCCGCTGCACGATTTGACAATCGCGCGGCGAAGACGCGTGGGATGCGGCCTTGTGCGCCGCAGCGGAGGTGGACCTGGCGGAGGCGGCGGCGGAGGCGGCGGCGGAGGTGCGCCATGCGCGGTGGTTCCAGCGCGTCCGGAGTTGTGGTGCACCAGAGAGCGCGACGCCGCAGGAGCAGCGCGCGGTGCCGCCGCAATGTCGACGAGGTGCTGGAGGCGGCCGAGCCAGTTGTCGTGCGCCTCAGCTGTGGGCGGTAGCGGAAGAGTTCCGCGGCCATGAGCAGCGCGGTGTTTGGGCTGGGACGCCCAAGAGTGGAGGCGCTGTGGCGCTGGGACGGATGCGAGGACTCAGCGTCCTCGCCGTGCCCGTGGTCGACGTCGTCGTCGAAGCGGTCGTCGTGGTGGCCGTCGTCGTCCTCGGGGTGCTCCACCCGCGGTTCAGCGGTGTTGCGCCCCGTGGCACGGCTGGCGCGGGGACGGCCGCGAGGGTTGGTGGTGTTGGCAGCGGGCTCGGTGGTTGCCCTGCCTGACGCCCGCCGGGTGGCGCGAGCTGCGCGAGTGTCCGCCATGGTGCAGAGGTCGATGAAGGTTGAAGACGCGCCTCAGCCCCCTACCTGGCGCGCCAATTGTCGGAGAATGACTCCCACGAAACAGGGATAGTCAAGCTCACGAAGAGAGTTCGTGTAAGGGGCTGAACACGTTGGTCAAACAACCCTCAACCTGCACGGCGACGGTGCTCGTCGAGCAAGTGGAGGGACATCACGACAGAGATGAACACCAGCCCGTACCCAGGTTCACGGCCCTCGTGTGGAGGTAATACCGCTACTCCTGCTTGTCTGTATTGCACTGCTTGTAGAGGTTACAGTACAATGAGCTTGCCGAGGGCTCTCTTTTGGCAATGGTGTATACAAGGAAGGGAAGCAATGGTCTTCTTCTTCCTTGCGCGTAAGTGGCTATGCTGGAATGAGAATGCGATCCCTTGCTACGGTGCTTGTCCTCCTTTTATAGGCGCCCCGTGCTCCCTCCCTGCGCTTGCACTATGGTAGGGCTGTCACGTGGCGCAGAAGGTAGAGCGTGGTGCACCGCAGCCCGGTGTCCATGGACGCGGTCCATGGGCGTAAAGCTGACTCCTGTAGCAGAGTAACCACCGTCCATGCAGGACGGCCAGCTGGGGCCGCAGAGGAACGTGGGGGTGCCCACGGTGACGTTGGCCGTGGAGCGTAGCGCCGGCCGGTCCCCTTATCACCAAAGAGGAAACCTTGTAGTCCGGTGCGGATGGCACAGCTTTGTTGACCCCTTTAATCACCAAAATGGCAACTGCGGCGTCGTCGTCACCGCGCGCAGGGGCGCGCGTCACTCTGCGGCCGCTGCAGAGCCCATGTGCGCTCTGCAGAGGTTGCTTTGCAGCGAAGCGATCTCCACGAGGGCTTGGATGCCCTGTAGAGAATTCGGCGTTGACCTCTCTCCAGGGGAGATTTCCTTGAAGAGGGGGCAGCAGTGGAGAGGGCCTCCGCAGGCCTCTGCTGCCTCAAAAGCCCTCGCGAGGCAATTCGCCTCTCGAGGCTCTCCAAGCGTAGGCTTGGTCCTTAGCGAAAATTCGCCACCGAGTGTCGAGGGCCGTAGAGGACAGGCCCAGCACACCCTGGATTCCACTGGGCCGACAGCCATCCTTCGTGATATTCATGCAGGTACCTGCAGGCATCACGCCAGCAGTCGATCACTCGTAGCAAAAGCCTTTCGCGCAGGCTTCTACTGGCCAACAGCACTCAAAAACGCGGAGGACATAGTCAAAAGGTGCATCGGCTGCCAAAAATTCGCCACAAAGCCGCACGCACCCGCATCGGCGTTGAAGACAATACCATTGGCCTGGCCCTTCGCGCAGTGGGGGCTCGATATGGTTTGGCCACTCAAAAAATCCTCCCATGGAGGGCATACTCACCTTCTGGTGGCAGTCGACAAGTTCACCAAGTGGATTGAAGCAGTCCCTATCACAAGTTCGACTGCCACTACAGCAGTCAATTTCATAAAATCCATCATATACCGCTTTGGTGTGCCAAGTAGCATCATCACTGATAACGGTACAAACTTCACGGCTGAAGAATTAAGGACCTTTTGCAAAGAGCAAGATATCACGCTCAACTACGCATCAGTGGCACACCCGCAGTCCAATGGACAAGTTGAAAAGGCCAATGGACTTGTGACGAGTGGAATCAAGAAGCGCCTTCTGGTGCCACTCAAAAGGGCCGCGGGTGCTTGGGTCGAAGAACTCCCATCTGTGCTATGGAGCTTACGCACAACACCAAACGCTTCAACACAATTCACCCCATTCTTCATGGTCTACGGTGCAGAGGCAATCCTGCCATCAGATGTAAGGTTCAACGCACCAAGAGTCGAAGCATACAACGAAGAAGATGCAGATGAAGCACTCGAAGACGCAGTCGACTTGCTCGAAGAAGCACGAAACACGGCGCTCGCACGCACAGCTGTTTATCAGCAGGACCTCCGTAACTATCACAGCCGTCGACTGCGTACAAGATCCTTCGAGGTTGGCGACTTGGTACTTCGACTGAAGCAAAAGAAGGTGCACAAACTCGCTTCTCCATGGGAAGGACCCTTCATAATCACCGAGGTCATTGGTGGTGGAGCATACAGACTGAAGCACGCGAAGACAGGCGAACTCTCGCATAATCCTTGGAACGTTGCGCAGCTGCGCCGTTTCTATGCTTAGATTGCTCAGTCGCACAATGTAATAGGCACATATGTCGGATGGCTGCAGGCTTCAGACGCGCTCTTTTCCTTACCAGGGTACCTAAGGGGACTGGAAGGTTTTTAATGAGGCGGCCTGCAGCCTAACATTCATAAATGGAATATAGTCAATAAATTCCTCATATTTTTCTGCTTACTACTCGCATAACTTATCAGCACAAACTTAGCCTCACCCGTATGCTCGGGGGCTGAGCTACCTCATAACATAAAGCTTTCGCTCTTTCAAACATAATACTCCAGCCACACTCGAATACTCGGGGGCTGGATCATAAAACTCAATACATAAAGGAAAAAGTTGCTCAACCCCACTCAATTACTCGGGGGCTGAGCCTGCAGGCATAAGTTGAAACTTCAACTCTCATAAAATTCATAGCCTCACTCGAGCACTCGGGGGCTGTGCAATTCATGTTCCATATTAAGTAATTTCTCATAAACCCCACTCGATACACTCGGGGGCTGCATACATACACATAAACAAATAAGCACTACGTACAAGTGGCAAATTTACACTCGGGGGTGTTCCCTATACATAAATACCCTAATCTTCTGGTTCGTCCTTGACTGGGAGAACAGGGCCCATAAGTTGAGCGTTATAACACTCAACCAACGTCCTCGCATGTTCGACTGTATCGTCCAGATCCGATTGGGACAAAGACTTTCCAGGCACGGGTGGACGCAGCTGCATATTCGGACGCTGACTTCGGATGTATGCCATCGTTGCGTTGGCTCCGTCCACAAGCTTCTGGGCGATAAAGTCTCGAATAGGAGCAGCACTCGAAAGAGGCCGAGCAAAGCATGGATTCCTTGAGTTTGCGGCCTAGTCGGGAAAAGCGTCTGGTTGATTCGACTGAAGGCCGATCTGCATAACTCAAGCAGCATAGTGCTCCGCCACACCCGATCCTGCAAAGTTGCGAGTATGCGTGCTCGGTGCTTATCCAAGCGAAAGTGCTGACGACCAGTCGTGGGTTCGTTAGTCGCATTGTTCAGCTGCTCCTCTACACGAGCCTGCTCTGCCTGGAAATCTGGAACAAAACCTGCAACAACACATGTTGGGTAAACAAAAAGGACAGACTATGAACTCTTGAGATAAAGAGCAGTCATGCTTACACTCGAGTTGCCTGTTCACAATCTCCATTTCGCCAAGCACATACTCCTCACGTTGAGTGGGTAAAGCAGGCCTTGCCCTCATCCTATCCAGCTCACTTCGGGCACTCGCCAGCTCTTGCTCCTGTTTCGCGAGTTGAGCCTTCATATAACGTATTACTGCGGCATCGTTTGCCACCTGAGCTCGAGATCGAGTAGGGGCACGATGCCGCGACGAACTGGATGAAGTGGCGGTTGGCCGTTTCTGTTCCAAGCATCATAAAAGTTTCATGAGAAACTAGTCACAAAGCTCAGACGAGCAACAACATACAGC
Source organism: Poa pratensis (assembly GCA_947311845.1). Lineage (NCBI taxonomy): Eukaryota > Viridiplantae > Streptophyta > Magnoliopsida > Poales > Poaceae > Poa > Poa pratensis. The sequence goes on along the minus strand of CAMZMU010000093.1, from coordinate 39,778,116 downwards.
CTTACAAGCAGGATCATAATGAGGAAATTATATTCATACAAAGGTAGCAAAGGCACATGCATACTCGCATGGTCATAAGTTTAATTACAATACATCAAAGGCGCGGCTGCCCTACTTCTCAGACATTGACTCTAATCTAGCCCTACTCGCACGAGCGGCGACCTCTGCTGCCCGGCGCTCCATGGTGGTCATAAAAATTTCAGCCAACTTTGCGGCTGGCTCGTTCACATGCTTTAGGGACACCAGTTTCCTGCCAGGCTTACGAGGGAAAGTAGACAGAGCGGCCTCGAAGTCACCCTCTATCCCATGACCTAAAAGGAGTTTGAGGGTGGTCTCTGAGCCGCGTACCGTCAAAGTGCGAGCAAAGTTCGCCATAGTCGAAGTTCCCGGGCCCAGGACGTCTGCGAAGCCATCCACAGTCGAAGGAGGTTGGCTAGATGGGAACACGTCCTTGAACACGGCGCCGAGGGTGCTCGTAGACTTGGCGATTGCATCCTTGGCTTGGGTGGAGACGACGTCCAAATCGCCAATAGCGCGGTCAAGGGACAAATTGCCACTCGACTAGTCTACACCCAGCGGTGCGCCAACAGCTCCTGCAAAAATCAGACATAACACAAACTTTTACACAACCTTCAGTGCCAAAAGAAGGGGACAAAAAGTGGCAAATTCAACTTACCGCCCACGTCTCGGGTGAGGCTAGCCAAGCGCTCAGCAAAATCTTTCTCGCGCAGCGCAGCGGAGTTCTTGGCGTCATCCAAGGCCTTCTTCGACTCAGCGCGCTCCTTGGCGAGTGCATCTTCTAGCTCTTTAACCCGGGACTCAGCAGATGCCTTGTCACCTGAGATAGATGGCCAAATGTCATTCACAATCGACAAAGCAAAGACATACAGAAACCCAACACACTTACGGGTGAGCTGCTCCATAACAGTGCGCAGATTATCCCTCTCCTGTTCAACCTGGACAAATGCTTTACCTGATTCCACCAGGTTGAGGTAGAAGGGCTGCACGCACACGAAACCAACATAAGCCATACACAAATAGTCCCAGAAGGAAGACTCGACAAAAGACACTTACGTGTTCAACCCAAGGCGAAGGCTTGGCAGCAGAAGTCCCAATTTGCGGAGTCGACGTACTCGCAATCTTGGCGGCCTCAATGGAAGTGGCCGTGGCTACTGTTTTCACAACCTCAGCCGCAACAGGAGAAGCTTCAGGCTGATCTGGAGTCGAAGCTCTCACGGTTGGAGGAGTTGGAGGTCGCACAGTCTCGGCACTACGAGTAACATAAGACATACAACATAAGCAAGGCTATTAACAAGCAGAAACTTGAGTACAAGGAAGTTCAGACGCATACCTGTGCTCTTCTTCCTCTTCGCTATCGAGGTTGTCAAAATTGGGGCCTCCAAAACATAGCTCTCCACCCAACTGAGGAGGAGGAGCCGAACTCAACGGGCTCACGTCCAAAGGAGCAGCTGTGGTCATAGGAGACGAACCCGAGTCTCCATCATCCCTCAAATCCTCCTTCGCGGGTGAGCTCATAGAGGAAGACACAACTTGGGCCGCCCGATGACGCTTGCGAGTAGGGACCTCGCTCACATCGTCAGTCGCGGCAGGCTCCTTGTCCTGTACTTCTTCAACCCCTTCCTCTTCGACCTCTTCTGAGGGAGATGTGGTAGCTGAAGGTAGAGGCGATTCGTCTCCTCCCTTCGCGGCTACCGTCACCTCTGTTTCGTGAGTTGGGCCATCTTCGGGAGGAGGAGGAAGGGTTGAGGCGGTCGAGTGGCCCTGCATACAACATACAGTAGTCGAAAATCACAAAGATGCATAGCAAAATAACAAAAGCAGGAGATCATAAACTCGATAGATTCACTAACCTCTGGCAAAGGCTTTTCAGCCCCATAAGGATCGACAGGGCAGTCGACGTTGCAGGGCTCGCTGGACTTTGTGCTGGTGATGGACTGCACGTGCGACACCAGCTCGTTCTTCGACAGCTCTTCCTTGCTCATTCGGGTGGCGTCGAGCGCACCCTCGTACTCCCACATCGGGTGGGCACGAGCGCGGAGCGGCCATACCCGCATCTTCACAAAGGTGGCAATTAGATGCACACCAGTGACGCTGTTAAGCAGTCCTCCAATCGTCTCCAGCAGAGGCGCCGCTTCCGCCACTTCTTCAGTCGAAAGCTCGTGGTCCCAGGCTTTTGTCCTAGCGGCTATACCAGCAGTCGAAAATGCTGGGACCCCATCCTGGTCGACGCGCACATAAAACCACCTTTTCCTCCACCCTTGCGCCGAGTCGACTGGCTTCAGGGCAAAGTATCGGGTGTCGCTGCGCACCTGGATTTGAAGGCCTCCGACTGGAAAGGTTCGGCCGCCTCGGTTGTTGGGCCGGACCATGAAGATAGATTTCCAAAGGGCCCAGCTGGGAGCAACTCCCAGGAAACACTCGCACAATACCATGAAACAGGAAATGTGCATAATGCCGTTAGGGGTGAGATCATGGATCTGCACCCCATAGGCGTACAGCAAACCACGAACGAAGTCGTGGAGGGGAAAAGATAGACCCCTGGGCAAAAACTCCGCAAAACATACGCGCTCGTTTGCGCGAGGCTCGGGGAGTACCTCTTTTGATGGCGCGCGGACGGTAACTGGTCCGCCGGCGGCAGCAATCCGTCCTCGCGGAACTTCTCGAGATGGGCTGCCTTGAGTGTGGACTTCATCCAGTCACCGTCGCTCTTCTTGAGGTCGACGGCGGCCGCAGATGCGCCAGCCGCAGCTTTCTTCCCCTTCAGAGCGGCCGCGTCAGTCGCGGGCGCGTCGGTGGCAGAGGCTTTCCTTTTTGGCGCCATGGCAGTGGTGGCTAGGGAGAACAGCAAGAGCTTGGGCGCAAGAAACAATGGAGCAGGAGCGCGAGGAAGAAGAAGGAACAGGGGCGGCGCGCAGAGCAAATGGCTAGTAAAAAACAATGCCAGCGCCGCTTCCCCTATTAACCTCAAATCAAAGGCAATCACAGCCATTCAGATCCAAACCGTGCGCTACGCACGCAATCTCACCGTACACGTGGCAAACGCGGAGGGCAACCGTCGCCGGCCACTCCGCCCACTACGCACGTAAAAAGAGGAGCCATCATCACGCCTCTGCAAAAAGTGGGCCCGTGTGGTCAAATCAGGTCAAAACGGCACCGTCTTCGGTTAGCTCTGCACAAATGGGCCCACCGATGTGTCATGTCCCATCCATCGCAGCATAACGCACGCCACGCGTGTCAGGAATCGCAGTCGAGGTAAACGTCACCCCTGACGTCATTGAAGCATATGTTCAGAAATACATTCGAGTCTGCCCGACGCATAATGGTCACTCGATTGCCTTGTTTAGTTTGGGTATGACAAATCCTTCTTAAGGCAAAATTGGTCACTCGACCGTTCCTTCGATTGAGTCATATTACTCCCATCGGGAGCGTATTCAAAAAAATCTTCGACTGAAGATGCTCAAGACAATGATTGAGATTATCCTCCATTTACAAGTAATACAGCATAATCTCGGGGGCTACTCCCATCGGGAGCACTGTCGTGCACCCGATAGAATTATGACACAAATTTCTTCGATTAACATATGCTGAGTAAGAGGATTTTGAGATTATCCTCCATTGCAAAGCAATAAAGCACAATCTCGGGGGCTACTCCCATCGGGAGCGCTATCGCGCACCCGATAGCATAACAGCAAATATCAGTCGACAAAGGACACGACTCGTCCAACAAAGTTCAAAAACATACTCGAAACATCCCTGAGTTGCGTCCGTCGCAAATACCTCGGATGCTGCACGCATAGTGCAAAGGTAAGACCCGCCGAACTTTCGAGCTGGGCTAAGGACCATTCCAGCAACGTCAATCCTTATACTTTCCGTGTCAGCAGACATGATGAAAAATCCCGACGGACGCGTTGGGTAAAATTCAAAGTTATACTGCAGATCGACTCAGTAAGACCTCAGCGGCCTAGTCGAATCTGACCAGTTTGTTCCAGATTCGAGTCCGGGGACTCGAGTTTGATTGAAAGCTAGTAAGGTTTTACCCGAATGTGTAGTTAACCAGTCCCGATCCGTCGAGTGTACTGGGCCTTGTAAGCTATTATCCCTTGATCATCATAAGCAGAAACCACAGTCGATGAGATACTCGACATAGCCAAACATGTGCTATTCATACAGTAATTCCAAATTATATATACAGAATACAAAGCATATGACGTGCACTTACGAAAGAGTCCATGCCCGATTCTTCGAGTCAGCCAAGTACTCGGGGGCTACTGACATGGGTATACATCTCGGGTACCCTATCATGAGGGTACCTGGTGCACGTGACGATTAAGGCCCAATAGCAAAGAGCCTACTCGAAGCCCAAGACAAGAGGCCTAAGAAGATGGAGTACCCTCCAAGATTAGACATAGGCATAGTCGGTTTAGACTTTCCTTACGTGTAAATTAGGTCGGTTACGAACTCCCGAGACCCAGCCTATTTAAAGGCTGGGAGGGGTGCCGATCTGGGGGCAAGCCATACTCGAACCACCAAAGCTCTTGCGAGATCGACATCTCGCCGGAGCCTCCTTGTAATCGCATAATCTCACACGATCAATAACAGACAGGCAGGAAGTAGGGTCTTTACCTCCACCCGAGGGTCCTGAACCTGGGTAAATCTTTGCCTCTGCTTGTCAGCCGACGAAACTACCAGTACTACCACGTTCTCTCCCCATAATCTCAACCCTAGGTCCTTAACCATGGGATTTGATGAGGGTACACCTCATCAGGTGGTCTCCCACGCGCCCACCCAAGCTCGAGGCGCTCGGCCATGGTGGCCATGGTGGGCAAAATACTGTGTGACTTCCCTCACTTTCTTGCACCGAATGGAAGAGCAGGGGAGAGGGGATGGGGAGGAGGATCAGGTTCCACGCGAGAGGGGCTCGGGGTGCCCTTTTATAGGCTGAGGACGGCGGAAGCTGACAACGGACCTTGCGGCGCCTAACTTCGGCCAGGAACTAAAGGGAGGGGATAAGGGCGGCTCCGGTTCGAGATAGGGGAGCAGGAGGGGTGCGTGATGTCTACGCACACTTCTATTCTTGTATACAGTGTTGGGCCTCCAAGTGCAGAGGTTTGTAGAACAGCAGCAAGTTTCCCTTAAGTGAATCACCCAAGGTTTATCGAACTCAGGGAGGTAGAGGTCAAAGTTATCCCTCTCAAGCAACCCTGCAATTAAGATACAAGAAGTCTCTTGTGTCCCCAACACACCTAATACACTTGTCAGATGTATAGGTGTACTAGTTCGGCGAAGAGATATTAAAATACAAGTGATATGGATGATTATAAGTGGTAATTGCAATCTGAAATAAAAATGGCAGCAAGCAAACATGAGACAAAATGAGAGTAAACGGTGTTTCAATGCTTGGAAATAAGGCTTAGGGATCATACTTTCACTAGTGGACACTCTCAACAATAATAATATAATTGAATACATAGATATTTCCTCTTCACTATGCTACTCTGAGTTATTCTCTCGTTGGATAACGAACACCAATCCACCGCGTAGGGCTATAAAAGCACACCTTAAAGTCGCATTCCATATCTAGGGAACCCCACACTGTCAACTTGAGTGCCCTAAATAGTACTAGACAAACACCGCAATTTCATAGAGACATCCAACGCAAATAATAACTCATGATAAGTATTCCTGTTATCTTTAGCCTAAGAGCCACACACGGGGCGCACACTGTTAACTTCGCACCGTGGGACAAAGGTGACTCTGGAGATTACATTAATAAAACCACTTGAGTAGCATATAAGATAATGAAGAGTAACATCTATGGATTCAACTAGATTACAAAGCTCATGATCACATAAAGATCACACCATGGGAGAGAGAGATAAACCACATAGCTACCGGTAGAGCCCTCAGCCTCGGGGGAGAACTACTCCCTCCTCATCATGGGAGGCAGCAACAATGATGATGGAGGCGGTGGCGTCGATGGAGATGGCTCCGGGGGCAATTCCCCGTCCCGGCAAGGTGCCGAAACAGAGACTTCTGTCCCCCCAATTAGGGTTTTTGGTGGCGGCTGAGCTACGGAACTCTTCTGGAGAAATCGTCGATTCTTCTAGGGTTTTCGGGGAAGGAGCAATATATAGGCCAAAGGGCGTCGCGAGGCGGTCCACGAGGTGGCGACACCACCCCTGGGGGCGGCCAAGGCCCAAACGCGCCCAGGGGGCGTGTGGAGGCTGTGGGCCTCCCCAGACTTGTCCTTCTGCCTCCCGGAGTCTTCTGGCGTTTTAGAATTTCTGTAATTTTTTCAGATTTTTCTGAGCACTTTCAATTTTGGACCTTTTCTGCAATGCATAGACATAATAAACAGAAACTGGCACTGTGGCATCTTGTTAATAGGTTAGTCCAATAAATGTCATAATATGATATAAAGTGCATATAAAAATGTGGCAATTGATATAAAACATGCATGGAACATCAAAAATTATAGATACGTTTGAGACGTATCAGCATCCCCAAGCTTAGTTCCTACTCGTCCTCGAGTAGGTAAACGATAAAACAAAATAATTTTTGAGGTGACATGCTACCATCATAATCTTGATCATATAATATTGCAAGGCACATGTAAATGAATGAAGTGATCCAAGTCAATGGTCTATAATTTGCTACCAAATAGATAATGAGTAAACAATGAATCACACAAGCTAAACGTTTTCATGAATAGTACTTTCGAGACAAGCATCAAACAGTTTTGCATAAGTGTTAACTCATAAAGCAATAGTCTCTAATAAAAGGTATTTAATCAACACAAAGGAAGAATTAAGTTTCAGCATTTGCTTCAACTTTCAACATATTTATCTCATGGATATCGTCAACACAAAGTAGTATAACAAGTCCAATACGTTGCATATAACGCATGTTGTAACAAAGTTGACACTAGTGTTTGCTTGTGGAAGACAGAAAGAATAGGAAAACTGACTCAACATAAAAGTAAAAGAAAGGCCCTTCGCAGAGGGAAGCAGGGATTAAGTCATGTGCTAGAGCTTTTAGGTTTTGAAAACATATAGAGATTGCATAAAATATTTGACACTCCTCCCAACCTTGCTAACACAAGCCATGGCTAACCGAATCCTCGGGTGCCTTCCATCAATCACATACCATGGAGGAGTATCTATTTTTAGAGGTGTTTGTTAATTGTCAACGAATGGTAGCGGGTGAGAACAGTATTCTACCTGTCAAACGGACTTTTAAGAGCGGCTCCCATGAAGGACGTTATTTCTACCAGCAAGGCAGATCATCCCTCTTTCTCTTTGGTTTACACACATGCAGGTATTTCACTGTTTGTCATTGCTTACTGATGAATCAGGGCAAAAGTGTGAAGAGAATTAATGGTTAAAGTTGTAATTAATTGGGACTGGGCACCCCGTTGCCAGCTCTTTTTGCAAAATTAGAGGATAAGCGGATGTATATGCCGCTAGTCCAGGTGTAAAAGTCCATTTGACAAATAGAATAAAGAATAACCACACTAATTCCTCATGAGCTAGTAAACATTGACACAAAAAATGAATAATAACATTTTGAATAATTTAAAGGTAGCACATGAAAAATTTACTTGGAGTGGCAAGGAAATACCACATATAGGTAGTTATGGTGGACACAAATGGCATGGATTTTGGCTCAAGGATTTGGATGCACGAGAAGCATTCCCTCTCAGTACAGAGTTTAGGCTAGCAAGGTTTATGTAAGCAAACAAGAATATCAACCCGTACACCAAGTTTTATATGACAAACATATTGCAAACGTTATAAGACTTCATACCGTCTTCCTTGTTAACCAAACCCTGTTATTAGAAAATATCTAGACCTTAGAGATACCACCGATGCAAACCAAATTTTCAACAAGCTTTACGGTAGTTCTTCACTAATAGGCTTAACTCACATGATGCACAAATTTAATCATGATCTACTTGTTAACTCAAAACAATTGACAAGCATCAAGTTATCCAAGTTAGTGATCTACAAGATTATGCAAGTTTTTCCTTATACCAATTACCACATGCAACATTTTCTGAACCAACCAAACACCAATCAATTCATTTCAACAACTCTCCAAACAGATATAAGTGAAGCAAGAGAGTACTTTCTACAAAAGAAAGCTAATAGCTCTGACAAGAGATACATGAAAACAAGAGCTAAAAGCTGAACAGCGCTAGATATGAATACTCAACAAATATAAGTGAAGAATAGGAGTATTCTCATGAAAAAGCGGAGCGTGTCTCTCTCCCAATCAAGAATGCTAGGGTCCAGTCAAGCTTTATTGAAAATAAAAGTACAATACTGAAAATAAAAGCACACAGACGCTCCAAGAAAAGCACATATGATGTGAAAGAATTAAAATATAGTTTCACTAGAGATGACCTGATAATTTTGCCGATGAAGAAGGGGATGCCTTGGGCATCCCCAAGCTTAGACGCTTGAGTCTTCTTGAAATATGCTGGGGAGATCCATGGGAGCCTCCCCAAGCTTGAGCTCTTCACTCTTCTCCATCCTATTATATCACTCTTCCCTCTTGACCCTTGAAAACTTCCGTCACACCAAACTCAAAGCAAATCTCATTAGAGGGTTAGTGACAATCAAAAACTCACATGTTCTATAAAGACGCAATATGACTTGTTACTTTAAACATTAGCTACTGCCACTGATGTTATGTGAAGCTCTTCCACCCAAAAAAGAATTTCACTCAACACTAGTAAAAGAGAGAATGCAAAATAAAAAGGCATAATCTGTCTAAAACAGAACAGTCCGCAAAGACGAATTTTTTCGAGGCACTTACGACGCTCAGATCGAAAAACTTTGAACTAACGAAAGATGCATACATATCTGAGGATCACGCACAAAAATTTTCAGATTTAAATAATTTTTCTGTGATTTTACAGAAGCAAAACGGTGAACAGCAGAAATCTGTTCCTGCGCAGAAATCCAAATCTAGCATCATCTTCCTATTAGAGGCCTTACTTGGCACAACAATGCAAGAAAATAAAGATACAAAGGCATTGATACAGAAGTAAACAGCACCTTGACTCAAATAAAATAAAAATAGCAGAAAATAAAAATAATGGGTTGTCTCCCACAAGCGCTTTTCTTTAAAGCCTTTTAGCTAGGCATGATAATTTTGATGATGCTCTCATATGTATAAGAGTTGAATATGAAAGAGCATCAAGAAGCAAATATCAAACACATTTAAGTCTAACCCACTTCCTATGCAAAGGAATCTTGTAAAAAAATAAATCAATGAAGCACAAAGTGACTAGCATAGGAAGGCAAAACAAGTGCAACTTCAAAAATTTCAACATAAAGAGAGAAGACTTAATATTATTGAGATATATGAAACCGTGTCTCCCTCTCTCATAAGGACCAGTAGGTCTTAAAGTACCCAGCAAATAAAAGCAAATCAAGAGAAAGCTCAAAACCTTCATCATAAAGAGAAGAAATTTAGTAACATGAAGATTTCTATAACCATACTTTCCTCTCTCAAAATAATTTTCAGTGGCATCATGAATAAACTCAACAATATAGCTATCACATAAAGCATTCTTATCATGATCCACATGCATAAAAGTATCATTACTCTCCACATAAGCATAATTAATTATATTAGTAATAGTGGGAGTAAAACTATCACAAGCATCATTGTAATCATCATAAATTGCAGGCATAGTATAATCATAATAAACTTTATCCTCCATAGTAGGTGGCACCAAAATACCACTATCATTATAATCATCATAAATTGGAGGCAAAGTATCATCAAAGAAAATTTTCTCCTCAAAACTTGGGGGACTAAAAATATCATATTCATCAAAACCAGCTTCCCCAAGCTTAGAGCTTTGCATAGCATTAGCAATAATGGTGTTCAAAGCATTTATAGTAATAACATTGCTACCATCATGCAAATAATTTTCCATAGGTTTTTTAATTTTCTCTTCAAAAGCATCATGTCCTAACTCAAGATAAATTTCATAGAGCTCTCTAATTTTTTTTTGTTTTCCATTAAGCCTAACTAGTGAAATAAAAACAAGAAACAAAAAGATATAATTGCAGAATCTAAAGGAAATACCTTCGAGCACTCACACGTCAGCAACAGTGCTAGAAAATAGCTAAGTAGCTGGAGGATGTGAGTACCTTTTACCTTACCTCCCCGGCAACGGCGCCAGAAAATAGCTTGATGTCTACGCACGCTTCTATTCTTGTAGACAGTGTTGGGCCTCCAAGTGCAGAGGTTTGTAGAACAGCAGCAAGTTTCCCTTAAGTGAATCACCCAAGGTTTATCGAACTCAGGGAGGTAGAGGTCAAAGATATCCCTCTCAAGCAACCCTGCAATTAAGATACAAGAAGTCTCTTGTGTCCCCAACACACCTAATACACTTGTCAGATGTATAGGTGCACTAGTTCGGCGAAGAGATATTAAAATACAAGTGATATGGATGATTATAAGTGGTAATTGCAATCTGAAATAAAAATGGCAGCAAGCAAACATGAGACAAAATGGAGTAAACGGTGTTTCAATGCTTGGAAACAAGGCCTAGGGATCATACTTTCACTAGTGGACACTCTCAACAATAATAATATAATTGAATACATAGATATTTCCTCTTCACTATGCTACTCTGAGTTATTCTCTCGTTGGATAACGAACACCAATCCACCGCGTAGGGCTATAAAAGCACACCTTAAAGTCGCATTCCATATCTAGGGAACCCCACACTGTCAACTTGAGCGCCCTAAATAGTACTAGACAAACACCGCAATTTCATAGAGACATCCAACACAAATAATAACTCATGATAAGTATTCCTGTTATCTTTAGCCTAAGAGCCACACACGGGGCGCACACTGTCAACTTCGCACCGTGGGACAAAGGTGACTCCGGAGATTACATTAATAAAACCACTTGAGTAGCATATAAGATAATGAAGAGTAACATCTATGGATTCAACTAGATTACAAAGCTCATGATCACATAAAGATCACACCATGGGAGAGAGAGATAAACCACATAGCTACCGGTAGAGCCCTCAGCCTCGGGGAGAACTACTCCCTCCTCATCATGGGAGGCAGCAACAACGATGATGGAGGCGGTGGCGTCGATGGAGATGGCTCCGGGGGCAATTCCCCGTCCCGGCAAGGTGCCGAAACAGAGACTTCTGTCCCCCGAATTAGGGTTTTTGGTGGCGGCGGAGCTACGGAACTCTTCTGGAGAAATCGTCGATTCTTCTAGGGTTTTCGGGGAAGGAGCAATATATAGGCCAAAGGGCATCGCGAGGCGGTCCACGAGGTGGCGACACCACCCCTGGGGGCGGCCAAGGCCCAAACGCGCCCAGGGGGCGTGTGGAGGCTGTGGGCCTCCCCCAGAGTTGTCCTTCTGGCTCCCGGAGTCTTCTGGCGTTTTAGAATTTCTGTAATTTTTTGAGATTTTTCTGAGCACTTTCAATTTTGGACCTTTTCTGCAATGCACAGACATAATAAACAGAAACTGGCACTGTGGCATCTTGTTAATAGGTTAGTCCAATAAATGTCATAATATGATATAAAGTGCATATAAAAATGTGGCAATTGGTATAAAACATGCATGGAACATCAAAAATTATAGATACGTTTGAGACGTATCAGTGCGGCCACTGCTCGTTTGGTCCGGGACCGAGGAACAGCGAGGGGAGCCAGAGGAACAGCGGAGGTCAACGCGAGTGGACGCCGGCCAGTGCGCGCCCTAGCGTTCGGAGCGCGCCACGAGCGGCATGGCCATGCCACGAGGTCCATCGTGGGTGCAACGACTAACAAAACATACCAACGTGATCCCCAGATCAACACCAACTCAACCAAGCAGGAATCACTGAAGAACACAATACTTTTCAGACTAGATTTTCCAGAAAACCTAATGTACAGAAGGTGTTCGACGAAAAGACAGGGGTCTTGCACTACTCAGAAAAATCCCAAAAATTCACCACTGGGTTTAATTGGTACTAGGAGAGTGTCTATGGAGTTTGAGCTCAATTGGACATTGGTACATTGGGTTTTGGCAATGTGCCCACAAATTGGCATAATGGCATGGTCATGGCAAAGTGATTTTTCACTCTTCACCTTGGGGTGATCTTATGGATATGTGTGTCTAGATATCTTGTGGACAAGGTGGCCAAGTTTCATGATCATTGAACTTGCCTAGGGTGGGGTTTGCTTGATGATACCAAAATGGCACCATTTCGGGCTTTCAAAGGAAGTGATAGATAGGTTGACCAAATAGTTTTGGTCCCAAAAGGGGAAGTGTTGGGAATGAAAAATTATTTCTCCCATGAATTTATGAGAATTTTTGGATAGGCATAGCTTGACTCAAACATCTCTGGATCAGAAATGGCATTTTGGAAAATAATGCCCAACTTGGAAATATTGCATTGAAGTATGCAATATTTTTGCATGGATTGTCTTTATATGAATATGGGAGTCCTCTGGTATTTTTAATGGAATTTTTCTAGTTATGGAAATAGGCTTCCCTTTGGTAGGTGGAGAAAAGGGTTTAAAAGGTTCGATAATTAGGGCTAGGGTTTTCGAGGGAAAACCTAAGCATCAAAATTATCACGGGTGATGGAGTGGTTCGTGGATCACTGGGAAATTCCTGAGGGAGCAATTCCCAAGTCAAATCATCCTCAAAAGATTTGAAGAAACATCTAGGGAAAGAGAAAAAGTTTTTCAGGTGTCAGAAAACACCACTAAAATTAGGTTTCAATTTTCGGGGTGTTACAGACCTTCCCCCCTTAAAAGAATCTCGTCCTCGATATTAAGGGGGTTATACAAGAAAATTCTTGAATGATCCATTTATACCCATTTAAAAACTTTTTCTACCAAATATTAGAGTTTAACACTTAAGAGATTAACACTCCACAAGATTTTTATTAAAAACAGTATGATATTTCTACCATACTCAATGCATTTAGAAGATGGCATGGCCGGGGCTCACACCAACAATCAACATAGGATCTACCACCATGGTTAAAAATTAAATCTATGGTTTTGCTCAACCCAACACAAACATGGCAACATCAAAACAAAATCTACAACCAAACTATCAACCGACAATCAAGGATTTAACTCGGGCAACCAATTACCCAATTTTTGCAAAACAAAGATTAGGAATATGCTAACCATATCCTCTATCTAGGGTTTTATTTTAAACAAAAGCTGTATATACATTTTCACGTATACACAGGTTTTGAAAAACAACAGGGCTTCTTTTCAAAAGAAAATATCCGTGTCACCAATAATTGGCTCACTGACACTGTGGGATAGGGCCATTTCCCAAAATCATTTTGCAAAGATTTTCCCTAAAAGATACTGGAAAGGCGAGGGATACGGTCATGCACAAAGGATAGAAGCACACGGAGGGCTATCTGCTTCCTCGCTGACATGTGGGACCGGGGTCCACCTGACAGTCTCCTTCTTCCTTTCTATCTTCTTCCTCGCAGAATCGCGCACTGTACATGGCTGGTCCTGGGTGCGCGGAGCACTCCACTGCGGCACTGCTGCACGTGCGGTCCGTCGGTGCGGCGGCCATCACGGCTTTGGGGAACAGGGCCTCGACGGTTTCGCGCCATTGGGCGGGTACAGCTCGCGATTCCTCTCTTTTCCCGCGTGATGCGGTGTCGAGGAGCAGCACTCGAGCTCCGGCTATAAATCAGAATCTATGAAATCCTCTCTTTTCTCATCGCAACCATGGGCTTCATTCAGAGCTTCTTCAGAGCCTACGTCGAGATGCTGGAGAGGGCGGGCTTCATCGAGCATGTGATCATCGTCGTGCTCTTCGGATTCTCGTCTTCGGTGGTGGTCGCACTGCTGTTTGCGGCGGTGGTCTTCCTGATCTTTGGCCTGTACAATTGGTGGTCTGGCGCTGGCGGTGATGCGGCGGCGGAGGGGCAGGCTGCGCCGCCGATTGCTGAGGTGGCCGTTCTTCCGGCAGGACGTGAGCAGGAAGCTCGAGCCGTCCGTCGCCGTCGCGCGGTTCGCGACTAGGCTTCGGGCGAGCCAGGCTCATCTTCTAGCAATGCCGCGGAGCGTGAGAGGGAGTAGAATTTCTGGGGTGCCTTTGCATTTGTACTGAGGTAGTTGTAGTGTTCTATGATTGAGTAGAACGTGTATCCTCTGTTTCTGTAATTTCCCTTCCGTACTGAATTTAGTGGATGTATCATATTTGTCTCCTCTGATGAACTAGAACAAGATCCCCTTTCTGAATTTTCTCAGCTGTCACAAATCTGGTCTTGCAGCAGAGATAAGAGGTACTAGCATACAGACAGCAGAACTTGCTACCTGAGAAAATATTTTTTGGAAAATAATCCTGCATTTTATGGCCCAAAACATTTGCAGGAGTGTGGCATAATCAATTCAACCATACTGGTTAACAAACACACCATGGGTACTAAACACTCGACAAAAACTTTTTACTTGTGTGTGGCACATGATCCATCCCAAGTGGGGAACCATGTATAACACCAAGTATGTGGTTTTCCAAACCTACACACGAGTTAACATCAAGTGAGCGGGGCACCATGGTTACAGTGTCTCATCAAATACTTTCCACTTAATGGTTAAACTTGTGCAACACACACAGAAATATCCTTTGTAATAGAAACTAATGGCATTCAAAGTTTGGGTTAATTTTCAGGTGGGCATATGCGTCTGGTTTCACATATACAGTTCTTGTTTTAAGTGATCTGTCATTTCTTAAAAACCTTTAACTAAAAAAAAGGCATGACATTCCATCATGTGTCAACCAAGTGGTTAACAAGAGAATCAGAACACCAAGTTTTATTACGGGCTGATTCGACATCAGCCAGAAAGCATACAACAACCTTACATTACAAGCCTACACAATACAAACAAACAAACAAACAAACAACAACCTCGCCGCTTCTCACGTACCAACATACAAGCGCCACTCAGGCTAACTAAACAGGGTTTTACTCCACTTGACGGCCTCTGGGAGTCGGGGGAGTGTGGCCGAGACGAAGAGTGGTGTCCACATCTCCATCTTCCACGGGGTGGGGAATCGCAGGCACGCCTTCGAGGATTATACCTCGCTCTTGGGGGTGTTGCTGAACTCGGGCTAGTGCGTTCCAGCAAATCATCTGGGAACGGGAGTCCTGTACCCTGAGCTTGCCCATGGTCGAGGGTAGGTGGGTTCCTCGCTCGACTCAGTTGCATGCGAGCACGACCAAGGTTGCGCCTTGTGGTCATGAGTTCATCCATCAGAGAATGGCTGAACCTTGTCATTGCAGCTCCGTAGGTGACCAGGGTGATTATGGCAGGGTCGGCTTCTTCTCCAATGGAAGTTTGGATAGTCTCCGCACCAGGATGGGGTCTGGCTGGGAGAAGGTGGAAAGCTCGACTTTTCCCCATTGCTGGTTCCAAGTACCGCAGGCGGACGAGACCTTCCCAGGCTGCTACTTGGATGGCTTGATTAAGAGTGGGCATGCTCCTACCTTGGATCAAGTAAGGCTGACTTGTGCCCAAGGGACACGGGCCGACATACACGTCTGCTCAAAATTCACTCCCGGCAGGCGAGAGTGAGTTCTCGGACACCACATATCGAGGGCGAGCAGGCCTACCAAGAAGAACACAGACGGCCTTCCAGAGCATCAGTGGAAATCCGCCATGATCCTCGGCAGCGGTTTCCAGGATGACCTTGGGGTTCACCATCGGATTATTCTGGCTCTGGGTGTAGGATGAGATAAGAACACGGGATTCCTTTGCGGGATCCTGCTTCAAGAGAGTTTGGTTGCTAAGGATAGCAGGCGAGGGTGGGGATAAATGGCAGCTAGGACTGGGTCTCATATAAGCTGGGTTGTGTCGATTCCTTCTCACGGAAGAAACCGGCGAGCCTCTCTCAGGGGATTGGGACAAGTCCTACTGCACCTTACTGTGGACCGACACCAGCCATGCCGGTTAGGCGGAGATGGGTTAAATCCATCGGGCTCACTGTCGGGCAAAAGTAAGGCGGGGCTTTCCATGCTAGGGTAGTCTACAGCCAGCCTGGTGCTCTGATACCACGTCTGTGACACCCCTCCCTGGCACATCTTGCCAGAGAGGCGGTCGTCCCGTGCGCCAGCCCAAGATATCTGGCCGCACGTCAGGACAGTGCAACATACTGGAAATCATTACCCAATCAGGCACATAAAGTGCTACAAATGGTTTACAAGGCCATCAAGGCGTGACAAAAGATCAAGCCAAGCATGGCTCAGGACAGAGTTTAACTGGCAGCGGAAGACGACTAAGGCAACGGCTTGGAGCGGCTCCACTCCACAGGTATCTGGCTGGGCTACTGATCCTAGCACGCTCTTGCACCATCTTCTAGCTAAGTCTGGCCACATGAAAAGCCAGTCTGAGTACAATGACATACTCGCAAGTAAAATAACCACAAGACATGAACAGTCAGGCAATCATGCAACAAGTTATCCAAAGAAATAACATCCTACCACATGGTAACAGTCTTCTCAAGTATAATCAGCATCATGGCATGAAAGTAGCATGGCATAGCAAACGATTCATGGCATAATCACTCAACAGGGGTATCGCGGGTACAGAGTCCAAGCCAGGTGGGGGTTGGATCGAATACCAGCAATCACACAAAGGGCTTACCTGTGACGAGTAACCGGGTGTACCATTTGGTACCAAGTAACATAACAACATTTATCATCCCTGCTAGGCCCACTGGCCTTATCTCTTCTCTCAACACTCCTAGGCCCTCTGGCCTTATCTTATATGTCACTTCAAGTAACATTCCCTGTATCATCTTATTGTTCATTAAGTGAAGTCAAGTCGTTCATTAATTCTTTCAAACAGATCTTAAGTTTACCCTCCTGACACGACAAAGACACACAGTGTGACCGACACTGAACTGTTGTTCCATATCACAGGAACGAGGCTAGCTTGCTAGGTTGACACTCTCGAGAGGTTGCATTCCCAACTATCGAAATGCACATTACTCAGCCGGTACTTCAGGTTGTCACGCCAAAGTCGTACTAAGCAAAATACACTTACATGACCGTCCACCTGCTAAGACACTCTCCTGCACCACCCTATACGCATGGTACAACGGGCAGGTGAATTCGGCACATCCCCCGACGCGACCGAGTATGCCTAGCTCCGGACTCCCTAGCACAGTCGAACCCGTGCCTGTCGACCACTTCCCCTCGGACAGCACAACCGAACGACTGCGCCCAATGGATGGCACAAAAGGGGCTCAACAACCTACTTGGCCACGGTCCTCCATGAGACGACGATGGTCCTGCTTTCAAAGTTCAAATTAGTGGCACTATCGTTGTTTGGAGGGGTGTTTCAATTAATCAAGTTTCATCATTCACAAGTCCAAACAACCGAGGATTAGTCCAGCACAACAACCACAATATCAATATAACATATCATCAACAACAAGACATTAGCAACATAATATTTCAAGCAATAGTTGTTGTATTGACCGGACGACTATGGCGGAGATACCTCCGACCAGCGCCATCATAGATCAACTACAAAAGTTAGCACAGTTGGTTGGCGTCGATCGGGTGACTGTGGCGGAGATACCTCCGACCAGCGCCATCGCAGATCAACTACCAAAATTTAGTAGGGCATGTAGTCTCCAAAAATGAACCGAAAAGCACTCATAAGAAAGAAAGCATCCATTCCACTCGAGGGTTACTCGACGTGGTGTCAGCAATCTTCGCAAAAAGAACCAAATGGAAAGCAAATGTGCCAAGCGTCGCAATCAAAGCGGGCATATGCCAACCAAGTTCGACGGAGGGAGAAGAAGCAAATAACTCTTTTGGCAAATGCCCCCAACTCCGAGGATCATAAGACGACATTCGTCCGCTCCTCACCTCGCCGAAGAAGAAGAAGCAAACACTCATAGGAACGCAGGATTTATAGTTGTTTAGTTAGATGGTTCGACAAAGCCACGCAAGTGCGAGGCGCACAATTAATTCACACGTCATTCTAATGCACACATGAATGATGAATGAAACATGGCATCGCTATCTATGCTCGGAAATAAATATGACATGCAAGCATACACATGTAATCACATAGACAATCACAACATTGACCAGCAGGCAAAACATAATAAGATAAACTAGACAGGAGCTCATAGCAAGTGGTTAGCTTGCCTCGGGGTCATGTTGTTGTGCTCTGGTTCGTCGACGAAGTGAATACGTCGCGGACTCGGGCACCGGTAGTCCTACACCGCGTCGCCGGGACGATATCACATACAAAATGCGCTACCCGGAATATTCACTGGAAGGATGTGAAATCTATACCACTGGAAAGATCTCACAAAGATAGGAATTTAGAAATTTGAATCACTCCAAACGGAGCTACGGTTCAAAAGATATGGACGTGCGACGGATAGCTATCTGCTGCTCACCTGGGAAAAAAAAACAGAACGGCGGAAAAACTGCACGGGCCGCTCTGGCCGTGCGGCTGGGCTGCGGATGGGCCTGCCGGCCTGCTACCGTGCTGCGCTGCGCTGCGCGCTGGGCTGGGCCGAAAAACGTTTCACAGAAACGCAGGAAAGGAAAAAAAAAGGATCGATCAATCCAGTTTCCTGTACGTGCGTCTTCAACCTCTGCTCCCGTACTGGAACGGGCACGGATCGGCTGGGGACGGCCGAGGAGCACTCGGGGAGGCCGGCCGACAGCGGGGATGGGCCGGAGGTGGCTTGCCGCGGCCGTGGGAGGAGGAGCCGGCGGCGGGGGTGGCCTCCCACTCGCCCACCCGAGCTCGAGGCGCTCGGCCATGGTGGCCATGGTGGGCAAAATATTGTGTGGCTTCCCCTCACTTTCTTGCACCGAATGGAAGAGCAGGGGATGGGGAGGAGGATGGGGTTCCGCGCGAGAGGGGCTCGGGGTGCCCTTTTATAGGCTGAGGACGGCGGAAGCAGACAACGGACCTTGCGGCGCCTAACTTCGGCCAGGAATTAAAGGGAGGGGATAAGGGCGGCTCCGGTCCGAGATAGGGGAGCAGGAGGGGTGCGGCCACTGCTCGTTTGGTCCGGGACCGAGGAACAGCGAGGGGAGGCAGAGGAACAGCGGAGGTCAACGCGAGTGGACGCCGGCCAGTGCGCGCCCTTGCGTTCGGAGCGCGCCACGAGCGGCATGGCCACTAGTAGGAAAAGGTTTATAGCCACCAGCCTACCGCTGGCGGACGTCATTTCCGTCCGCCAGCGTTACTACTGCTGGCGGGCTAGTTTCGGAGCCCGCCACTGGTTTTGCACGTACGCTGGCGGACGCCCACTATGCCCGCCAGTGGTAGTAGCAGGAATTTGCGTTGAGGTGGGGCAAACTACCGCTGGCGGACAGAATCCGCCCGCCAGCGGTACTAAACGTACCACTGGCGGACGCTATATAGTGCCCGCCAGCGGTAGTTGCCTCGGTTGAGCCCAAAAACTAGCACATTACCGCTGGCGGGCACGATAAACGTCCGCCAGCGGCAAGTGCAATACCACTGGCTGGCACTCCACACCGTCCGCCAGGGGTAACCGTCGCTTTGGAAGTTGATCAGCAGCCACCGTTTTGATTGTGCTTTGGAAGATGATCAGCCCGCCAACTTAATTGTGCATTGGAAGATGATCAGCTCGCCGCCGTTTGATTGTGCTTTGGAAGTTGATCAGCAGCCACCGTTTTGATTGTGCATGCTTTGGAAGATGATCAGCCCGCCATTTTAATTGTGCATTGGAAGATGATCAGCCCGCCGCCGTTTTGATTGCTGCCCGGCCGCCGGCCTCCCTCTCCACCCTATATAAAAGGCCACTAATACCATGGCCTTAAGCACACACAATCTCTCTCTAATCCTTGCAAAAGCTCTCTCTCTCTCGAGCCCTCTCTTCTATTCCGATGGAGCCACGACTCGCGCGCGTTCCTCCGTCTCGGTTGTACTACTTCACCAAAGAAGATATGCACTTCAAGGTATGGGTCACCCTCGTGCATCACGCGTGGAGAGGTGGATCCGCGACGTGAAGAAGTTCTTTCTTGACGCCGCACCGATGATCAAGTGCGTTGGACTCGACTGCGAGTTCACCGACCCTCTCCCGGGTCGACAGAGGGATCTTCCATACGAGAAAAGGCAGCGCGCCGCCGTCCTTCAACTCTCGGTGGCGTCCGAGACTCTTGTCTTCCAGATCTGCAACAACCTCCAGAGGGATGGGCGGAACCCAACCGGCAATCCTACTCCGAGTCTCGTTGCTCTCTCCAATGCTATCATTGGGACAAAACTAGAGAAGAAGAAGAAGAACAACAACAAGAAGGACAAGAAGAAGGGCAAGGACGATGACGACGAAGAAGAACTCCGGATTTGCGGATGGGACAACGTTCCATTGAGCTACGATCAAGTCGAGTATTGTAGCGCCCGACCCGACTACTATACAGTGATACTGTGTCCCGGTTATCGATACCACCAGACACACTATCAAAGTATAATAGAGAGATCAAGACTTGTGGAACAACTGGCACATCACAGACTCTACGACACAAATCATATAGTTCAACTCTTATAATAGAGAAAGATAGCAAATGACAAACAGAGGTCACAGACCCAACATTACAACATGCGGAAGCGAAGTGTGTTGTTCTAAACAACAAGAACCAAATTATGGCCTAAGAGGCCTGCAAATAAACATCCAACGCCAGCTGTTCCGGGATGTCCCAAGCTGCCACCTGGGAACCCCAGACTACTCGTCGACGTCCACAAAGAACCCACCTTCGAGGTCGGTGAAGTCCTCTCCTGAAAATAAGCAAACGACGTTGAGTTCGACGAACTCGCAAGATTAAGAGCTAATATATGCTCGATGATTGGCTTTCAAGGTTTTATGGCAGTTTTGCATAAAGCTGATTTTATTTTAAAAAGACATAACTCCATGGCATCGACTATTCAGATTATTTTGAAAAGGGGTAAGAAGCAACTCTTTTCTCTTGAATCACATTTCTCACCATTCATCACCATCATCAACATTGTACCTGTTCATCAAAGGCACCTCCCCGAATCACCCTCGAGGAAGCTCACCTTGCATTTGTAAATGGTACCTCTAGTACCCAGTTTTTAATCATTCCGTTAAAGTTATTCTATGATCATCGTCCATTCCCAAGTCGTCCATAACCGCGGACACGGCTTTTCGAAAAGATTTATCCCTGCAGGGGTGTACAAAGTGGAAGTCCCCGGAGTCCCGAGGGGCCCCAGCTTCTTCGCCACGCGTACCGTCCGGCTCATTGCCTGTACAATTAGCTCTCTTCCTTGGAAAGTCGGCTGGGTGGGAGCGGTGTCGACTTCTCCCTCGTTAAGGACTTTCCAGGATCATCAGTGGCGGCAGGACTGCCAGTGCCTGCAACACCCACCCCACGGCCACTTATTTTCCTAACACCACAATCCTCATCTCAGTTCATCCCACATCATCACGCACGCGCAAATGGAAGCCCGAACTAGAGGACCCTGGCTAGCCCCGCCCGAGTTATTTAGTCTATGAGGGTTCCTGCAACTGCATAGGCCTCACGCATGGTTGCATGCTCGTCTTGGTTCAAGAGGTACAGAACTCGCACCTAGGCGACGAGAACGAGACAAAACACCACAACCACAGTGGCCTCTCATCCCCACCTTTAAGCATTTTATTATCCGTCACCACAATTTCCTCCACCATAAAACTCATCTCATCACCTGTCTCCACATGAACCATCCATCGTATAGCTATGCAATTAACTAAGCATGGCTAAGCATCAACATAGCATAGTAAGTATCTCAGGCCAACAAAACAAACCTATGGATAATAGGAGGGAAAACAGGTATTGGCATCGGAATCTTAATGCAACTATAGGATACTCTAATCCAATAAAATTGACATTTGGAACCGCATGCAATATTATAGTGGAGAAAATATTTGCGGAAACATAGGATAAGATATGCTCAGAGGGGGGGGATTACGCTTGCCTTGTTGCGCGGAGTAGTCAAACTGCTCGTCGGAGTAATGATGCTCAACTCCGAACTCGTGATCTACGGAGAGCAAACAACACCGGAAAGCAAAAACAACAATCAACACATGGCAATTGTGCAATGCATACAAAAATGATGATATGACATTTTAAATGCACCCTAGAAGCTTTGAACATGATCAACGAGTTAAATGGGGTCCCCGTTATATTTATGACATTATTTGGAATAAACCCCCTATTTAAACTTAGTGATTATAATTACTACTAGAGCACATTATTGTAATTGTGATCAAATATGCATGATGGGGATGATTCTGGATAGTTCATGCTTTTCTGAACATTTCGGTATAAGGAACACATTTTTCGGAGGTCCCGATAAAAAGTTATTACTTTTATAAATTTCTCTTTTAAATTTATGATTAATCTATTACTAGAAGCACCGTAATTCAATTGTGATCAAATATGCATAACATTTATTTTAAAGGTTTAATCAAAATTCTCTGGACATTTCGGTGTATTACCCGCATTTTCGGATACACCGATAAAAGTTATTAATTTTCTAACTTTTCTTTTTGGAAAGACCATTTAATGATTTAAATAGCAACAATATCTAAATTATACACTTAGGGATACAAGGGTGAAAGGAAAAAGAAATATTGCAAGTTTTCTGTCCAGGCCGGAATTTCCGGTCCAAAAGGACTCACGGGCCGGAGTTTCGGTCCAGTCATTTTGGGCCAGCGGCAGCTGCTGGATCGAGTCCGGAGCGACCCCGGAGTTGGGCCGGAGTCTCCGGTCGACACGAGAGAAAAAGGCAGCCCAAGCACGGCACGGTCGCGAGGCTACGGTGGCGCACGGCTACGGCGAGCTAGGGCGTGAGAGGGAGGGAGAAGGGATGCCAGGGCTCGGGAAGCTCACCACGAACTCGGGCAAGGCGACGGAGTGGCCGGAGGTGGGACGGCGACGGCGGATTCGGGCGGCGGAGCTCCGGCTGCAGCGGCGAGAACGAGGGCGGCACGGTCAATGTACAGCCTCCCGCTTCGATTCCTCTGGCGGAGATGAGCAGCACGGCATGGCGGAGCTAGTGGTCCGCTTCAATTCGCTCGGGGTGAGCTCAAGTGGCGGCGACAAGCACGGCGGCCTCGGCGGCCATGGCGCTCGTGGAGGAAGGAAACGGAGGGGGGAAACGAGAGGAGCGAGTGGATAGGGCAGGGCCAGCGCATGGTGGGGCTCGTCTTCTGCAGGGGAGAGGCAGAGCAGGGGCCGGCGCGGCGAGCTCGGCGAGCTGGTCCGGCGGCAGCGCGACGCTGCGGTCGCTACAGAGAAGGAAGAAGAAGATTTTGCACAGAGCCCCTGGCCCAACTATTTCCATCACTGTTTGGTCCTCCTCTATTTCCAAAGAAGTCCTTTTCTGTTTCCTTTTAAACCCAGCAGGTTTTAGAGATTTTAATAGGGCACCAAAACATTTTATTAAATTCTGAGAAAAATCCAGTAGCCTCCTACCAACAAGTAGAAGCACCACAAAAATTGGCATGTTGAAATAAAATAGTTTGGTACCACTTTGTTCATAGGGCTGACTTAAGGCATTATTGCTAAATTTGAAAATGTTGCTCCTTTAATATTTTAGTGCAACTGCAAATATTGTTTTGAACCCTTGGAACTTCCTTGACAAATATAGTTGTCAAGTATTGTGTTGTGCAAAATTTGAGTGTCTCATTGTTGTGAAAGTTTTGTTAGAGCACTTTGGCATTTGGTTTTAGCAACTCCATATCATTTCGATACCAATGTTGTGTTAACTCAAAAGAGACCTGTTTATGCATGGATGCTATGATGCAATTTAACTCAAAAGTGGAAAAATTACACAGGTTTTTAGGTTCTCAGCTTTGGGTTGTTACAAGTATGCCGCTCTTGACGCTCGCCTCGGCTTCGAGATTGCGCGGAACTGGGATAGTCTACGTGTCTATAATACCAATGGCGATCGTCTTAATGTCGCTGATGAGTAGACTAGCTATATAGTGATGTGTGTGTGCTCCCGTTGTGTCTTCTCTCATGTATTCGGTCAATTCGGTCCATTCGGTTACCTAAACACCATTTAGGCATTTAGATGGAACCACACCACAAGCGTCCAGCCAATAAGATAGCCTGAATCGCCTATCCACGGATCGCCCAAGCAGTCGTCCGATCGCTGTCGTCCGATGGCCAGCGATCCAACGGAATAGAACAACCCCAGCTGGCTGGCACCCACACCGTCCGCCAGGGGTAACTTGGCATGTAAATTCATTGGGAAATTTATAAAAATAATCTGTAAATTTCCTTTGAAACCATTGCTTCCTATACCAAGAAACACCTATGTGTCGAATATGAGCACTTTATCACAAACTATGCATTGGGAATTGACATAACTTGGTCATTTGGTTCGAAACTTTATAGATGTTTATATGATAGTGCTTTCTGTGAAGAATGTTTCTGAAACTTTTGTGAAAATCAAGTTTATCATTATACATAGCAACTAAGTACTTGGGGATTATCGATTGTTTAAATAATACAAAACAAATATAAAACAATGTCTGCATTGCAGAATAATTTAAAGTAGGGAGAACATTATTTTCCTCACTTTACAAAAGCAGCAATGATCAAATATGCAAAAGTGTCACGCATACATTTTTATTTAATCCAGTTACATAGCTCGGGTCCATTTTTATTTAACCATAATACATCACGAATAATATCACTAACTTCTGCCAGGTCCTAAGCCGCGGGGTACATCACGGTCGACGCTCAGCACCCAAAGAGCAGGAACCATCATAGGGTCAATACTCACATGAGAAGGAACCCGATGAAACATCTGCCATCTACTATCATACACGCTGGCGTATCCAACATATGCATGTAGCGACAGACGTGCTCGTCCTCCTCCCTGATACGGCGACGTACCACCTCCTCGGGGGCCGGCTCCCTCTGCACCGAGCGTGGCCCACGCGACTTCCACCAAAAAAGATCCGGGTAGACGACGTCACTCGGATTCCTCACCAAGATACGCGCCCGGAAGATACCACCTCCTCCAAGTGCCAGCCCGGCGGAGCCCAGTCCCGGACATCGCCCTATCGTCCAACAGGGACATCGTCGCCGAGATCTGAAAAATGAGTGGGGAATTTGATCAAACACCCTGGCCTTATATATAACAATGTTTAAAATAACCGCGTACTAAATATAGCGTGCTAATAACCGCGTGCTAGATATAGCGTGCTAAATATAAAATATAGCGTGCTAATAACCGCGTGCTAAATATAGCGTGCTAAATGTAGCGTGCTAAATGATTTTTGCATTTGAAGTTCAAATGATTTTTTAAAAAATTTCAGACAAAAACGGCCAAAGAATACACAAATATATAAAAAGCCAGAAAATAAAAAAAATAAAAAAAATCCCACCCACCGCGCCTTATCTTCTCCCCTTATCCACTCCCAACCTACCGCCGCCGCACACACCTTATCCACTCCACTCCCGCCGCCGCGGCCGCCCACTCTCCGCCGCCGCCGCCGTCCTCCCCTCGAGCGCACGCGCCGCCGCCGCCCCTCTTCCCCACGCGCACACGCGCCCCCCGCCCACGCCGTGGCCCCGCCGCCCACGCCGCTGCCCGCCGTCGTCCCCTCCCCTCCCCCGCGACGAGCGAGAAGCCCGCGGCATCCATCGACCCCGAGATCGCGCTTGAGAGAATGTTACGCTGCGAATTTGTGATATGAAATGTTGCAGGTACCCGAGAGGCCCTTGAGATTGCCGGAATGTTGATTAATTTCCATTCCGGCAAATTCGGGTACTCCATATGTCTTATTTTTAGCAAAGGTCATGCCGAAATTTTCCGTGAATTTTGGTATGACTTTGGCTAAAAATATGACATATTTTCTATGAATTTGAAATATGACTTTATGTTACCGTCTTTTGATATGCCGATGATTAAACTGTTGTGACACCGTGTGATCCAGGGGTGGGGCTTGCGAGCCTTGTGATATGCACGAGTACACACATCTCGTGCATCCTACTTGGCTCGCTGGCTCCATCCTGAAGTCTGTGTGTCACTTCTAAGTATGAGGCATGCTTTTTAGTTGGCCCTAATTTATTTGTGTCTAATTTACATCTTTTTGCACCAAATTCAGGAACAATTTCTATACTTTACATCTTTCTATACTGTATGTACTTTACATCTTTCTATACTCAAATTTGTTGTGTAACATGCATTTTTATTTGCCACAGAGCATGCCGCCGCGCCGCCGCTCCATGAGCGGGTTCATTGGCGTCCGTCACCGCCCATCTGGCCGGTGGTCCGCGGAGATCACCGTGAACGGCCAGCGTTGGTATATAGGGACCTTCAACACGGCGGAGCTCGCCGCGCGCGCGTTCGACGCGGCAGCCTGGAGGTTTGGACGGCCGCGTTCTGAGCTCAACTTCCCTGACGTTAAGGACCGGGAGGAGGTTGAGTTCCTCGCGCCACCGATGGAGATCGTCGACGTAGACGAGGCGCGGCGTAACCGCTGCCAGGGGATAGCTCGCCGCGCTGCCGAGATCGACGAGTGGCGGATGGACGCGCTGCGCCGCGACCGCCCCGATCTGGTGCAGGCGGAGCTGGACTTCTACGCCTCGAGGAACAAGAAGAGGCAGGCGAGCTCCGACGTCGCTGGACCCTCCAGTGCAGCGCCGCTGTGCCAGAAGACCGGCGACGATTCGGATTCGAGCTTCTGGGATGATAGCTCGGACTCATCGTCCGACTTAAGTTCATGCAGGGGACCTGAGTAGTTTTAGGTTAATTTCAAGTTAGCTTAAGTGATGAACTAACGCATGTTGTTTAGCTTATCGAAGTTTAGCTTAAGTTCATGTTGTTTTAGGTTTGTAATGCATGTGTGATGAACTAATGTATCTGTGTATGACACTTTGATCATTTGTATGTGCTCATCTATATTTCTGTTGTTTATTTGGCGCCTGTACTTGAATTTACTGTATTTATACTGGATATATTGCTGGAATACGATTTTTCAGAAAAAAATAATTCCCAGAAAATATACCGCTGGCAGGCGTGGTGGATTAGCGCTGGCGGACGCTTGCCCGCCAGCGCTGTGTCATATACCGCTGGCGGGTCATATACCGCTGGCGGGCGCTAGGGATGCCCGCCAGAGGTAACCATCCTTACCGCTGGCGGACGGCCGCCCGCCAGCGGTAATTATTACCACTGGCGTAATGATCGCTGGCGGGCGCCCGCCCGCCAGCGGTAGGCCATTTCCGTCCGCCAGCGGTAGGCCTTTTCCTACTAGTGGGCCATGCCACGAGGTCCAGCGTGGGTTGCAACGACTAACAAAACATACCAACGTGATCCCCAGATCAACACCAACTCAACCAAGCAGGAATCACTCAAGAACTCAATACTTTTCAGACTAGATTTTCCAGAAAACTAATGTACAGAAGGTGTTCGACGAAAAGACGGGGGTCTTGCACTACTCAGAAAAATCCCAAAAATTCACCACTGGGTTTAATTGGTACTAGGAGAGTGTCTATGGAGTTTGAGCTCAATTGGACATTGGTAAATTGGGTTTTGGCAATGTGCCCACCAATTGGCATAATGGCATGGTCATGGCAAAGTGATTTTTCACTCTTCACCTTGGGGTGATCTTATGGATATGTGTGTCTAGATATCTTGTGGACAAGGTGGCCAAGTTTCATGATCATTGAACTTGCCTAGGGTGGGGTTTGCTTGATGATACCAAAATGGCACCATTTCGGGCTTACAAAGGAAGTGGTAGATAGGTTGACCAAATAGTTTTGGTCCCAAAAGGGGAAGTGTTGGGAATGAAAAATTATTTCTCCCGGAATTTATGAGAATTTTTGGATAGGCATAGCTGACTCAAACATCTCTGGATCAGAAATGGCATTTTGGAAAATAATGCCCAACTTGGAAATATTGCATTGAAGTATGCAATATTTTTGCATGGATTGTCTTTATATGAATATGGGAGTCCTCTGGTATTTTTAGTGGAATTTTTCCAGTTATGGAAATAGGCTTCCCTTTGGTAGGTGGAGAAAAGGGTTTAAAAGGTTCGATAATTAGGGCTAGGGTTTTCGAGGGAAAAACTAAGCATCAAAATTATCACGGAGTTCACGAGTTAACGTGAGTTCACCGAGTTAGCCAAAATGGGCTGAACTACCTGACGTGAGCATCGGACGTGGTGATCTTCCTCACATCCAAGGAGCTGACCAAGGCGATTGGCGTGGGGACCCAGGTGGTCACCGGCGCTATCACCTCTGCTCAGAATGCTCAAGCTCTGCATTTTCTGCGTCACCACCTCTGCAGTATTCTGAAAAATGAGTACATGGCTGAGCGGAGTGCTTCCTCTGAAATGCTCTTAAACATCGTTTTGAGCGTCTGAAGTACACTGTTCGCCCACAGGCAGAGGCGGAGTGGATACGTCTGAGGTTTTAGGACATCAAGACGTTGGGTGACTATAATTCAGCTTTGCACCAGATTTGCATCTCTCTTCGGATGTGTGGTGTCACTATCACCGACACCCAGAAGATTGAGAAAACTCTCTCTACTTTCCACCCAAACGCTGTACGTACAGTCCCCACGGAATTATCGTCAGGGGAAGTACACGCAGTATGCAGAGCTTGTGGACATACTCCAGGTGGAGGAGGCGCAGGATGAGCTCTTGCTATAGAACTCTCTTGCACATCCACTTGGGGCGAGTTCCCCTCAGGAGGCCCAGGCTAACGCCTACAAGGTCCGTGCGACTCTCAAGAAGAAGAGAGGTCGGAAGGGCAAGAAGGCGCCTCACCCCCCTCGCTAGGCTCAGCAGCATCAGCAGGGCAAGGGGGAGCAGCGGCCCCAGGAATGCTATCGGTGCGGCTCTAAAGAACACTTCTCACGCCAGTGTCGTGCGCCTAAGGATGTTGTGGAAGCGTACAAGGCTAGTAAGAAGGTGCATGAATCGCACCTCGCCTCAGTACAGTGGGAGGCACCTCCGGCACCCATGGTGGCACCCGAGATCCTCCCGCCACCTCCACATCTGCCTATGGCTGCACCTGCAGTTGCGCCCATGGAGATAGACCCGACGGTCTCAACGAACGTCGGCGTCTCTATGGAGGTCGATCACTTGGTGCTCCCTTTTGCACCTCGTGTAGGCACTGATGATGATCCTTATTCAGTGAGGAGCAGTTCGCTCAGTTGGAGATTGAGTCTGAAGTGGGCAGCACTTTCTCTATGCCTATCTAAGCTTCAACTCTTTCATCTTATAATGATTCCTTAGGCTTTTTAAGATACATTTGGTTTGTAAGCTCTATAAGAGCAATACATATTCATTATTTCGACGCTTGAATGACATTTGGTTATCGTTCATTAATTCCTCTATTTAAATATGATGGCATGTTATGTTCTGAGATATATATGCATTTGTTCTGTAATGTCGCTACTTCCTCGCTTCATTATTTTTAATTACATGCAAATGTCTTAGAACACGTGTGGCACCCCAATGGAGTAAACATGTCTCGTGGAAAACGATACGCAAATACCATCTTGAGAGAGATTGTGTGCTTTGAGTCAATAAAATCTCGAGGTAGTATTATGAAAATCGCCGGCTGCGATCCTTATATAGTTGGCAACAGAAGAGCCACTATCATAATACTCATGGGAACAACTTTGATCATTAACGATGCATTGTTATACCCCGAGTCACTCATCCACTTAAGTTTTCAATGATTTTCACGCTAATAGTCTCCAGCTGAGACCGGTGTCGTGAATGGTATGGAATGCCTCCTAATCAACGGCGTGATGAAAATGGTAAACATGTTCTTGGAAAATTTTCCTCCATTGGACACATGGCTTGCTACACGGTAATTGTAGCACTGCCTATGTACACTACCTTCCGATGCTCTGAACTATTTTGCCTATGGCATGATAGATTAGGCCACTCAGTCTAAGTATGATGAGGAATATACAACTCAAACGGTCATAATGTTAAAGTGAAAAACTTCCCAAATCCTGATGATTTCGAGTGCTCCGCATACGCTACGGGGAAGTTAATCATTAGACCCCCCCCGAAATCCATCATAAGAGTTGTACTTCGCCAACCAGATGTTGGGGCAAGCTGTGTTACACGCTGCTAAACTGTTAACTTTAGACCGTTGGCCTACAACATCCATTCTCATGTGCAGCTTGCGCAGGGGTCGGCACCGATAATTTCCACCTTTATAGGTTCGGTTGCCAGGTGTATGTACCGATACCACCACCCCAGCGATCAGCAAAGGGCCCGCTCCGTAAGTCGGGGATATACGTTGGTTATGCGACTATGTCCATAATCAGGTATTTGGACCCCATGACAAGTGAATGTCATACGGCCCGCTTCGCTGATTGCATTGACGAGGATCTCTTTCCGACTTTAGGGGGAGATAATCAACCCCTTGATGATAAAAGTCGAGAAATCACGTGCCAAGTCACGGAGATCCACGCTCATGACCCACGCACTGCCGAGATAAATAAGAAGTCCAAAAGAAAATTGATTTGCATGCATTAGCGAATCAACTGCCTGATCACTTTAGTGACTTGTAAACTGTGACAAAGTCGCATATGCCTGCGCGCAATGCACCGGAAAGGGTTGAGATACCGAAGTTAACTATGGTACACCCGCTCCCGTCCAAAGGCCTAAAAGGACGGGAAATCCGGTTTCTCAACTCCTAAGTACTCGGGGACGCCTGAGGAAGAAGGATAGAGAGATTTATCAAACAGTCACCAAAGCCCCTAGTAAGAAAAAGGGGAGCCAATTGAGACCTGGCACAAGTACGGAAAGTCCTGTGCACGGGATTCCGGACTTGAACGTCCCTATTGAGGGAACATCCAGCGAGATGTGAGTACACACATCGCGCGAAAAGCTAAAGGACCTCGCTCCTGTAATGGGAAATACGGTGGAGCAAGAGGTAGCGCCAGATGCGCCCCATGACGAAATGGCCATAAATTATATAAATAAGGGAGAGTCAAGGAACCGAGCAATGGCAATTGTCGACATTAACTTTGCTATAGAATTGCCTCAATCATAGATCCTGACCCTAGGCCTAACAATCCGCTGATTGTAAAATAAGGTCGGATTGGAAAGATTGGCAGGAGGCAGTTACCTCACACATGAGGTGGATCGGTACAGAGCAAGGCTCGTCGCTCAAGGGTTCACTCAACGACAGATGTCGATATTGAGGAAACTTACTCCCCAGTCATGGCTGGTATAACCTTTAGATACACGATCTCGATGGCAGTAAATCTGGACTTAACAATGAAATTGTTGGATGTTGTCAATGCTTACCTATATGGTAACCTTGATTCGGACTTTTACATGATGGTACCGGAAGGTATCCCCATTCCGAACCAAGAGAGCAAATGGGTCTATATACATGTTCTTCTTCGGAAGTCATTGTACGGACTTAAACAGTCTGGTAGGATGTGGTACAATCGCCTAAGCGAGTTCCTTCATCAGAAGGGCTACACGAGCAACGAAGATTGCCCATGTGTCTTTATACAGCGATCCCAAGATGGATTCTGTATAATCTCGGTGTACGTGGACGATTTGAATATAATCGGTAACCTAGAGATATTGAGGAAGCGAGTTCCTACCTGATGTCGGAATTCGAGATGAAGGATTTGGGTAAAACCAAGTTATGTCTGGGTCTGCAACTTGAACATTCCCCTGCTGGGATTCTAGTGCACCAGTCTGCCTACACCCAGAAGGTGTTAGAGAGATTTGGATTTCATAAGGTATATCCTTGAAGACCCCAATGATTGGGAGGTCTTTGCAGCAAGATAAGGACCCGTTCAGGCCTAAGGAAGAGGGGGAGGAAATTCGGTACCGGAATTCCCCTACTTGAGCGGCATTGGAGCACTCATGTACCTCGCGAATTGTACACGGCCGGACATTGCGTTCGCTGTAAATTTGCTTGCTAGGTACAGTTCTGAGCCTACCAATAGACATTGGAAAGGCATCAAGGACGTCTTCCGATACCTGCAAGGGACCAAATATCTTGGGCTGTTTTATAGGAGGAATCAAGACCTATCATTGGTAGGCTATGCTGATGCAGGGTGCCTGTCGGACCCGCACACTTCCAAGTCATAGACTGGATATGTTTTCCTTTGTGGTGGAAATGATGTTCCCTGGAAATCGTCTGAGCAAAGTCTTCTATCGACTTCGACGAACCACTCTGAAATCATAGCACTATAAGAAGCATCACAAGAGTGTGCATGGATTCGACGGATGATTCGCCACATTCACCAGACTGTGGGCTGAACACCTTACAAACCCCCACCATTATCTATGAAGATAATGCAGCTTGTGTTGCACAATTGCAGTCAGGGTATGTGAAGAGTAATCTCATCAACCCCAAGTTTTCTATGCGCATGAGCTGCAGAAGACGAACGACGTGAGGATCTTGCATACTAAGTCGCGTGACAATCTCGCTGATATGTTCACTAAATCATTACCGGTATAATCTTTTGAGAGATGTGTTTGTGAATTGGTATGATTAGACTTAGAGATATGCCGGACTCTGGAGGAGATTCTTCATACCCCCATCTGTAAATGTCGATCCAGATGATCGAGTACTCAACTTGATGTTGAGTGGATTGTACTCTTTTTTTCCTTATGTGAGTTTTCCGGATGTTTCTCACATTGAGGTTTTTAATGAGGCAATTCGTGCAACATAAGGAGACGTATGCTATGCGCTCTTTCTCCATATTTTCCCACTGGATTTTTCGGAGTTTTGAGACATAGACAATACGGGATGTCGGACCAAGGGGGAGTGTTGGGAAACCTTCCGTACAGCAAGGTGTGGGCCCACCCTTTCTTGGGTGGGGGTTTTCCCTCTAGATTGGTCCTCAACCCTAGCCCCTCTCCCTCCTATATATACCCATGTATTATATTGAGAGAGACACACCATTGATAATAAAGATCAGTCCCGCATATATCTCTGCGGCCTTTTACTTTTCGCATATGTGATTGTGCCGCGTGTACGACTCTTTCGACTACGCTCTCGCTCCACGCCCTTGATTCGGACTCGCCGGCAAAGGTTGTCGAACATAAATAACAAAATAATACAGAACACTCTATTGTTATGTTGAAGAGATCCGACGTAGTCGTAGACAACCTCGGACCGATCAAGCATTAATTAGGACGATGAACATATCGGAATGCAACATCGGCGTTGGATCGTAACATACCAAAATACAGGGTGAGTGCAAATTTATACGGGAGATCGGAACAGTTCCTTTTATACACGAGTTATGCAGTCTTGTTGAACCCTCTGAACCAACGAGCCACCTCGTCCTTTACGCTGTGTCTTGTAGACAGAACCCACAACATCCCTCGTGAGAGGCTACAACACCTTCACGTCGACCAAGTTTTGGCTTTACTCGCACTAGTGGAAAACGGGGCACTAGTCCTGGTTCCAAAGGGCCTCTAGTCCCAGTTGGGCAACCGGGACTAGCCAATCGGGACTAGAGCCCCCCCCCCCCCCCTTTAGTCCCGGTTGCTCACGAACCGGTACTAAAGGGCCTCCACGTGGCCCCGGGAGGAGACGCGGGCCTGGAGACCTTTAGTACCGGTTCGTAACACGAACCGGGACTAACGGTAGGCCTTTTTTTCTTTTCAGTTTTTTTTCAGGGTTTAGGGTTTAGGAGGGGTTTAGGGGTATCGGATGGTTTCATCGTACGGGGATCACGTCGATGCGCCAAAAACGCGTTTTGGTATATATAAATTAATACATGAAGATCAAGTTTATGCATATATATAACACATACAATTACATAAGATCGCGTTGATGCATATATATAACACATACAAATTAAGTAGTACATACATGAAGATCACGTTTTCGTATAAAGTACTTAATTACATGGAGATCACTATTACATGGAGGCATACTATTTTGCATCATAGTGGTACTCTCCGAATTTAGGTATGACCTCCGCAAGGAAAAATCCCGCCAATTCCTCCGCAATTGCTTTGAAGCGGTCCTTTATTGGGAGCGCGTTCCGCTTTCCTGCCAACTTTAAAAGAATGAGATCAAAATGAATACATGAGTTGTGTGTATATATATATCAAATCATAATAAAACAATTATGAATGAAACTCAGCACAACTGATGGTAACAAAATAAATTTGTGAATAATGTTTACGTACATCTTGATTTCTTCGACTCTTTGTTCTCTCGCTGGTCCTAATGTGAATGTACTCGCAAACGTAGTATCCACATAAATCAGTCCCTTGTGGCTGTTTCGCGCAAGTATGTACAAGAATAAAATTCAATAACAATAATCAAGTATGATAATGGTGCGTGGACCTAGGTAGTACTACTTACGTCGTTCAAATGCCATATCAGTTTTGGTTTCCATCCACCGGCCGGATCTTCCTGATGAACGATTTCAAATGCTGCCCGACAAAAAATGAACAAAAGAGTTATTAATTACTTGGTATCAGGAAATGAACGAAAGAGGCGATAAGAATTGAAATTATTCTTTGAGCATATCAAAACAGGGCTTGTATTGTTTAGGATCTCTCCTTAATGAGTCAAGGACTTCAACTTCTCCATCGTGAATTTTAATGACGAGAAGAATAAAGTGGAACATGCGCACGTTTATATACGCAGTGTCATAGATAACTCATCAGTTAAAACTTTAACATCTGGTGAGAAAATAGAATGTGTACAAGACAGTAACACTCACTTGAAGTTGTAAGGAAAAAGTATTTCTTTTTTGTCACGTTGTCGCTTCAAAAACCTTAGCAAAGTCTCCGGTGTATCCTTGTTATAAATGGGATCTTCTATGGTGTGTTCATGAATTTTATCCGGGTCAATGAACCCAATGTCCGTGATATCATCCCTTTTGCATTCGAGCATCTTCAATCAGCATAATATAGCGCACAAAAGATTATAGTGAGGATAATTACACAGACAATGAACGAGCTAAGCCAAAGACTTAAATTACAGAAATAAATCACTTACAGACAATAGCAACTGTTGATAGATTTGTCGAGGGCCCGGAGATTGTATAACTGAAAAAGTTCGGTAAACTCAACGGACACAGCGTATTCTTGGAAGTAGTGCTCTTCCTTAACTGACACCATGATACTGATTGTCCCTGTCTTTGCGGCTTTCTTGTACCAGGTATGCAAATTACGCATTTTTGTTGATAGGGACTTGGCATTCTCGACCAAATTTCCCCTCAACATATTTATATGCTAGATCAGCGATGGGGTAATCAGTTGTCGAACCTATGTGTTGTTGAGAACCTTGAGCGGCCTTGTCATCGAACACCTTGAGCGGGGGGACTGATTGTACGTCTTGTTCTCCGAGCTGGGGAACTTGTTTCCCTTTTTCGCCTGGTCCATCTTATCGTCATATGACCTTCCAATAGAACGCCTATAGTCTGATGGCGGCGATGGTACAGGGTCATATAGATTATCAATGGTACGCACAACGAGCTCCGGATCTAGTGTCTTCACAAATGGTATCTCGGGCACTTTCGGTGCAAAATGGGCGACCACCTCGGCCCTCGAGATGGCGGCTCTTTCCTCGGCAGTCCTTTCCCAAGGTAACTTCTCAAGAGGCGGCGGGTTTTCTCCTTTCAAGGTTTCTTGCTAACCGGCGAACCGGTTTGGCGCTTCCTCGGGAGCAACTTAACGGGCGCTTCGTCACGCGGCGGAGATCGAGATGGACTCGCGTTGGGGTCCCTCACGGGTAGGTGTGGACTTTGCTGCTGAGGTGGACTGCTACAAGGAGGAGTCGGTGGCCTTGGCAAGGAGCCTGGAAAGACGATGTATTTCTTGTTCCATAGGGCGAAACCACGCTTGACATCTCCCAGTGTCTTCTCCTCGTCACCTCCAGGAATCTCAAGCTCAATGTTTCAAATCCCGTCACAATTTCATCCACCCCGACACGAGCATAGCCAGCTGGAATGCCACCATGATGGTAGCTTGCTCCAGCTGGTTCATTTGGGTAAGCATAGCCGACCGCCACCTTCAAGGAT
Organism: Poa pratensis; assembly: GCA_947311845.1. NCBI lineage: Eukaryota > Viridiplantae > Streptophyta > Magnoliopsida > Poales > Poaceae > Poa > Poa pratensis. Next base: position 39,742,069 of record CAMZMU010000093.1, on the reverse strand, counting down.
ATGTTCCTCATTGCCAAATGTAGCTCACAATCTGTCTTCTCCGTGATATAATCCACGGGGTAGCTAGCCGCCGGCGGTGCGAATGCACATGCTTCTAGCTGCGTGGAACCCACGCTGCTTTTTGCTGAGATGAGGCGGCATCGGCTTGAGGATCTTCTAGCTGCAGCTGCTGAGTTGCCCTTTGCTGACCAATTGAGTCTATTTGCTGCTGCTGCTGCTGCCGCTGCACCAGACGTTCCAATTCCGATAACCGGTCTAACTCCTGCTTCATCTTTCTCCCACGGCTTCTATAACTATCAGCGCACTCCGGAAAAGCTTCCTTCAAGGTGACACCGCCTCCAAGGGCTCGTACTCGTCCAACGTGTTCAGGACTCCCCAGTGCGAGTGTCAGCTCGTCCTTCTCTCTCTCGGGATGGTACTCTCCCTTTCTAACTCTATCTATTGCGTCTACAAGCTGCGGAACGATTGTTTCAATTTTTCCTTCCATTTTCCCTATGCAACAATCTGCCCTGTCCGTGGGTCCAACCCTGCCCCATGCGCGAACAACCAGAACTTGGACCTCAAGGGCCAGTCCGCTGTCTGTGGAATGATCCCTCTAGCAATCAGTCCTGCTTCAATGGCTTCCCACATAGAATGGCAGTCTTGTAGCCACCTGTCCCCAACCAATGGTGATATTGCTTCTTCCCAGCATTTATCTTATTTATGGCCGATCGGGACACAGCGGTAGACGATTTCTTATACGCCACAAATGCGGGTCAGTCATGTTTTATCTTCTCTAATCTTCCAGTGAAATCTGGATCTTCATTTTCATATCTTTGCCATAATTTTTTCTTCCAGCTCTGGAATTGTGTGGCCATCTTCTTAAGAGTCCATTGCTTGACTTTCTCCTTCTTGCCTTCCGGGAAACTTTGCGGTAGGTTGAAGTGTGTCATGAGCGTCTCCCAAAGCAAATCCTTTGTATGTTCGTGGACATAACTAGCTCCATCGTCCTTCGGCTTATGCCATTCTGCAATGCTGATCGGTAGCATGTCCCTAACAAGAACTCCAGCTTGATTTACACATTTACGGCAGTTCTCTGCGGGTTCCAGCGGTTCGCCATTATCCTTAACTGTGTAGATCGATAACCTTGGACCCTCGCCCGACATCCTTCTCGTCGGGCCTCGAGGACATTGCTTTTAAGCAGATTTGCTCGATCCGGAAGGCTAAAAGAAAAATGATTCGTTAATATGTGCAATACAAATTAATTAATGCATCTAGTGATCGACACAGCCTTAAATATATATATACCTCGCCGGATTTTGTTAAGGGCACTTCGTCGTCTCTTCTTTCTTCAGACTCAAGTCCCTCACCGGAGTCGTTCAGAAATTGTGAGCTGAAATCATCATCTCCATCGGCATCTTCTCCACCGACATCTGTTCCATGCGCAGTCGCATATATAATTTCTTGCATTCGGACTTCATTCTCGTCGTCTCTGAAGGGGGCGTCCATAGCTCAATGTCCCTGCAATCAATTATATATGCTTTAAATTTTTGTAATAAGAAAATGCCATTCTGCAATGTTTCAAAAAAAAAATCCAGCCCAAATCTGGGCCAGCGTTGAGTCCTACCTGCCAGCCCAAATCTGGGCCAGCACTGGGTCCTTTAAAAAATTCCAGCCCAAATTTGGGCCAGCATTGGGTCGACGCGCCGCGTCCGCCCCCTGGCCACGAGCGCGTGGTCAAAGATGGCCCACCTGCCACCGCCCCACCGCCCGTCTTCCCCCACACGGCCGCGTCCGCGTGTAACCGCGCCTCATCGTCCCCGCCCCCCTCGTCTTCCCCGTCCCCCTCGTCTTCCCCGTGGTCAATGCTGGCCCACCTGCCAGCGACCCACCGGCCCCCTCATCTTCCCCACCCGTAGTCAATGCTGGCCCTGGCTGGTCCTTTAAAATGGACCGCGGCCGTGTGGATAGCGACAGTCCACACCGCCGCCCCCACCCCTATCTAGCCCTAGCCGGTGCACAGCGACCCCCTCGCCGGAGCCATGTCGCGGTGGTTCAAGCCGCCCAAGAACCAGAGCGAGTCCAGCGGCAGCGGCTCCTCCCGCCGGCGCGCCGCGCTTCCTCCTCCTCCTCCTTCGGACCTCCCGCAGGGCGTGCGGATGGTCGGGGGAGCGGCGTCGGTGCGCCGTGCCGGTGCAGCGGATGCGGCGCCAAATAAGAAGACGCGTCGCCGGCGCTACGTGCGCGTGGCTGAGTGTCGGTGGCATTGGAACAATCCACCCCCGTGGAATGGCCCGACGTCCACCTGCCGGACGACTGGCACCTGAATCCGCAGCAGATTCCGGTGCCGCCGATTCCGGCCAGTGGCCGGGCCTGGGTGGTGGAGATCGCGCGCCGCCGCCGTCTCCTCCCACCGGACCTCTACAACGACCCCGCCTACGCGCCGGACTCCCCCCACTAGGACCAGTGGTTCGCGGACGAGCACGACGACCGCCGCCGCGCTTATTTCGTGCCGGCCCCAGCACCGCCGCAGGAGCCCGAGGCGTACCCCGTACCACCGTCCGGCCAGGAGGAGCTGTGGTTCGAGGAGGAGGTCATCGACGACGACGACCCGGAGATGCAGGCCGCGTACGAGGCCTCCCGCCGCTCCCTCGTCGAGGACAAGATCAAGCGCTGGGAGATGGTGCTGGCCGAGGCCCAGCCGCCGCCGGCGCCATGGTGGCAGCACCTGCAGCAGGAGCAGGAGGACGAGGAGATGGAGCTGGAGCAGGTGGCTCCACTGCCCAGCGGCCTCCTAGGCCAGTCCTGAGGCTGGACTGGCGGCAGTTCGTCGCCGCCGCCGCCGCCGCAGGAGCAGCAGGAGCCGACCCAGGGGCAGCCGCAGCAGGAGCCGAAGGAGCAGCACCTTCCGCAGGAGGAGCAGCCGCCGGCTCATCTGTGGACCGTGCCTGGCTACGTCGTCCTCTCCGACGACGACTAGGCCTCCGGCGCCGGCGCCTAAATAAGTTTTTTTTTTATTGTGGCCCGCCCCCTAAATGTAATGGCCTTTAGGCCTTTTTATTATATATAAATATTACTAAATATTATTAATGAAATGTCCCCGGCCCCCTAAATGTAATAAGAGAGGAGGAGACAAAGACCGTACCTTGCGCGGGGACGGCGGCGAGCAGCACGGAGCCTAGATGGCAGCACAACGACGAGGGTGCCGGAGCGGCGGCGCCTGACTTGGGGACGAAAAATCGGGCCTAGATGGCAGCAGCACGACGACGAGGGTGCCGGAGCGGCGGCGCCTGACTTGGGGACGGAAAAGCGGGCCGATTCACGGCCGCCTAGCTCGTGAAACTCGACGGCGAGGAAGAGGGCGACCACGGTGACCGGAGCAGGAGAAGGCGGCGGTGGCGGCGGTGGCACGGGAGCAGGGGAGCACGGCACGGCAGCCTGGCGGCGTCCTTCTTCTTCTCAGGCCTGGCGGCAAAATGGGCGATGAGAGGAAGGGGATGGATCTAAAAAGCACTAATGGGCCTTTAGTCCCGGTTCCAGCCACGAACCGGGACTAAAGGTCCATTTTTGGGCCGCTGCCAAATTAGCGCGCCAAAGCCTACCTTTAGTCCCGGTTGCAACCAACACCCGGGACTAAAGAGTCTTTTGTAATTTGTTTCTATTTTCTATTTCTTGATTTATTTTATTCTATTGATTTAATTGTTCAAATTTGACAAACTTTACATCAAACGTAAGCCCTCGACATGTAGAATCTTTTGGTACTGGTTATTTTCAAATTTGACTATGTTGAATGTATTCAAATTTAAAATGGATGAGTTGAGTAAATTTGACATAACCACTACTTGTGTACCTTACAAACATTTTTGTAAAATTTTGGTGGTCGGATTATCCAGACGGTTCTGTGATATAACCACTACTTGTGTACCTTAAAAATATTTTTGTAAAATTTTCAAGGAAACTATCACAAATTTTCAGAGCAAACTATCACACACTTGCTTCACAAAAAATGTGGATGGGTGCCAGTTCTGCAACATTGTTTGTCATACCAAGACAATCTCTAGTGTTGTGGTATAAATTTCTTCTTCGTGTGTGTCCCTTTCTTCTGATCGCGCCGTAACCATGGACAATCTTCATCATTCAACACGATGCTTGGGTCAGTTTTCACTGTGAAGGGCGGAATTTCATCAAACTTATTGTAATCTTCTGACATGTCTGTCTTGTCCTCCACTCACGATGTTTCTTTTCCCTGAAAGAACTATGTGGCGCTTTGGCTCATCGTATGATGTATTCGCTTGCTTTTCTTTTCTTTTTTTCGATCTGTAGACATGTCCTTCACATAGAAAACCTGAGCCACTTCACTGGCTAGGACGAATGGTTCGGTGTGGTACCCAAGATTCTTGAGATCCACTGTAGTCATTCCGTACTGCGGGTCTACCTGTACCCCGCCTTTCAGGTTGAACCATTTGCACCAGAACAAAGGACCTTAAAAGAAGGTCCATAGTCAAGTTCCCATATCTGCTCTATGTAACCATAATATGTGTCCTTTTGCCCATTGTTGTTTGTTGCATCAAAGCGGACACCACTGTTTTGGTTGGTGCTCTTTTTATCTTGGTCGGCCGTGTAAAATGTATTCCCATTTATCTCGTACCCTTGAAAAGTCAATATAGTCGAAGATGGTTGCTTGGCCAACAAGTATAGCTGTTCTCCAACAGTGGTGTCATTAATGAGACGTGTTTGCAACCAACCGCCGAAAGTCTTCACGTGTTCTTTATCAATCCAATCTTCAGGTTGCTCCGGGTATTTAGAGCGTAAAATATTCTTGTGTTCCACGATATACGGAGCCACCAAGCTGGAATTATGTAGAACTGTGTAGTGTGCTTGAGTGAAAGAATGTCCGTCCATAATATTGTTGCTTTCTTTCCTAGCGTGCCTTTTCCACGCAGTCTCCCCTCATGGCGCGATTGAGGAACACCGATCGGCTTAAGGTCAGGAATAAAGTCAACACAAAACTCAATGACCTCCTCTGTTCCATAGCCCTTGGAGATGCTTCCTTCTGGCCTAGCACGGTTATGAACGTATTTCTTTAAGACTCCCATGAACCTCTCAAAGGGGAACATGTTGTGTAGAAATACAGGACCGAGAACGGAAATCTCTTCGACTAGGTGAACTATGAGGTGCGTCATAATATTGAAGAAGGATGGTGGGAACACCAACTCGAAGCTGACAAGACATTGGACCACATCCTTCTGTAAACTTGGTAGAGTTACTGGATTGATGACCTTCTGAGAAATTGCATTGAGGAATGCACATAGCTTCACAATGCAGAAGCCCCCTCAATGCAACCGGAAGTAATTGTGTCATAATCACGTGGCAGTCATGAGACTTTAGGTTTTGGAACTTTTGCTCTGTCATGTTTATTATTCCCTTTATATTCGACGAGAAGCCAGACGGGACCTTGATACTGCTCAGGACTTCAAAAAAGATCTCTTCTCTTCTTTGGTAAGAGCGTAGCTGGCAGGACCTTGATACTTCTCTGGATTCAGGTTGTCTCGTTCGTGCATATGTTGCTGGTCCTGCCGTGATTCCGGTGTATCTTTCGTCTTCCCATACACGCCCAAGAAGTTTAGCAGGTTCACGCAAAGATTTTTCGTCACGTGCATCACGTCGATTGCAGAGTGAACCTCTAGGATTTTCCAATAGGGTACTCCCAAAATATAGATTTCTTCTTCCACATGGGTACGTGTCCGTCAGCGTCATTCGGAACAGATTGTCCGCCAAGACCCTTTCCAAAGATTACTTTTAAATCCTTGACCATATCATATATAACATCCCAGTAGGGCGGGTAGGCTTCGTCCGGTGATCTGCCTCACCTTTGAAATGCTTGCCTTTCTTTTTACGGGATGTTGTTTGGAAGAAATCGACGATGCCCCGGGTACACATTCTTGTTTCCCAAATATATACTTTCAGTCTCACCTAAACAGTGCGTGCATGCATTGTATCCCTTGTTTGACTGTCCTGAAATGTTACTAAGAGCAGGCCAATCATTGATGGTTACAAAAACAACGCTCGTAGGTCAAATTCCTTTTGTTCGTGCTCATCCCACACACGTACACCTTCTTCAGCCACAACTGTAAAAGTTCTTCAACCAATGGCCTCAGGTACACATCAATGTCGTTGCCGGGTTGCTTCGGGCCTTGGATGAGCACTGGCATCATAATGAACTTCCGCTTCATGCACAACCAAGGAGGAAGGTTATAGATACATAGAGTCACAGGCCAGGTGCTATGACTGGAGCTCTGCTCCCCAAAAGGATTAAAGCCATCTGTACTTAGACCAAACTTAAGTTCCTTGCGTCACTGCAAATGTCGGGAATCTCTGTCGATTTTTCTCCACTGCGACCCATCAGCGGGGTGTCTCAGCATCACGTCTTTCTTACGGTCTTCTTTGTGCCATCGCAACAACTTGGCATGCTCTTTGTTTTGGAACAAACGTTTCAACCGTGGTATTATAGGAGCATACCACATCACCTTGGCAGGAACCCTCTTCCTGGGGCGCGGCTCGCCCTCAACATCACCAGGGTCATCTCGCCTGATCTTATACCGCAATGCACCGCATACCGGGCATGCATTCAAATTCTCGTACTCCTCACCGCGGTAGAGGATGCAGTCATTGATGCATGCATGTATCTTCTGCACCTCTAATCCTAGAGGGCAGACAACCTTCTTTGCTTCGTACGTACTGGGGGCAATACGTTATCCCTTGGAAGCATCTTCTTTATATTTTCAGCAACTTTTCAAATCCCTTGTCAGAAGTACCATTCTCTGCCTTCCATTGCAGCAATTCCAGTGTGGTACCTAGCTTTTTCTGGCCATCTTCGCAATTTGGGTACAACAATTTGTTGTGATCCTCTAACATTCTCTCCAACTTCAACCTCTCGTTTTCACTTCCGCAGTTTATCTTCGCATCAAGAATGGCCCGACGAAGATCGTCATCGGGCTCATCAACAATGGGCTCTTCTTCAGCTTCGTCTTCCCCCATTGTAGTACCACCGTGTTCAGTGAACATATGATAGTTGTCATTATCCTTTTCTTCTTCATTGTCTTCCATTATAACCCCTCTTTCTCCGTGTTTGGTCCAACATTATAGCTGGGCATGAAACCATTCTGAATCAGGTGGACGTGAAGGGTTTTTGAGGTAGAGTAATCCATCGTATTCTTACAGGCACTACATGGACAACAAATAAAACCATTCGACCGCTTGTTTGCCTCAGCCACGTGGAGAAAATTATGCATGCCACTAATGAACTCGGGACTGCGTCGGTCACCGTACATCCATTGTCGGTTCATCTGCATTATATAAGTATATCAAAAACCATTACACTACATCATGAATAGATACGTGACCAAATAAATTAATACAAGTTCATCACATTAAAAGCAAAGTAGAGTAGTGACCAAATGTAATACATAGTTCTCATAAAACATACATTAATTGATACTAACATACAACTATCTAAAAAATTAAATCCAACAACAAATGCGATCAAAATCGCAACTAAGCTAACTATTGAACCAACAGCATAATGATACCAAGCCTCTTGATTAATGGCATATTTTCTAATCTTTTTAAACTTCAAGCGCATTGCATCCATCTTGATCTCGTGATCATCGACGACGTCGGCAAGCTTGAACTCCAATTTCATCTTCTCTTCTAAGCATTGGAGCCGAAGATCTTCACTTCTTTTCAATTTTGCTTTCAAATCATTGTTTTCTTTTTCAAAAAACTCGACAATAGGGTCGGTTGGAATTTCCGGTTCAACTACCTCCTAGATAAAAATATATCTATGTCAAGTTGGTCGGCATAATTGTCATAAACACGAAATGAAACAAATAATTATAACAAACAATCATACCACATCCGAATAATAGAGCGGACGAGAGCCGGTGTGGACAGATGTCAAAACCATGGCACTATATATAACAAACAATTATACAACCTAATATTTTTTTAAATAAAAGATAAAAACAAGAGGCTCACCGAGGTGGTGCTGGTGACGGGACGGCGCGGGCGATCGACGGCGGTGAGGACGGGACGACACTAAAACCCACAAATCATAATTTAGTTTGAGCTCAAATTGTATATAAAACGAATGAAATCCCTAACTTAGTCATTTCATCAAACACCTAGCTAGCACTAAAAAAATGAAATGAGCTAAATAAGCAACGAAATGAGCTAAAGTAGCAACGCCGGAAGAAAGGATGAAGTTGCTAACCCTTGATAGATGGGGCGCCGTCAATCTTGACAAATGGTGGAAAAAAATGGGGACAAACTCGAGCGCGGGAGAGGAAATAGATGAGAAAATGTTGATGAACTCGAGCTAAAAAATGGCCATGGCCGGCTCGGGGGTGGAAGATGATATGGGGAAACTGTAGTCCTGGTTCGTGATACGAACCGGGACTAAAGGGTGCTCGCGCTGGCCCCACCTCTGCGGCCGCCTGCCGCGTCCCTCTAGTACCAGTTCGTATCACGAACCGGGACTAGAGGTCGCCAACGAACCGGGACTGGAGCTTGCCAGCGCCATGGACATTCGAACCGGGACTAGTGCCCCCATTGGTCCCGGTTCGTAATGGAACCGGGACGAAAGGGCCAAACCGATGGCCTGTTTTCTACTAGTGTCGTCACATAGTTAAATTGCATCAGGAATTCATGGGTGGCCTATATCGGTAAATTCACTTTGTTTATTGGATTGGAAAAGTAATCAAAATTTTCCTTTAGAACGGACAACCATTTAGATGGATCAGGCACGTTTAAAGTTGATTACCGTCCAATTTGGACAATTCAGCTGACTGAAAAATATACGTTGAGCAGTGCATAGGCAGGAAGGAAACTCGCATGATCGCATCCCTAAAAAAAAGAAAGAATTTTCCGGAAAAAAAAAGAGCTGGAAAAAGGAATACATATCTATATCTATTCATATAACAACGCTTTCCAATTTGATTCGAATACAAGCATACAAATACCTACCGGCTCGCGCGAAGCCGCGAACACCTAAACCCGCGCGAAAATCCCCTAAACTCCTCTCAATTCCCATGGCCTCCGTGGACAGGTTCCCCACCATGCTCCGCCTCTTGGTATATACAATTTATACTAAACTTGTATACCTTTTCGGTCATATTTTTAGCATCTTATAATATTACAAATATAATTTGTTGTTTGTTTTCATAGTTTAACCACATAACTGACAATATTACTAAATATAAGTTTGTGTGTTTTTTGTTTGTACTGAATTCGTTGAAATATTTTGTAACAATGTCGATTCGAGAAATATGTTTTCTACAAAGCATAATCTATATTACACTCCCTTTGTTTTCTATATGAAGGTTGTAGATTTTTTTGGCTAGGAAATTAAAGCAACCTCGTGGATGAGAAAATAACACCAATTTTGGATGGGAATATTTCTTGCTAATTGATGTGGAAAAGAGGAGTTTACATGAGATAATGGAGCGTAATCATATCCTTAAAAAAGTTTTTCAGATGAGTGGTGGACGCAATACACCTTATATTCTGCACTTTTTCTCAAAACCAAATACACCTTAATTATATATAGGAATGGAGGTAGTATATAACTATTCATGGTAAAGATTAGTAAAGAGTACGGTCTAACAAATGTCTCAAAAGAAGTTTCTAGTGTATATTAAGCTAGTAAAGTATAAACTGAACCAACATCAGTACTGTTTAAGGGTGCATGCTTGTTACTTGGTATTGAAACAAACAATGCTTAGAGTAATCACCAACGGAAAAAATAGTGTGAACTCTAATATGTTTGCGTATGTAATTTTTATTATTTAATATGCTCTTAGAAGACTTCATTCCAGAAGAAATGAAGAGACGAGTTGGAGAATGTGTTTGTTAGCATCTGATGTACACAAGTCCTCCGTGAGTCATATGAATACAAATACTTGCCGCTCGCGCGGAAACCTAATGTTCAGGCGAAAATCCCCTGCTTAGACCAAACTTTTCAGTCAATCCCCATGGCTGTCGTCATGTGCTTGACGCGCACAGGTTCCCACTGATGCTCCGCCTCTTCGCCGCGCTGGTCGAGGACGAGTTCCGTCACTTCGCCGCCGCCGTCACCTCTCAGCCTACCGAAAACGACCTCGTATGGGCATTCCGCGGCGGCGTGGCCCTCATCGTCCGGATCACCGAGTTCATTTAGCCCATCAATTACATGTTGGAAGCCGGGTCTATGTCCTCGCGGTCCGATTCATGCGCAGCCGTGCCGCACTTGACGACGGGGTCCTCGTCGAGCCGGCCACCTTGCACCGCCTTGTCTCGGTCGCCGTCCTGCTCGGCGCCAAGTTCAGCAGCCCTAGGCACTTCGAGAGCCGGGTCGAGCCTTTCAGGTATGCTCCGGGATGCAAGTGGCGCGGGCACGGGATGACCAACTCCCGCCTGCTTTTGTCCGCCGGACTAAACGGGATTAGTGACAAGATAAGCTGGTTCTGCTGGCGGGATGAGAGGTGGATTAGGCAGGTGAGCCCATCCCAGTTACAATCATACCGGCCAGAATACTATGACAGGACCAGCCACGCCATATCGGTGAATTCAGCTCTCTTTATTCGATCGGACGATTGATCGGATTTTTTTTAGAACCGACAACCAATCAGAATTAACAGGACCAGGCACGCTTAAATGTTTCTACAGCCAATTTGGGCAATTGCGCTGCCTGCCAAATTTACGGAGAGCAGCACGCAGAATAAAGAGCTGGAAAAAAAAGCGTAGCATCTAAGCGATCTCCTCTAATCCTTACAAATACTAAGCTCCCTAGGATTAGACTCTCCTTGATTGTGGCCCCACCTTAAGTGAAATTTTGCATTTTACCCCTTTTCACTTTGGACTTTGATTTTTGTTCTCCTTTACAATGTAATTTAATTTTTGCCCAAATTTCTTTGGAGTTTGATAATTTGCCGTTGACAGGCTGGTCCCGCGTGCCAATGACAAAATTACCCTTTTGGTTATTTTCCTTGATCGAGCCGAACCAGTAGCGCTCGTCTCTGCCGACACAAATATGGAGATATTGTGACGGCAGGCTGTTCCTCCATGATGCTCTCTCCCCGCTGACCCCATCTCCTGTTCGGTGCTCGATTCTCACGACGACACCCGCGAACGCCTCGGTGTTGAGCGTCCGGCTGTCGCCCGAGCCACCGAAACAGGCAAAACACATCTAGGCCCAGTGCTTGGGCGGCTCCGGCATTGCCCTCGAGCACGTCTCCAGCGTGGCTGCGCCTCGGCACCACTCGCCGCCTACAACAACGCAATTGGAGTTGGAGGCTACTGGAAGCGTTCGGAGTTCGAGGCTGCCAGAAGGGGTTTGGCTGTAAAGATGAAGCGGTGGGGTTCAGAGAGAGCCGAGGTTGAGTGGGAGAGCGAGGAGGATCTAGCCGGACTTAGAGAAGAAACGGCAGATTTCAGAGAGCGGTCAGCAAACCGGCGGTAGGACGAGCAGCTCCTCTGTTGAATAGATGGGGCATTTATCGTCTGGAGATGTTGCCTCACGTAATCTGATTTTAAAGGGATTACGTAAAATTCAGAAGGGCAAATAATCAGAGTCCAAAAAAAGGTGGGGCAAAAAACAATTTTCATGTAAAAAGAGCGCAAATAATCAAAGCCAAAAGTAGAAAGGGGCAAAAAAAATCACCCCACTTTTTAGATTGTGGAAAAAATCCCTAAAAATAGAGAGTTCTCGGTCCATCCCTAAAAATTCTCTTATGCTTGGTATCTGGTCTCGGACGCTTGGCAGCAGTGTGTCGGGTTGCAGAGAGAAAGTTTTTTTTAGCATGGACTGAACCGTACACCACCTTGTTGTTACGATCCATTCGAGTTGAGAATACTAGACATCATGTTCCTAACATGAATTTGCAGGGCATAAAAAATGAGCATACAACTTTTGTATTATATTATTCAAAAAGTCTGACAAAACAAATACATCCGTCGATTAAAGCCATCTTCTTGGTGATATCTGTTGCAACACCTAAAAATGATAATAAGATGGTGTTGATTGCTTCCAAGTACCCTAACCTCACACCAACGCGCGCCATCTAAATCGGATGCCTCACAAAACCAACCAACAGCGAGTCGGGAACATAAACCGGTCCAATAAACTCTCAGCGCGCTGCGTATGCTCTAGAAGTCACCACATCCGTCTTCCGCCTACCCATTTTCAGGAGAGATCAACACATTGGCCTTGCCAGCCATGCCAACGCCGTTGCGTCATGCCGTCCTGCGCGCGTTCATCAACACGGGTCTGCCGCCGAGACCCCGCTGTGCCACACCGTCGACACTTGTTGTTATCGACGTGTGTCTTGACACAGTTCTCCCTCCTAACGCCACGTACCACCATCGTCGGATATGGGAGACCTAGATCTAGGGTTTTCGAGACCTAGATCTAGGGTTTTTCCCGGAACATCGTGGGCGAGAAAACGAGCGTTACAGCAATGGTGTCTTCTACAAGGTTTTGCTAATTCTCAGTCTATTATTTCGGACACAAGTCCACTATTTGTTAATGGTTTTGCTAATTCTCAATTTATTATGATTTTCTAAACAGCCGTTTTCAATGAATACCATGCAGTTGTTTGTTTTGTTTCACAGCTTGGTAGTGGTCCATCAAGGCAATTATTTTTACAATCTGACAATGTTTACTTCTAACTTTTGGGAATGACATTAGAATTTCTCATAGTAATAGTTGTTTTATGTATCCTTTTGGTACAAAAATTGTTTTTTCTATAAGATAGTTGGATGTGTCTACGTGTGCACGCATTGTTTAATACCAGTGACGAATGATACTCTTGTGACTATTATCTCAAAAGTTATCAAGACATATCTCTCTATATTCTAATTATTTTATTTAGCTCTAATGTTTTCTGTGAAATGAATTTGATTTGTGACGGCAAAAAAAACATTGCTAAACAGTAAATATGATAAAGTAATAACAAATACGCTTATAGATAACGAAGTTATTCACACGCATTGAGAGTACTGAAACAAGTTATACTGCAATATCAATTCGGCGCGGCAACGCGCGCCTTACTCTTCTAGTTGTAGAAAATTAGGGTTGGAGCAATTTCGGCCTACCCTCTATTCCTCTGCCATATCGGTGGTGCCGCTCACAATGCATATTGAGGCTAGAGGGTGGGACCTTTATATTGACTCCAAATTCCAGATAGATCAATCTGTTTCCAGATAGGACTCGTGACATGTTAGAACAACCACAATACCTAACAGCCAGTTACCGAGCCTATTACTGTTAAACAATTAGGTCCCAGCACACATGTGTGAGTCATGCGCCGAGTTTGAATACACAATCAAACTCGCAGGCTTTAACAATCCATAGAGTCAATCCTACAGACAACCTGGCATTCCACTCTATACTATTCCCGGGTATAATTCCAGCATATTCATATACACTATGTTCCAGTATAGACGTACCGGCTTCCTTAAGTATATTTCCTTAAGTACTGCACATCAATAATTCCCTATTATTTCCGTGACACTTCCACACTGAAGTTTAATTCCGGACAATGTAGTAGATATATAAAATGTTGCATGACACAATTTCCTACATCTCCCACTTGACTGAAAACATTTTATTTCAGCTAAGTGAATTCCCATGCAATTAACATGGTGAGTGGTTAATTCCTTCCTTCAGTGCACTCATGTTGCATATAAACTTTGTGACTTTTGGAGTTATATTATCGCAAAGTAACAGGTTATGATGCACCTTTCCACGACCTTAGGTTCACGAAGAAATTTCCTTAGCCATATACCTTCCTTCAATGCTTGACAAGCATCAAAGTATTCATATTCCGTAAACAAAGCATATCCATGTTTCCATTGTAAACAATAAATATCTATAAATGTAAATATTAGCACATAACATAAAAATAGGTTACCTTTCACGAAGATCCTATTTCCAAAAATAGTGTCAATATATCCACGCAGTTGAAGGTTAAGAGCATCAAAGAATGAATAATCCACGTTTCCTTGCGCCAGCAAATACTTTTATGTGATCCCAACAATCTTTATGAAATTAACATTCCGTTTGCTAAAAATTTCAGCAAATCCTTTTCCGTGCTAATAAAAATAGCAACAATTACAGTGGCATGGCTAAGTTCAGGTCGCACGAATAATGTCCCACGATAAGTGTGGTATGACAATTATTCTTCCTTTTTCCTCACGAGTTAAAATATAATTCCTCGCAGAGTACCATTCCCTTAATCAAAAGGTACATGACAGGTTTGCACTTTTCCATAGAAAAATATATCAAAACATTCACTATGTGATTCCACTCCCAAAACGCAGGAAGCTTTGAGCATTCCTTTCATAAGAAATTAGAACTGAACCAAGCTTTCACTTCCATCAATGTGATATTTTAGAAACAATAAGAACATAGTTAGCACATATAACGATAACACAAAATAATTCACACTAACCTTTGCATATGATCATCTTCCATCATTAATAAAACCGTATGACATGATATTCCATTGATGTGAAGCTTGTTCCAATAAAATTAATTGATCTATTCAGTTAGCAAATCCTGTCATTATTCCCACCTCCTCTAAATTCTAGAGTTTCCACAAAGTATAAATATTTCCTTTGTGTAAAGAATTAAACAACAACACCTCCTCTAAATTCCAGAGTTTCCACAAAGTATAAATATTTTCTTTGTGTAAAGAATTAAACAACAAGCTTAGAATTGTAACTTACACTAAGCATCTTGCATTAAACTTCCATCTAAATAAATCCATTAACAACCAATAGGCATGCGGTTCCTCCACATTGAGTTTATTGCTTCCCGCAATGCTTCCATCCATAGTTAACATCAGCAACAAGTTTCAGTATATTCTTTCCTCTAAAATATAGAGTAACTTCCTCAAATAATACACAATAGTAGCAAAGATATGATGGTCCAATTTAATTCCTCCCACTTTTCCTAAACATGTTAATGGGATAATTTCTCCCACTTTTCCTACGCATGTTAGTGTTGGGATAATTCCTCCCACTTTTCCTAAGCATGTTAGTGTTGCGAGTTTAACTTGTGTCTTCCTTTGAGTTTAACACATATAAAATTCCGGTGTGACTATTAGAACACACCATTCATGAGAAAATATCATATTCCTACTTTCCACCAATTTTCCCATTTCCAGATCAAAACAAAATACCATTTGATCCACTAGAATATGTACATAAAAAAATTGATGTGCTATGTAGTAAACAATCATTCCAATTCCATACTACCGAAATATAAATAGAATAGTTTCTTCCAGTTCACAAAATATAAACAGTGACTGTGATAAATAATGACTTACTCAACAAATAGTAGTATGTAATGCTTTCCAACATAATCAAGAGAATAACCAATAGTTGTATTCCTCCATTCAGCCACGGAGTATATGATATAAGACAGCGGTAATAATTCCATGCTCATCACATTAGTTTCAGTTAATATTCCTGAAGTGTACTTCCCCCACCAATCAGTTTTCAAACCTTTAAATCATTTGATGAACTGATTTTCCACTTCATTGTAGAACAAAAACCTTCCGACTTGTATTGTCTAAGATATAAATGACCATATCAAGTGCAATCATGAAATAAAACAAATATAATCACCTCAAGTAGGAGTATCAAAAAATACCGTAAATATATGTTCATCAAGTATCATAATCCTCCCACTTAAGTCAAGAATTCCAGAATTAAAAATCCACTAATTATGTTCCTTGGTATGTTACCAAGTCGTAAGTACCATCAACAATAAATTCCGAGCATGTGTTCCTATTACAAGTATTCCTCCCTATGGAGTTATCTTCACAAAATAAACAACTTGTCCATCAACTTCCAATGGATTGTCAAAACAAATAAGACCATTGTGTTAAATTCCGTAAAGCACTAATTTCCAACTGAGCAATATTTCCACTCTTCCTTTTCCAAATAGCATGTCATAATCAACAATTTCCGATAGAGAAGTACAAAACAAATTCCTTCTCATCGTAGGTGAATATAAGAACAATAATAATTTTCCTCCATAAAAGGAGTATGAAAACATAATTTCCAATTCCAAAGTTACACACATATGTTTTTCCTTTGAAATTGTTCACATGCCAATAAATTTGCTATTGTGTTCCATCAAATTATGATGTAGAGACAAAATCCATAATCCAACTATATGGAGAAATAGTGACAAACAAATATTTAGTACACACAATAAAATTGGGCATACCTTAAGTGAAGAACAACTCTTCCGCTCTTAGAGCGTTGTCCATTTTCCTTACGTGAAGATCAAAAAAAAATCGCTCTCGGAGCGTTTTCCATCTTCCTCCAATAATAAGTGATGCCAATTTCATTATAAACATACTTCATACCATCTCGTCGTTGTTACACCGGCGAATTCCAGTAAATTAGCATGTACTCCAATGGGTTCCATTGTATTCCGACGAGTTACAAACATATTCCGGAACAAGATCATTCCTATAACGATTGAACAAATCAAAGAGAGACAAAATATCCATCCGGTGAAGATTACAATTCATTTTCCTCGGAGTGAGTTCCAATTTCCTCCGAAAACAAATAATGTCCAATAAAAGATATGTCTCAAAAACAAAACAAAACAAAAAATTCCAGGTTACGCAAATAACGTAATCTGTTCACTCTCATATTCATGAGCTAAAGAATGAAACCTTAATTTCAATAAAAATATGTGAACACTAGTTTATTTCCTTAGTCCAAATTCATTTCCCTTTGACTTTTCCGGTTTACACATATCAATGACATAATCCATATTCTCAGCTGAAAATAAATTCATGATTTTTCCTCTCTAAACCATGTAATTAGAGCCATCTAAAATCAAAAGTTCTAAATAACTCAAAAAATAAATGCTCTGTGTTACAGCGGAAGTGTTACTTATCTGAGAAATTGCAGCGCGGAGAGTTGCTGTACTGACGTGCCGAAGAAATACTCGAACATAGACAGACAGATTTGCATGGATCACCTTCCTCAGTCACCGTGCAAACAAAAGAAATATATATATTGGTCTGTTGCCTAGTTTCTTTCCTCGATTGTACGAGTGAATTGGAGCAGCAGCAACGACAGGAGAAAATTCCATGTAGACACGATCTGCATACAGCCTTCCTCGATCAACGTGTGCGAGTTAAAGAAGTAAAGAGACAGATCAGTTGCGTCAGCCTTCGAGTTCCGACGTTCCGTGGTTATTTTCCCAACCACGTGATGACCTCCAGATCAGTTGCAGATTCCGACTAAAACAGCTCCGTCGATGTTTTCAGCTGAGTTCGCGCGAGCAAACAAGGACGATCGCCGAGGCACGCGTCGGGACGAGCGGCACCAGAGCGGCACCACAGCACGGGACGGACCAACGAAGGATTTGGTTGGGCAGCGGCAGAGTCGCAGAGGTGTTACGGCGGCGGTGACGTGAACTTTGCAGCGGAGCGGATTAGGTTTCCGACGACCGCGCGAACCTGGCGGAGGCCCGAGGCGGATCAGCACTGGCGTAGGTCACGACCAATCCATCTGACAGGGAGAGTACGCAGCGGAGCGCCAGCCGTTCGTGCCAGCCAGCAATCGCCGGCGGCGACGGAGCCGGCTCTGATATCAATGTAGAAAATTAGGGTTGGAGCAATTTCGGCCTACCCTCTATTCCTCTGCCTTCTCGGTGGTGCCGCTCATAATGCATATTGAGACTAGAGGGTGGGACATTTATATTGACTCCAAATTTCAGATAAATCAATCTGTTTCCAGATAGGACTCGTGACATGTTATAACAACCACAATACCTAACAGCCAGTTACCGAGCCTATTACTGTCATGCGCCGAGTTTGAATACACAATCAAACTCGCAGGTTTTATCTACGGACAACCTGACATTCCACTCTATACTATTCCCGGATATAATTCCAGCATATTCATATACACTGTGTTCCGGTATAGACGTACCGGCTTCCTTAAGTATATTTTCTTAAGAATTTCCTGTTATTTCCGTGACACTTCCACACTGAAGTTTAATTTCAGACAATGTAGTAGATATATAAAATGTTGCAAGACACAATTTCCTACACCATCTATTCAGGTTCAAACAATACGCGTACAAATTCTGAGTTGACTGAGCGTTAGTCGCTCCCGCAATGTTGCGGACGTGCTCGCCGTTGACTGAGCGTTAGTCGCTCCCGCAATGTTGCGGACGTGCTCTCCGGCTTTGATGCGAAGATGCGTGATGAACCCCAAACTGTATGGCAGGGTCATGCTAGCCAGGGACCTAGCTGAGCAATTCAGTAGAATTCAGTTCCAAGTTTGAAAAAAAGTTCTCTTTATTCGATCGGACAACCAATCGGAAAGGATTTCACAAAATAAAGAACTGGAAAAATAAAGCGTAGCATCTACGCGATCTCCTCCAATCCTATTCAGGTTCGAAATACACAGTACGCGTAGCCTAGTCCCGTACAAATACCGACCACTCCCGACGTATCCCCGCGACCTCGCCCGCTCGAGACTAATCCACAAGCGCAAAAACCAAAATCTTCGCGCGCCAAGCTCCCAATCCATCGCCATGGCTCTGGCGGCCGCCTCCGCCTCTACGCCGACGGTCAAAAACCAAAATCTTCGTGCGCCAAGCTCCCAATCCATCGCCATGGCTCTGGCGGCCGCCTCCGCCTCTACGCCGACGGTCACCCGCGGACGCTTCACCTCCTCGCCGCACCGGTCGAGTCCGAGGTCCAGCATTTCGCCGCCAACTACATGTTCGAAAGCGGCATCTACAATTTATACCAAACTTTTATATTTTTTTGTCTTACTTTTTGCATGTTATATTATAGTATAACAAGTATTATTTGTTGTTTGTTCTCATAGTTTAATCACATAAATGACAATATTACTAAATACAAGTTTGTGTTTTCTGTTTCTAGTGAATTCATTGAAATATTTTGTAACAATGTCTATTCTTTTTTTTTTGCGAGAGTACAAACGGTGATTACAGCAAGTAGGCAAACAGGACCTCCACGAAGAAAGAAATTACATCCAAGTCCTCTTGCGTCGAAGTCGCCGGCGAAGTAGACGTGCCGATGACGCGCCGCCGCCAAATCCTCCCAAACCTTGGATCGGAGGATCTCCCCAGCGGACGGGAAGTCGTCGAACCTCGAACCCCGCGGACGCAGAGCCTCCACCCAGCTTCATCGGCCGCTCCGCTTGCTTCAACACCACCTGCACAGAGAAGGTCAACCGGATCCGCCGCCACCGGATCCGGAGGGGAACAAGCCGCACACGGCGAGCCCAGGGGCCCGCGAGCACGACGACGCCGCCTGCTTGATGCCGAGACTCCAGGGAGCGCCGACACCGGAGAGGAAGCAGACAGCAGCAAAACTCCAACCGCCGGCGCCACCGCCTCCAAAACGCCGCCGGGGAGCACCCAAACCAAACCTACACTATAAACACAGCAAGATCCGGGGTTCCCCCACCCTCCCGCCGCCGGAGCGGCCGGCGGAGGGAGGGGGAACCAGCAGATCGCCGCCGGCGAGGTGGTTTGACTCGGTGGATCCAACAAATCGCCCTCAGGCACTGTAGCGGGAGAGGGGACGAGTCCAAGGTCGCGTGCGTGTAACAATGTCTATTCGAGAAATATGTTTTCCACCATGCATAATCTATATAATACTCCCTCCGTTTCTATATGATGGAAATATAGTATTTGGCTCAAAAATTAAAGCAACCTCGTGGATGAAAAAATAACAACAGTTTTGGACGGAATTATTTCTGGCTAATTGATGTGGAAAAGAAGAGTTTGCATGAGATAATGGAACCTAATCAAATCCTTCAAAAAAAATCGGGTAAGTGGTGGACGCAATACACCTTATATTCTAGAGGACCAATCGCACGGGCCAAGAAAGGGGTGGTATAGCCAACGGGCGGTCACTACACATTTTCGATATACCTTATATATAGGAATGCAGGGAGTATATAGTTATTTATGGTAAAGATCATTAAACAATTCGATCTAACAAATGTCTCAATAGAAGTTTCTAGTGTACGATTAACTAGATTATAAACTTAACCAATATCACTACTGTTTTATGGTCAAAATTTTCTAGCAAATCACAATTTAACAAAGGGTGCATGCTTTGTACTTGGTATTGAAACAACAACGTTTAGAATAATCACCAACGAAAAAATAGTGTGAACTCTAATATGTTTTCGTATAATATGTTTTTGTATGTAAATTCATTATTTGATATGATCTTATGCAATGTGTTTGTAATATGATGTACACAAGTCCCCCGACATTTTATGAAATAACAAGTTGTTGTACGATTAACATGGAAATTTAGGTACATAGATTCCCGTAAAACTTGTAGTACCCACTGGAAAGACAATAGCAATAAACCTGATGTCGCCGGTCACATTGTTTTGTTCTTACGTCCCAAGAGGAATGTGGTGTGTATTCCGTCCAGAAATTAACCATTTTGTTATGTTGAGGACCTCTCTTTGTCCCATACTGTAAGGCGCGCATGATTTTTCACCATCTCTTGCAGATCCCTTATATCGTTGTACCGCCAATGGGCTTTAAGGGAAACAAAAAATTGTTACCGCACGGGTAACAGCGGAACAAATCCCACAAACATAAACCGTAAAACCGAATATTCAGTCTGGAGCATCTCCACTATCAAACCTAGCAAAAAAATATGGGAAATCTGCAAAGTATTGATGTCATGAGAGAACCCACCAAATCAAATAAGCAATGCCAAACCCATAAGTCCTTGGAGGCCACTGCTTCAAGCATAATAGTTGGATCATGATGAGGACCGGTGTACAGTCCATGCCAAGCCGCGTGTCAGTTCTTCCACCTCTAGCGCATGCAATCCACGCTGCAAAGCACGCCCAGACATTCTACTTGCTTCATTCATTGCCAACAACCTTTTTGTGTCCTCCTCATTGGGATCTCGTACTCGGCACCAAAAACCATGATCAACACCTTCGCCAATAACTAGCGGTGTAGCCGACTGGAATACTGTATGCAATCACCCGTATTGCTGCCGAAATCTTTTGATACAAACTTAATCCAAGGAGGCCGCCAACGTTCCTATGGCGAACCAAAAAGCGAGGGTTGGCCTCGCAAGTTTCGACAATGTGCACAAACAGATTTCTTCGCATTTGAGAGTGCCTAGAAAAGAGGTGAGGCAGGTGATGGGATTCGCAACATGGAAAACAAAAAAATTCCTACGACATGCAAGCGAACAACCAAGATCTAATCTAGGAAAATGCTTGTAACCAGAGAGAGTAGATCTTCATACCCTTGAATAACACGAGCGGAAACGTTTAACAAACGTGGTCGGCGTAGTTGTCGCTGATTCCCGCAGCTAGGCGATACCTCCCAGCCGCGAGAATATCTCCTCGTTGTCGAAGGTGACTCCCGTCCGAGACCGCGCCGGGTCCCGAGTCGGAGCACGACTCTCGTCAAAGCCGACTCCCTGTCGACTCTCACTCACAACAACTCCCACGATCAAGTATCGAAATCACAACACCTCCGAGGTATCCACGCGTGCTGGAGGTAGCGTCACGATGCTCCAGTCTGTTGACGCCACGAGAACGAGCTTGGAGTAGATGAGCTCTCCGGGATATTCTCTAGATCACTACCTAACAGAGGTAGAAATCCCGGCAGCACGTCCACGAGAGTATGAGTGTTGTAACTTAGGAGGGCTATCTAAATGAACTCTTCACTTGTGTGAATGGATTAACATCCAACTGTCCAACTATTTACTTGGCTTCCTATGTTAATCCATTTGCCTCTCTCTTCATTAACTATATGACACGCCATCTTTTTTGTCTATGTGCCATCTATGTTACTACCTATGTTACTCCCACTACGGCTAGTCTAACGGGAATGGAGCAAGCCGTCCCATAGGAATCAGTGTATGCTCTTAAATGAACTGAATGTTGTAGTGTTTTAACAATGAATGTATTTTAGTATTAACAGACAATGTTGTTTTCAGATTTTTGTTCGTATGCTTATTGTGTTCGGTAGTACAACATGACGCCTCGTTGCTTCCTTAAGATTGCATCCTAACAGCTATTTTTTAGGCATGCCATAGGAGCGGAGTCTGTGCAACGGCATGGGTAAAACTAGAAAGCATAATAATACAAAACACTTTATTGAGATGCGACGGGACGGAGTTGTCATTAGAGCATCTCCAACCGGGATGTACAAAATCCGCCCTTAAAGTGCACGCGGACATACCCGGTCATGTCTGCTTTGCACCCTAAAAATATGTGTGTCTCTAACCATGTCCCTAAAATTGTCTGGTCAGTTGCATGTGATTGATTCAGAAGAATAGAGAAGGATAAAAGAAGGACAAAAGAAAGAAAAGAAAACTGTAAATGTTGTCCCGAGTGGCCCAGGCGGACAGTCCAGACACGCCCGGACGCCCTCATACTTAGCCCATATGGGCTGACTATGGGGAGTACCGAACAGTCCGGACAAAGAAAACCAGTTTGGGGGAACCGGTTGGGTAGCAATTTTGCTCCTCTTTTTGTCCGGTTTGTCCGTTCGGACCAAAAAAAACAGTTTTGGGGACCGGTTAGAGATGCTCTTAGAGTGATGGGTCCGTTCACCCCAATGAAAATTTGAAATTACTTCATTAATTATCACTAACCGCTACAAATTTTGTACTGGTCTATATAGAATGACCCCAATGTAATAGACAGAAAATAGGGGTGACCCAACTGTCGGTTTTTTCTGTCTTTGTCTGCCATAGACAATCTAGAACCGATCAAGCATGAATTAGGACGACGAACATATTTGGACCCAACATTGGCGGCAGACCGTAACATACTAGAATACATGGTGAGTCCCAATTTATATGGGAGATTGAAACAATTCCTTTTATACACGAGCTATATAGTCTTGTTGAGTCCACTGAACCGGCGAGCCACCTCGTAACGCTGCATCTTGTAACCCACATCAGCCCTCGTAAGAGGCTGCAACACCTTCGCGTCGACCAAAATTTTGCTTTTCTCATAACATCGTTGAAATTTCATCAGCAGCTCATGGGTAAGCTTTGAATACAAGGGAGCCAACTATATGTGTGAATTCAACTCTGTTATTGGATCTAAAACTAGTCGGAATTTTCCTTTAGAGAAGACAACCAGTCAGATGGATCAGGCATGCTTAAAATTGATTGCAGCCTAATTTGGACAGTACTAGAAAAATATAGGTTGAGCAGTGCATATAGGCACGAAGGAATTTCGCATCCTCTCGATCAAAGAAATAAAAAGGAAAGAATTTCCCCAAAAAAAAGAGCTGGAAAAAGGAATACTTATCGATTTAGATTCGTAAAGAGATATATGCACGGTTAGTCACTGAACTTGGCCGAGATGAGCACTTTGGTCACTAAACTTGCAAAATGTTGCCCGCGGGTCATTCAACTTGGCAGAGATAAGCAAACTGGTCACAAACCATTGACTGAGCAGTTGACCATTGACTCTGACCATTTTTTTTTACAAAAACACCCCCGTAGAATCACAAAATCACATTAATATCTCTCTACAGGGGTGTTTTTGCAACAAAAAAAATGATGTGATTTTGTGATTCTACAGGGGTGTTTTTGCAAAAAAAATGGTCAGAGTCAATGGTCAACTGCTCAGTCAATGGTTTGTGACCAGTTTGCTCATCTCTGTCAAGTTGAGTGACCCGCGGGCAACATTTTGTAAGTTTAGTGACCAAAGTGCTTATCTCGGCCAAGTTCAGTGACTAACCGTGCATATATCTCATTCGTAAAACAGCGCGCGCGCGTACCGATTTCGATTAAAAGAGCTGGAAACAGGAATACCTAACGATTCGTACAAGCCTACAAATACTTACCCGCTCGCGCGAAGCCGGGAACAAAAATTCCCCAAACTCCTCTCGAATCTTCGATCCCCATGGCCGCCGTCCTCCGCCTCGACGACGACGGTCACCCGCGGACGCTCCGCCTCCTCGCCGCACTGGTCGAGGCCGAGTCCCGACATTTTGCCGCCGCCGCCTCCCAGCCCGCCGGGAACGACCTCGTCCGGGCGTTCCGCGGCGGCGCGACGCCGACCATCTCGATTGCCGAATTCCTGCACCGCATCCAGAGGAGCAACTACATGTTCGAGGGCGCCGTCTACATCCTCGCGGGGGCCTATCTCGCCCGCTTCATGCGCAGCCGCGCCGCGCGCGACGCCGGGATCCTCGTCGAGCCGGCCACCGCGCACCGCCTCGTCTCGGTCGCCGTCCTGCTCGGCGCCAAGTTCATCAGCCCTAGGCACTTCGAGAGTCGGGTCGAGGCCTTCCAGGTATGCTCCGGCAACTCCATCCGGGCGAGCGAGATGTGCCCGCTCGAAATACTCTTCCTGCGCGCAATCGACTACCGCATCTTCATCGGGGATGAAGAATTCCAGCGCTTCTTGAGGGTCATGGAGCGAGGCCCGAAGGCACCCGGTGCGAGTTGCGGTCCAAGAAGAGGAAGGCGGAGGAGGGGGCGGCGGGCCGAGACGAGGAGGAGCCCCGCCGCGTGCGAGCGTGCCAGCCGCCCGTTGTGGCATCTTAGTTAGGATTCGATCGGAGCCAGTTGGTTTCTTTCCAGCATTTTTTTCTGTTGATGGATTCGTTTCTTCCAGTCGATTCTTTCTTAATCAGGATTTGGAGTTAAGTTTTTCAAAAAGATTAGTTTTTTTCAGCCTTTGTATTGCATCTTAATTAGGAATTTCGGTTTCTTTGCTTCAGAATTTTTTTTATTTTTCCCTAAAAAAAGAGTTTTTTTTTTTTGGATTTCGCTCTTTGGTTTTGCTTCCTGAATTGCATGTTCCAGTCAATTTAGTTCTTGCATCATGTCGTAGTTTCTTTTCTTGTGTGGATCGTCAATTAAGATTTGGAGTTAACTTCTTAAAAAAATCGTGTTGTTCCAGCCTATTTTTCTTTCTTCTTCAAAAATATTAAAAAACAGCAAAAAAAATTATCTTCTTCAGAAAAAAATATTGCATCTTATTAAAAAAAACAGATTGAAACTTTCTCATCGTTTCTTGCATAGTTGGTTGGTTATTTGATTTGTTTTTGGCATTTCTTCCTGATTGATTCATTTCTCGAATTGCATATCATCATCTTCTCGATCGGTTTGTTTTCTCGCATTGCATAGTTAGTCCTTTATTTGATTTCTTCTGAAACCTTTTCTTGATCGAATCGCTTCTCGCATTGCATAGCATTCTTTCGATGATTCTTTCGTTGCTGCCTTGTTGATTCCTATATTTCTTAGCTTAGATATTAGGTCAGTCTGGGGAGTAATTATGTAATGGTTTTTTTAGATTGTCATGTAATGATTTTTTCCAATATTAATAAAGAGTTTTTAATGTTTTCTAAGATTCCTATATGGTAGAACTTGCTCTGTTCTTTACATATGCCCTGAAACTGGAGTAGTTATATATACATATCACTAAATCTCTTTTGAGGTGGAAACAGGGTTATAAGAACCAAGCTTCAGGTCATCCAAACTGGCACCATAACTTGTCAAAAGCATAAGCTAACTTCTTGCAGACATGCCCACTGAGAGAAAAATGGGCGCACTTGTATTGTACTGTAACCCATCTTGCTTTCTCTCCAAATAATTCTGAAAGTACACGAAAAGAATGCCCTGTATTTGACTTTCTCCGTCTTTATCAATGAAAACATTTAGATAGAAGCAACTGAGCCACAAAGAAACCCGTCGCCAACAGTGCCACACAAGCTCAATGCTCAGTCTCATATCCGGAGCCAAACGGCATAATGCTGTACTGTAACCCAACGCTCTGTCTCATGTCCAGAGCCAAACGGCATAATGCACAGCCAGCAAATGCTAACAATACTTCCGTTATCAATGAAAACTATACTTCCTTTATCAATGAAAACATTTAGATACAAGTACATGTAACTCCAATGTGTCTGATATATATATTATGTACATGAGCCACAAAGAATCCTGTTGTCAACAGTGCCACTGCGATGGCGCACGAAGCTCAACCAGTCACAAGCTCGATATCTCAAACATTTACGAAGATTGTCCAAATAATGATGCAAACTGTACAACCAGAAAAAAAAAGACAGGAAAAAGCTAATACAACTAGTCTACAACAACCCAAAAAGAACTGTACAAGCCTTCCTCTGCCACTTCGACTCGTCAGGTGTTAAACAGGTCACAGCGATTTATACTTCTCAATAAGATTCGATGCATGGAGGCGAGACGTTGGTGTTATAGTGCATCCCAGGTTCCTGAGGTAGGCTACCTGCAAAAAGGATATCCACCGGTTCAGATTGAGATGACTGAACCAACAGGACACTGATTTGTGACCACAATACATGGTGATGACATTCTCTCATGAACTAGAAAGTAGCCAGAGGCATATCAGATTGACCTGCTTGGGTGTAGGCTCCGAGGAACCCATCGAATTCTCTATCCTCTGCTTCTGGAAATGTTCCTGAAAGAAAACGATAAAAGTAAGGATCTTCTCTAGACCTGAGACTGATCTGGAAGTTAAGAGAACCAGCAGCTGATTCACGAAGCCTTGTACGCAATACAAGGAAATTCCGAGTTACTTGTGATGATCCAGGAACTTGCCTGTCTCTCTCTCATCAGATGGCTTCGCTTGTCGATAGGAATTTGTTCCCACTTGATAACCTGAGCCACAACATTTTTTAAATTCTAAGAACAAGAGTTTTCTGTGGGCAAGGCACAGAGTCATTAAACCAAACATTGATTGCACTCACATATTCTGCGTAACCAAGCGCTTCATCTTCGCTTAACAATGATTTCAGCTTGCACAAGACATCCTGGAGAGGAACTTGCAGGTCAAGTTTTCAGGGTAAAAGCTTAAAGATCTCAACGAAAAGTAACATGTGTAAGAAAATGTCACTGATTAGCTATGTAACTGAAAATAGTAAACAATATTGAATAATAGATGTAACTGAAAGGGGACAATGGGATCGATGGTGATACAAGATGGAAGGAGAGAAGGGTGAAGTCACCTTGCGCTTGTATCCTTTACCTCGCAGACGTTCATCAATCACAAATTTGATCTGAAAGGGTGAAACAGTGACAACGAAAAGGTTCAAAATGAGCATGTCCCAATTGTCAATAGCAAAAGTGCCATAATGGAAGACATTACAGCAATTCCGCCTTCTGACAGCATAACTTTCCAAAACAGAGTAGTATTAATTTTGTATGCCATATATTCCTTCTAAAGGGAATACTAAACAAGATCTATGCAGATTACACCATTGCTTCCTGGAATGACACTTTCTTATGTATACTGAAGAACTCAGTACCTTATCAAGCAATCTCTTTGGAATTTGAAATGCCTGCTTCTTCGCCCACTGATGAAATATATGTGAGACTACTGCTCTATCATCAATTTCAAATCTGTAAAAAGAATGAATTCAATGAAGCAAACAACCAAATATAAGCAAATATGCAGTAGCACAGAAAAGTATGTTACAGGTACATTGATATGCTTACTGAATAGTAGAAAAAATAGCACAACATTCACCATTAGAAACAAAAAGAAAGAAACCTAACAGGAAATGGAAAATCGAAATACAATGTTCACCTTTTCAAGAAATCATTAGCAAGGCATGTCTGCATCAGTTCTGGGTAAGGTGAAGTTTCATTCTGTTCTGCAATAGGCTTAGGCTTTTCAATTGATGTCTCTCCTTCAGCGTGGTCAGATGAAATGTCTCCCGAAGGCTGTTCATGGTTTTTTGTTGCAGCCCCCTCACCCTACAAATTAATGAGATGAGAGAAATAAGAATGCTTTACTGACATGATGGGCTATATACAAAACGAATGCTGATCAAATAACTGAGCTAGACAGGCCAAGCTTCCTAAAAGGGTATAAAGCCATTGAAACTTGAATTTATGCTGCCCTAGGGGATTACATGGTTGAATGTAGAACAACAGGGAATGGAGCTAAAGTTTTAACTTCAGCCAGAGATTAAAATAGGTCTTCAGGAAAATGGTCTGACATTATTGCTCACCTGCATGTCAAGAAGGTGAACTGGAATCTCTCTAAGGAAGCGTGAAGGTGGAAGCAGCTAGAAACCAATAGTTTAAGTCAGAAAAATCTAGATGGCGTATGAAGGTAAGGATAAAAAAATAGATATCAGCTACCTGGCGATAAGAGTCAACTGTGACATGCAAGATGTACAATTTCTTCCGAGCTCGTGTCATTGCAACATAAAATAGCCTCCTCTCCTCCTGTAATTATAGCCAAGTTGGTGAGTACATACAAAAGAACATTTCATAAACCAATAATAAATATTCAACAAACCTCCAACGTGCTTCCAGCTTCTTTCGCAGTGCCATTGTACTCATGCAGCAACGGGATCTCTGAATCGTTCGCCTGAACAAATGCAAGGATTGGCATGAAAATATCCACTTGACAAACTTAATAGAGTTACTGATAAATAATTTTAGCATACATTAAACAGAAACAAGAAAAAAATAGCAACGTGCAGTATTTATTTTTCTTGTGCTTTTTTTCTCTCTTCACTCTTTGGTTGCCACAGGTTTTTGTTGGATTACATCTCTAGCTTACCCCAAATTGCTTGGGCCAAAAGGCTTTGTTGTTGCTGCTGTATTTAGACTCATCAATGGACTTACAGAAAACAAGAACATGTAACGAGGGAAGTTTCACTAGAAAACAACGCTGTTGGTATTATACTGAAGCTGATATCTTAGGGCCATGCCAATATCCTTTCCGAAAAACAGGCATCATCATTTCTCACTTTTGCGATTAAACCAGCAAAAAGTTCGACAATTAATGATTGATGACGTTGACATGTCTCATGACCATATATTAATGATAATCAGTCAATTATTTAAAAGGTTTTGGCATGTGTTGAGAGCACTTCACAACTTTGTGGAAAGGTTAGAAACTATCCAGATATATCAGATGTTGGGGTTGCAGCCTCAACTGGCAACTTTTCAGTGAACTTCGAGTTCTATATTTCTTACAAGAGTATGCATCGACATAGAAAATCTACCCTTAATCCGTTAAGGTCCTAACAATAATACCATGATTTTAATACTTCCATGATATTCACCATATGCATGTGACTAACATGACATATAAAGATGTATTTGTGGTTTTATGTTACCACTTTCTGAAGATTGAAGAAAATACCTGCACAATGAACACAACATCCCACTCTAGACCTTTTGACTGCAAAAGAAAAGGGGAGATCATCACATTAATAGTATCACACAGCTACCAAATGCCACAAGAAGATGAAATTACTTGCGATTTATAAAAAAGAAATAACCTGATGAATAGTTGTTAATGTGATGGAGTTCTTATTTTCCTCTGTTCGGGATCGAAAATTTTCTGTTTCTCTCAAAGAAATATAATCAATAAAGGCTTTAAGTGTAGAAGCACAGCCTTTCTCCTCAGTCTGGCTTGCATCCCCTGAACTAGAAAAATGTGATGACAAGAAGTCAGACACATCATCCATTAAAAACTGAAGTACCTGCAAAATTGATACAGTAAAGGTCAATACCACCTCTGTATATTTGGAATGAGAGATAATGATATCATGAAAGCCATAATATAAGACATTTCTATCCAACAATCAAAAATTCAAAATACTAAATAAGGAATAATGTACAGACTGCAGAGTCAGATACGAGTCTTAAATAGGCTGATGGACCTACATGCTATCTACACTTTCTCGGATTGTTTAAAACGTTTTACCCCCCTAGGATTATGTGGGCTCAGGTCACGTCGACTTACAAGATAGAGTACATGAGAAGCAAACATTATAAGACCTGTCCTGTTTCTAGGAGGCCAAAACTTGCACCAACGGCAGTTCTCCTAACACCCGGCAGGCTATTTGCTATGACTCATAGTGTGTGCCACACCTTTATTCATTGGGGTAAGTACTGCCGAGAGGAGGGACGGACAGCGTGGAGGGGTAGTTTTAGGAGGAGGCCACAGGGAGAGGATCACCACCTCCATGGGCACTAGCAGACTGCACTTCCACTTGCCTAACACTCTATCAGTGCCAGACTGCAAGTTCTTTACAGGTAGTAACAAGTTTGTTGATAGCCAAAGCACTGTGACAAGGCATGTTGGTACGGTGACTTAGCCCGAACGTTATGAGAATAATGAAAGGAATCCCTATAAATTTCGTGGAATATCAAAATAGTAATGAGAAAACTTATTACAAGAGGGGGGGGGGGGGGGAGAGAGAGAGAGACTCTGTTAGATTGACTATTCTTAACTTTAAGCAAGATGCTCTAGTTTCAAGTAGTAATCAAATTGTTCAGCTTTACCTTTCAAAAAAATGTTAAGCTTTTGGAAAACTTGCCAGATTCAAGATCTACTCCTGGCAATAGCATGTCATTACCACTGAGGATGTGACCCGTTATCCAACCATGATGGTTGGCAAGGAAATACAAATAACTGTTTTAGGTAGATTGTTTTCAGAAACCAGTTGCAAGTCTACCAATAGAGGCTTTTAACTTAAATAAAAGCAGCAGTCACTATTTTTGCGATTTTCAAGAGGAACAGTATCTATTTATTCTTGTTTCTTTTAAGAGTTCAATCTCCATAAACTGTGCATGCTCCTGTATATGCTAGAGCTTGAATGATTCAAACTGATTTTCATCTCGGTGCACAACAAATATTAAGTCTCTGGATGATCAACACATAAAACATTAAGAGTGTCAAGACGTGTGAACTTACAGATCTGATGTCATTATCTTCATTTAACAATTTGCCGCCATCATTATCAACAACTGCACGCTTTTCAAGCAGATATTGCTGCCAAAGAAATAAAAAAACTATCATTGAAAGAAATGAAATATGTAAAAAATTTAGGATCAAGTAGGGGACTAGAGTCTAGGGCGAACCAAAGCTGCCTCAAGGTTTGGTAAAAAACATATATGTTAAAAGATCAAAGTATGCCCAAATCATGTATGAAGTCCACATCTTTGTACTGTGGAATTAGTATGATCTGATCCTAGAACATGTGTCAAAGAACACATGATAAATAATTATGTTGGAGTCTACAATCACAACCACATGCACTTTTCTGCTCGCTGTTTCCTCCTATGAATAAGCTTGGATTGTGAGGTTGTGATGTGCCTCAGTAGACTCTTGTTATTGTGTACCATGAACTGTGCACTAAACCAGAAGAACTCAAGATGATCAACAGGTGAGACCATACAGATCTCGATTCCCGATTCCATAAGATCATAGGATCACATGAAGTCATGAATTAACAGAATGTACAAATTCACACGGATGGAGTAACACTGTTGCTTCAAAGGCGATTTTTCTATTCCTACTGCTCTCAGACCATATAATAAAACACGGTTTCTAAATCACGATTTTCATGGCTTAGCAGGAAGTCCCTAAAATGCTATTAGAAACTACCCTAGCCATCACCAATAGCATTTTAACATCAGAATATAAAATAGTGAATATGCATACGAGATAAGTCTTACAAGGTAATTATAGTCTGAAAAATATAAACACATGTTGAGATGAATGACCATGACACCGTTGTCATCATTCACGTACTTTTTTACTATGAAATATAGATGGCTAGATGCTGGGGTATTGAAAAAGAGAAAGGTGAAGTCTCTTCATATGTCATCATATCATATCATATCATATCATATCATAGCTATCGCTGTCTAAAAGATATGACAAACATCGGAGCTATTTGGAGCTGTAGAGCTAGTCGCTAGTATAGCAGAACATTGGCCTGGTCCAACAAGGTATAACGCAGTTATAGCTAGCTATTTAGAGCCTTGTAAAAAAAATGATAGAAGACCAAAAGAGAGAGAGAATCTTATTGGATGCAGTTGTTACAAGTCAACTGACCTGAGGTAGCATATTTCCTGCAGAAGAAATGACAGCTGAAACTGATTGTTCCTAAGCACAAAAATGAAAACAGCTAGTTATCAGTAAGCCTGTGTTGCAGGTTTACTGAGTGATGTAGTATAGTCAGGTACTCCCTCCGTTCCATTTTAATTGACTTGCTATGCACCACATGTGGATGTATCTAGTCATGTAACACGTCTAGATACATCCACATGTGGTGCATAGCAAGTCAATTAAATTGGAACGGAGGGAGTAGTATGTATGGAAGAATCAAAAGATTATCAGAGCATAAAAGCACATAAGAAGATATATTTTATGAACAGAACCAAAAGATTGCCAGAGCGTAAAAGCACATACAAAGGTATCTTTCACGAAACAGTACAGTTACATAGACTTCTGTTTTCTTTTTCCCAAAGAGTATCTGTTACCTCTTATCAATTTATGATCTAAGGGTTAATATTCATGATTAAGTTCAAGATGGCTACTGTTTTAGAGGAGACCAGCCTTAGCGTTATGCTGCATTAGGAGTCAGTTTTAGAGTAAAGAAGGATGTAGCTCTTGAGGAATTGCCGAATTGCTCCCAAAAATTATTCACTCTGCATGGTAGTTAACGGCTGCAAACATTGTGCTAATGATGTTTATGGGTGATGGGCAGAAGCTATAATCCTCTTACCTGTAAATACACAGGCAAAAGAGCTAAGTTCTGGAAAATGATTACTGCATGTTAATTTTCCGCAGATTTTCATTTTTTATGGATCAGCTATTCCCTTTACAAAAGATTCTGAAGATGTGGAACACTGTAGATATATCGTACAATGAGATATGTCCTTTGATACGATGAAATGTACACTACAAAGTGGGGAGTAAAAGATTTGTTCCGTACCCTCTCAACAAATTTTGATAGGCTATACAAGGTCGATAAGACCTTACGCCCTTGAGTAATCTGGGCCCTGCAACCAACAAAACGAGACACTCAGAAAAAAGGAACACTTCAGTAGATTTATGAGCATGGAAATGAGACACTCAGAAAAAAGGAACATTTAAGCAATATTGGTACTACACTTTTTTTTCTCTTGGTCATAAAGCTATGCATGATTTCTTTCATTAAAAGGTTGTCTTCCAAAGGAAGATGTTGGATCCTTGACTCCTTCTGATGGACAGGCCTTACGCTTACCGTCAATCACTTTAGTAAGCATTAGTCATTCCACAACTCAATTAGAACAAGCTGCAAACTGCCTGTAAATAGCAGTGCGAGAAACATAACAGTACCTGCGGTGAGTTTAAGAGCAGCAAGTTAAGAGGGAGAATATAATAACCTTTTGAAGGTACCCGAGACCTTTGCACTGAAGATGTCAGTAGCGGCTGATATGAAGCTACACTTTCTAGCCAACGAAATCTTTTCGACATGATCTATAATCTGCAATTCAAAATTAAAACAAATTATCAAATACATGGAAATTTTGAACATGAAAAAGATATAACACACATATAAAATAGTCAACACTTGAACCTTCTTTTTGTCTTCCTTGTCACCAGGCAAAAGGGTCTTGAGGGCCTGACGCCACGGACCATCATCACAACCAGGTAATGTGGTCCTGAGTATTGCCATAATAGCTTTGATAGCCTGGTAAAGCACTTAAGGAGTGAGGCAACTGAGAGAATGTAGAGGGTTATTCACTTCATCACTTGTTATCCCAAGTAAAATATGAATGCACTAACACAGTAACAAGTACAGTTATTCGTTTAGTATTATATTAGGTGGACAGAGTTATGAAAATGTAGGCAATGCACAAAAAGTATCTCACACAACTGATTTCTCGAACAGTCTATACAATAGGTATGTGATGTCTGATGCTAACCAAACTCATATATGTATAAAAATATGAGTACATAAAAACCAAATAATGGTGTCAGCATGATAGCATTAAGATCTAAAATAGCTTATGATTACAACATATATTCTCAGAGGGTTCCTTACCTACTGGTCCCTTCCGAATGAATGTCAAAATCAACAATAGCTAATATGGTACCCATAAGAAATTTCCATGCTTCAAAATGTTACGCAACTAATGACCATAAAATTAACCGTACAGAAAAACAGGAGATAATGAGAAAATTGCTACTTTGCGATGTGTTAGATTAAATTAAATAGAACTACCTTTTTCCTGTAGAAAGCCACACCGTGAACATTAAAGGGTATTTTCCTGTTGCGGAATGACACTTGGAACGCTTTCCCGGTTATCTGTGTATAATAAATTTAGACCACAAGCCTGGCCAAAATATGATTCTGAACAATGCATAGGGTTCAAGATTTCTCAACCTGTCTTCGATATAGGACAGCTATTTTGCCAAAGTTGCGGCCTTCAGCTGAACTAGATGTAGTTTCAATGATTTTGTCGATAACAAATGCACATTGTGAATCTTCACTATGGCACTCCTTAACAGTGATCTAAGCAATATTAATTCAATAAGTAACGGACATTATGGAAGATAAAACGAAGCAGTTGACTTGGGCTATCTGCAAAGATACCTTACTCCAGAAGGGTTGTCTGTCTCAACAAGTTTATGATGACACCGTTTAGTGTTGTTGTGAATAAGAGCTGTTGCTGCTTCGACGATTACCCGTGTAGACCGATAGTTCTTGTTCAACCTGATCTGCAGTCATCGGCAAGGCAAGCTACTTAACAGATATCACGAAGAGAATCTAGCACCTCAGAACAGTTAGAAAGAGACTACAGAGACACCACAATTACCTCTTTGTGATCTGGAAAATCTCTACGGAATGAATCAAAGCCAGAAACATCAGCACCATTGAAACTGAAGATGGACTGCCACAAGAGTAAAAGATGTAGAAAAGAGTATATGAATGGCAGCTGAAAGCACTAATAAACATTGAGAAATCATAAGTTCTAAAATTCTTGGATGATAGATGTGATCAAAATTTGCATACCTGATCATCATCACCAACAATAGTTATATGATTGTGGGAAGCTAGAAGCTTCAGAAGAAAATATTGCATAGCACTGGTATCCTGAAACTCATCAACTACTATTGCCTGCCATGTGTCCTGGCACTCTTTGTATACTGCATAGGCAAGGGATACATATATCTTAATCAAGAGCTCTTCAAAGAAGGTGATATTGTGAGATCAGAAGTGAAACTACCTTCAGGAAACTTCGTGAGAAGAGTTACGGATGAGTTAATAAAATCATGGTAATCAAGAGCATTACAAGACACTAGTATTTCATTATAGTGCCGAAGAATCGAAGCCTGTAAAAATATTACGTAGTAAAGGTCAATGTGGTTGTAGATCAAAATGAACAACGATAATTTATACTCAGAGAAGAGCTTACTCCTGCCAAATCACCCTTCTTTTCATACTCTTCAGGAGTTCTGCCTGAAGATTTTGCCTGTAAAGGAAGATGCAACATTTGGTAAATAGTAGCAGTAAAATCCAATTATACAGAATGATCTGCTTGGTAACACAACAATCCAATTATACAGATGGAAATAGCCGGCAGAAACGGGCCATCACCAGGCGAAAGCACCAAGCTATCCTCTTCCTCCATTTCGTTCAGCTCCTCATAATGGCTCTTGGCAGCAGTCTGAGCATTACACTCCTCAAAAACAGCATTCGCCTCATTCCAAAATGCATCATCAAGCTAAATTCCCTCCAAAAATAGAGAACAACAGAGTGAGCACCTTACTGAAATTGCTACCTATGCAGTCCTAAACAATCAGAATAGCAAGTCAAGAACAGATTATTCCCAAAATGAGTTAGCATTTCCATTTCCAAAGTTCTCATCTCCCCCAAACTAATAACATTTCTAGAAACAAAGAATTCCGCAATGCCTTGTTTCCCCCCTTCCCTTCCGAAACAACTTAAATTAGAAGAGACCACAGGTATACCGTTAAGCACTCTGGTCCGGCGTCGACTGCTACCGCCACAACGACCGGCCCTCGCTCCACCGTATAATCCATCTCCCTACCCTTACCCTTCCCGGCCATGGACCGCGAGTGCTCCTCGCAGATGGCGTCCACCTCTAGCAAGAACGCCTCGTCCATGTCGTCGTCCTCCAGAAGGAACCCGCAAGATTTGGGCACCTTCGGGAGGGGAGTGATGTACCCGTAATCAATCCCCTCCGCTCCTCCCACGCCTCCGCCTGCGGATCCGCGCTGCTGCAGGGCGTTGCCGGTGACGTCGGCTAGCGGGTGGCGGGGCGGCGGGCATGGAGAATCAAGCGGACGCTTGCGGGGGAGGAGTGGGGAGGGGTTCGAAGATCCGCCAGAGTATGGCGGCGCAGGGGAAATGTTCTCCTTCCAGCGCGACATGGTCGCCGGCGGCGAGGGTTTAGAGATTTGGGGCGGTGGCGTGGGCGGGATGAGGTGGTGTGGGAGGTTTCTTCATTTCGAAAGAGAGCGCGTTTTGATTTGATTTATTTTTATTTTTTGATTATATAAGGACGGAAACGGGCGACAAAGCAGTTCGCCCGCGTCTTTTTTTCTTGTCGAGAAACGTAGTACGAACAATTATAGGACACAAAAAATAAGTTATAGGGTACGAAAACTGCTTCTTCTCCGTCAGATAATGTATTTTAGGGCACCAGAAATCTTTGTGAGCTCCAGGAGATGATGTATAATAGGGCACGGAAATATATTTTCATACTACACAAATGCATTTATATAAATCAAAAAATGCACAAAAAATATCAAATTAAGTCTCAACTAATTGCAATCCAAATCAAACACATAGTACATAATTATTACATAGTTCATCATTTCTTAAAATAAAATACAACAACAATTCATCAAACATAGTTTAAAGTTCATCACATAAAACATACAACATATAGATGAAACTATTAATTCTATTGCCCATTCCAATTCCACCACTTCTCGTTTAGATCTTTTTGAAAATCATCATGAATGTCTGAATCTCCAACCTCATGGTAGACCTTCAGGAAGTGTTAGATTCGCTTTGCATGTCGTGGCTGCACCGGTTGGCCCATGAGGTCATACAATGAGTAGTCTAAATATTGACCATGTTCGTTTTCAATGATCATGTTGTGCACGATCACACAAACTGCTATGATTTACCAAAGTATCCGCTGATCCAAAACCGAGCCGGTCCTCGAACAATACACATTGGGCTTGCAAAATCCCAAAAACACTCTCCACATATTTCCTAATTGCGGCTTGTCTATTGTGGAATTGCAGTTCTTTCCTACCTCGGGGCTTGCAATTGGCTTCACAAACGTTGCCCACTTGGGATAGATCCCATCGGCGGGGTAGTAGCGTAGTTGTAGGTGTGTCCATTGGCTTGAAACTCCACCGGTGTCCGGTGGTGATTCACCGTTGGCCAACATTGCAAATAGTGGTGATCTTTGGGGCCACGTTAATGTCGTTGCAAGATCCGGGCATATCAAAAAATACATGCCAAATCCATGTCTCATGATCAGTCACGGCTTCAAGAATGATGGTGGCATCCTTCTTGTGTCATTTGAACTGTCGTGACAAACTGTATAACAGTTAAGTCACCTCCAATGCAAGGAATCATTTTCAGTGTAGTATCTGTTCTTATTATGTTTTTATTAAAGCACACAAGCCAGTGAACCAGCAGAGCTGGATTAACTGAGCTATACACATCCTTACACTTGGAAGAAGCACAGGAAAGCATAAAAAAATCATCTCTAAACAAGAAAGCTGCTGTGTAACTCTACAAGGAGGCATCACAGCAAGCAAAACTTGTCTAAATCATTTTTATAACACTTATTCATCACATCTAGATCATTTGGTACAAGTTCTAGCTCAGAATTATTTTTCTAAAGAAAATTTCATCTTCTGTGAGCAAGAAATGCTCCCAACATTACATCCAGAGGTAATGGATGGATCTAAACATGCTAGATCTACACCATTCACCTCATTCTTGGTGCACAACAGGTAGACAGTGCACATAAAGGAGTAAATCATCAAGAA
Source organism: Poa pratensis (assembly GCA_947311845.1). Lineage (NCBI taxonomy): Eukaryota > Viridiplantae > Streptophyta > Magnoliopsida > Poales > Poaceae > Poa > Poa pratensis. Next base: position 39,704,191 of record CAMZMU010000093.1, on the reverse strand, counting down.
TCATCATCTGATCATCAAGAACCTAACCAACAGAGGAACATATAATTAATCCGAAGTCCAGAAGCATCTAGATCGAGTAGAGGCAGTAGGAGAGGGAGAAAAAGAAGCTTACCGTGCGTCCATGGCCGTAGCTCCACGGCGGCGAGGCAGTGCTCGCGCTACCGTTGGAGGGGGCACATGGAGGTCGTGGACCAGCACCACCGCGCCACGGCGGCACAGAGGGCGGAGCTCTGCGCCCAGCCATGGCGAGCACGCTGGAGAAGAAGGAGGAAAGCGGCACCGGCACCGAAACCCTAACCCTAGGGGATTGGGTTGTGCGCGGCCACGAGAGGAAGAGAGGGGCGAATCGCTCCGGTGAGGTGGAAGAGCGGAGCGAGGGGAGTGTTTTGCCCCAGCGCACGGCGGCGGAGGTGGCCGAGCTGGCCGGAAAAGGACGGCGCCATCGCAGGCGACACGGGAGCCAGAGGAGCTCGAGCACGGGCTCGTGCTCGTGCGAGTAAGAAGTGAGAGAGAGAGAGAGAGGGAGTGGACTGGTTCGGTTGAACCAGAGTTGACCAGGACTTAATTGTAAAATTTTGAATTTACAAATTCTTCCAAAATTTCAAAACTTGTTATAAATTCAAATAAATCCTAAAAATAATTTAAAAATATCTACAAATATCAGAAGAAAATAAGTAATCCAAATAAAATATCTACTTGATTTATTGAAAACTATTTCTTGTACCAAAAATTCAAAGGATTCTTAAGTGAAATGACTTTGAAATATTTCAAATTATTTTCAAAAGAAAATAAAATGGGAAAATTATGTATCAAGTTCAAAGTATAATTTGAACTACATTATGACTGTCATGTTACTCATCCTAACTAAAATTCAAATCAAAGAAATCTTTAAAAAGAAATCCTTAACAAAACTCTGGGGAATTTTGGGAAAGAATAAAAATCATCTCATTCTATGCATATTGGCATGTATTTGGTTTTTCAACATTGTCTCATACAGACAATAATATTGATTTTCAGAACGCGAGGGTCCCAATTCGTCGGAAGCTTTAGACTGCATTACCTGTCAGTCTCAAGGCAAGTTCCAACTTGCATGTCCTTGATTGATTATTTTTATCAAAGTAATTACGAAGTACTATGGTTTATCATTGCATGAAAAAGAAAAACCTATTTTTGAATGATGTTAAATGCTATCTATATTTTGTTGGCTGGCAATGGAACCACGGAATGATGTTGTGGTGGAGGTTCCATTGTACGGGAAAGTATATACCTAGGATTAATAACCCATGGCTCAGTGATCCTTGCGCCGTATTGAAGCATCAGCCAACAGATTCACTATGGATGGGCTCGTCAGAGGTTTCTTCCCTCGTTCGCATATCCTCGGCAGGCTATTACCTGGTTGCGTCCGTTGCGGCGGCCAACTGCGTGGAAGCGCGTGACCTTCCCACCCGACGGGTGACTGGAATAGAAGCTCGGGAGGGGTGGGCGGGCCAGTGGTCTTAGTTACCAGCCGTGTCACAAATGGGCGGATATGCGTTGTGCGGGGAAGCGACTCCACATGACTTGTTGCCCTGAGTTCTGGCTATAGCACACATGGTGCTAAGAGAGCATAAGGAGCCAGGCTGCTGTTGGAAAGTGGTGCAGCTCTGCAGAGTTAAACAAAGAAATTGTGACTGTCACATCCTTGTTCCAGGAGGGAACTACAGAACGCCGCGGGAAAGGCATCCCAAGTGATGTACTAAAGACCCGTGGAGACTGGGAGCATAGTTTTCTAAAATAAAATGGACCTTTTCCTAAAAATGTTTTACAAAACTTGCATATTCATCCATGACTTTTTGGTCAGGATGGTAGATAGTGCATCAACACTTTAACATCTATTATTTGAACTTGCTGGGTAACGCTAGTGTTGCTCACACCTTTCCTTCCTCCGTTGATCTCTGCTTAGACACTCTGAGAGATGAAGACGACTTTGGAGCATACCATGCCGACGAGGTGTACTTTGAAGCACCTATCTGTCTGGAGGAGTAGAAGGGCGACTACATCATCGCCTACAGAGCTGACGACGTGAAGAAGAAGAGGGGAACTTAGAGTTATCATAGTAGGAACCTGGCCGAGTCAGACTAGACTATACTACTTAGCGGCTGATCCAAGATGGTTCTTAGTTTGCTGTTTTCTATCGCTATAGGTTGACACCTGTCAACATCGCAATAATAGACACTCCTCCCATGTTGGAGGAAGACGTCGATGTTTTTATGCATTTCTGGCTTGTAATCTTTAGCAGTGTGTAATAAAGTGGACCCGCAATGTTTCTGGTGTACTACTCTGAGAGATTGTAATATTTGCGGATTAGTCCCTCCCGTGGGTGTTATGTCAACGACTTGTACACTACAATATGCAGTGGTGTGCTGGGTCACCGCAACCCTCCAGAAGATACTTGGAGGAGAAGAGGCCACGTCTCCTCCAAAGACCACCCAGGGGTTCTCCCGCCAAAAACCCGTCATGCCCCTCGCGTGCCCATGTCGGATCCCCTTAGCCTATATAAAGGAGGACCATGGCACTGAGGAAGGGAAGCTAAGATAGAGATCAAGCAAGACTAGACTAGGGTTCGGAAGGAGAGAGAGAGGTGATCTCCCCAGGGCAGGATCTGCTCTCCGTCTACCTCCGCCGAAACTCTGCCGGGTTTCATCCCATAACACCCTTGTACACCACGCCATGATGAACACTCAATCCAGACATGCAGAGTAGGGCTTTTAGCCTCCGGCGACCTGAACCTGGGTAAACCCTGTGTGTCTCTCTGTGTTGCTTGCGTGCTTATCCCGACGAAGAACTTGACGATGTTGCTCCAGGTAAGGCGTCTTCCAGCCTCCTTCGCGCCCCGTGCCGAACCTAAAAAAGGGGTATCCTCTACTCCCGGTGTCCGTGACCCGAGACACGACATCTGCGCGCCAGTAGGAGGCGCAAGTGCTGGATTCGTCTTCGTCTTCATCAACCTCAAGTTCTGCGTCATGTTTCTTTGCCAAGCTCTTCGTCCCGAAAAGATCTACTTCTAGCTTGTCGTCACCTCCAGTGCGTTACTAGCCTCGACTTTCGCAAGTGCGGCTCGAACTTGTCGGCCCAAGATGACAAAGAAGAGAAAGGCAAAGGCACCATGGAATTCCTGCGGTGCCCAGGGCTCGGTTTTCGTCCTGGAAGAGTCTTCGCCGGCACCTCCACCAAGGATCGGGATTTCGGAGCACAGTTCATACGCCCAGCGGCATAACGTCAGTCCTTTGATCAGCGAGGAAAGGCCTCAGGAAAACGCTGCTAGCATTGATGTACCTTCCCCTCGTGGACGCGCGAGAAAGGGAGGAACTCTGCTCTGACGTACCACCTGCAGTGCAACCTCTGAAAGGCGAGGATCCGAATCAGTGCACGAAGGATGAACCTCTCCTTGAAGATCCCCCCTCATTTACTTACCACAAGAGATCAAGATTCCTCTGGGCAAGGATGGCCAGCCCGGAGTATGGTGCATATA